>QEPC01002054.1:4567265-4586072 GCA_003113815.1 Sphenodon punctatus | reverse complement strand
GGGGGGGGGGGGGGGGGAGAGTCCTGGGGGTTGGGGCCAGGAGGGGCATTGCCCCTGATTTCCTAGTGGGTGCACCACCCCTGTTGGTTGCTTTTGTTTTGGGGCTACTACAATTGGGGACACCCATGGTGTAGTGTAGGGCCTTCTACTCATTCAATGATGTCAAGTTTTTCCAGGTGTACCAACCCCTCTTTTACCAGTTTTTGGATATGGAAAGGAATGTGCCTGTGTGGGAGAGCTACAAGCTGAACAGTATCATCAATGTGAAGTTTCAGTTGTTTTCCTTTCAGCTTGCTTAAATCCTTGGAATACATTCTTAGGAATTTGAAGGAGTTGATGTAGCCTGCCAGGCTATACAGTGTGGATCATTTGAATAAGTCCTGATGCATGTGCTATATTGTAACTGGTCAAGGTATCTGTGCAAGTAGTCACCATATACAGTGGGCTGGTGACAGACATGGCTCTAAAAGCAAAATGACAGTGGTTCTGGATTTCTGTAGGCATACATGTTTACTACTGTTGTCTGTAATGGTGGAAATGAGAACTTCAGTCTCATGTGCTTGTATGAAGATATGCCACCATGGCTGGGTGTTCTGGCTTGAACTGGTTTGCTTGGAGGGCACTGTGAAAACATAGGAGTCATCATTTGCTGCCTCAGCATCAGGCTAAAGTGTACTCGAGTGGTCTCCACTGCACTGTTATAAGTTCAGTGCATGCTGTGCTGTGCTGGTTGATCTGCAGACTTTTGCATAGTGGTTTCTTTTTCCACAGCTAGTCACAGCCCGGGCTAGCCACCAACATGGCTGGGGACACTCCGGGCCGAACATCTGGATGGCTCCCCAACAAACATGATGGTGGCCTGTAGGCCAAAGCAGTTTCAAGCGGGCCTAAGCGGGCTATCATGTTTGTTAACACTGAAGCACTTCTACATGACATACTTGATTATGCTGTCTCAGACAACAGAACAGCTCATTCAAAACAATTTTGCTCAGGTCATTAAAGATAGGGAGTTTGACCATATCCCAGTCTTCCTCTCCAATAGATGGTCCAGTGTCTAAATTTTTTTGTAATTTTGACAGCTGATTCAAAGAACGCATTGATAGGTTATCTTGTAGAGGAGAAGCATCCCTACTGAAGCAACCCTGTGCAGCCTTCCAGAACTAAAACAGACAGCAAATATGCGTTCAATTATTTCAAGTCAGATCTGACACCTGGACAAAAAACAATGTGTAGAGCAGATAAATACTATACCGTTGAAGCTGATGAACATGCATATGATGAGCACCATAGATAGATCTTTCCTATATAAAATTTCACCTCCAATGAAACCCTGTGGTGAACAAGGAGGAACACTGTGTTTCTCCTCACTATGACAAATGAAGGACAAATCTAGTGCTTATCTCACACACTGAGGTGGAGTCAGTAGAACATACTACCTGACCACATGATGGGACAAGCAGAGCTGAGACCTGCAGTAAAGAAAGAGCAGTGGCCCTTCCTAATGCTACGAAAAGTACTTGCATATAACACAGCTACATCAAACCAACCACCTGATACAAAGATAATGTGCTGAGTAAATGCTAAACCATTCACTCTTCTCTCACAGAACAGTTGTTTTACAATTTAAATTAGGCACCGATACAGGTTGTTTGTGAAGTTTACTCCAGTACCACATTTTGTAAATTAAGACTTCCTGTCCTGTGCAAACATGACAATGAGGATGTTGCAGTTGAAAGCTACCTGTCTACAAGGGGGAACTGCAGCAATTGCCTCCAGAGACATGAGCTTATACTGTAGAACGCTGAATGATCAACAGTAGATCAGACAGCACACCAGAAAGGGAAATGCTGAGGAAGCAGGTAATATTAGAACCCTCTATGGAATGCCTGTTATGCAATGAACAAAATTTATTTATGACAAAGCTTAGAATGTCTCTGTATAGTATCTAAAAGCAGTATCACTAAACATGCGGAATATAGTATCTAAAAGCAGTATAGTATCTAAAAGTATCTAAAAGCAGTATAATATCTGAATAGTATCTGTATAGTATCTAAAAGCAATATCACTAAACATGCCAAATAACCTGTATCTCTCAAGAAGCTACGGGACTGTAGGTAAGACAAGTAGTTATAAGTAACATTTTTACTTTTGACAGAAACATGCACAGGTAGCTGGGAATCGACAAGTTGGACATGAGATGGGAATCGACAAGTTGGTGGAGGATCAGGGCCAAAGAGTCAGTGCAGGATTGGGTTTGGAGGACTAGGAACAGGTACACAGACCAAGGGGTAGGACAGATGGATAGATGGACAGACTGGACAAGGCGGAGAGACTGGCTTGCAAGGCAGTCCTGGGGCAGACTACCAACACCACATAGTGGGCTCAGTCATATCCTCATGGATGTGGAGTGGGCAATGTAGTAGGTGCCAGGGCGGACTCCCAAGCCTCAGATTAAGCCTCCATTCCCAGAGCACAACCAACAGGCCAGACAGGCAGGTTCTGAAGAACCAGCGAGAGTCAGAAGGGCCAGCCTCTAGCTGGTCCAGGGCACACACACAAGGTCCAAGGGGGTGCAAAGACACTCAGGCAGGAGGAACAGGAACCAGGTAATGAGACAGGCTATTGATGGATGCACCCAGCTTCCTGTGACTGCAGGCATGCCTGTTGTATAGCAGGCAGTCAACCAGGAAGCTGGGGCTGTGGAGCAAAACTGAGGAAGGGTGTGGCCTGACCAGCACCGAGAAAGGCCATTAGTGCTAGCCCTGGACCCTGGCCAGGGTGCTTCAGAAGTAGTGAGGTGTCAGTCACTGTACTCAGGGGCCCAAGGGTGCTGTTTTAAGCCCAGGGTCCTTACAGTAGAGGGATAACACTGTTCATATGAATAAAGTAATTCTTGATTTTTTTGCTTGTGACCTCATTTTGAGATTTAATCCCATGACCGCAGACAGCAATAAAGGTATAAAAAATATATCGAATATCAACTCATCCACAGAGGGTAAGATTATAGTTGGGGTACTAACCCACAGTTTGGGGAACTTTAAAGATTTTGTTGACCATGCATGGAAACAACATTGTAAAGCTTTGCAGTTATTACATCAAATGAGAAGGTAACTAGACTCCATAATTAATTTTTTATTCCAAAATGAAAACCTATAAGCTACTTGCCAGTTTTATGGTATGTGAGGTTGTTTTTACTATGCCATACAGTATTGTTCCACCCTTATTCCCACATGTGTATTTAAAGAGGCTATAAAGAGTTGATGATGATGACAATTTTGTTAATCGTTCAGGTTTTTATTACATTCATAATCAAGGTTAATAAAGGGAGAGACTACCTTTAGGAAGTCCATAAATAACATTTGACCTAGGACATGATAGAGGGTGATGAAGTGAGGGTTGAAAAAGGGTGGCATGGGTGTGGCTTGGAAGGATGATCTAACAATAAAATAAAAGTTTACTACGAGCAGTCACTTAACTGACCAATGCCAGGTAGCAGATGTGGATGTTAATGAGAGATTTAAAAGGGGAGTTTTCCAAAGTATTTGGGTAAAACAGCATGGTGGGAAAAGATGCAGAGATGTTCATGGGATGAGTGGTCTAGCAAGCAGTGGATAAAGTAAGAGTGGCACTAAATGGTGAAGGGCCTTAAAAGACGAAGCTGAATAGCTAGTGCTAGATGTAAGAAGGTTGCCAGTGGATGGGATTATAAAGAGGCAGGTGATGAGATCAGTGCTTTCAATGTGGCAGCAGTAGAAGCCTGAGTAAATCTGAAGGATCAGCATGGCTTATGAAGGCAAGAGAAGGAAGAAACAGTTAAAGCTTGAACAGGAGCATTGACTCGAGATAGACAGGAATGGTTGAACCTTTAAATAATGACATAAATAGAAACTTTAAAACTTGGGCACAACTTGGTTGTTTGGGTCTAGGTCAGGTAGTACGAGATGTCCATATTATTGGTCAAAATAGACAAGACAGTGGTCAGCCACATCCCCTTTCTGCCCCGTGTAGTGCCAACCCAGCTACCATTTGTTGGGCCAGCAGGGTGAAGTTAATCTTCAGGGTGAAGCAAGCTCCCCGCGGTGAATCTGGGTGGGTGGGCGGGCAGCCGTCTCATTCTCCCCACGCCATGGGTTGGGCCAAGGAACCAAACACACGCACAGGCAGTTGCCCATGTTCCCCCTGCCCCACCCAGTATTCCCCTTGCCCCCCACTATGACATGCAGCCATGGTGCACTGTGGTCAAAACAAGCTGCAGCAGCTGGTTCTGCCCGCCTTGCACAGTTCTCTGGGAGGGCAGGGAAAGAGGGTCAGGGATGCATCCCCTCACAGCCCCGCTGGCACACGGAGGTGCTTGCCAGCTCCAGGAACCAGTTGCCAATCACAGAAAGCCAGCTGTAGGGACCGAACCACGGACTCCATGGTGTGCAGATATAGAAAAGGGAAAGCAAAAGGGAAAAATGAAAGCAAGTAGTCCCCTTACATGCTGCCAGTGCTGCGTGCCCCCCCCCCCCATGGCTCGCACCATAGTTCAGGGATCACAGCACACAGTTCCAGTGGGGTCCTGCATGGTGTGTTGGAATAAAAGCAGCAGCAGCAGGCAGCGCAAGCAAGCAGTCTCCAGGCATGCTGCCTGTGCTACACCCCCCACCCCCCGGATCCACTCACACCACAGTTTGGGGAAAGCTGGAAAGACAGTCCTAATGAGGAAAATAGGAAAGAGCATCAGCCCTAGCAAATCAGATGTAAAACAATGATAAGACAGGCCAAGAAAGCATTTGAAGAGACACTTGCTAAAGAGGCAAACACTACCAATAAAAACTTTTAAAAGTAGATCAGAAGCAAGAAGCCTGCCAGACAGTCAGCTGAGCCATTAGATAACTAGGAGGTAAAAGGGGCACTCAGGGAGGATAAGGCCATTGCAGAGAAGCTGAATCAATTCTTTGCTTTGGGCTTCACTGCAGAGGATGTTGGGGAGATACCCACACCAGAACTGTTCTTTGTAGGGGATGAATCAGAAGAGCTGTCACAAGGCAATGTGACTCTGGAAGAGGTTCTAGAGCAAACGGACAAACTAAACAGTAACAAATCACCAGACCAGATGGTGTACACCCCAGAGTTCTGAAGGAACTCAGACATGAAATTGTAGACCACCGCCAGGTCTACAAGTAGGGAGCTCTGGAGCACACCACAGCAAGGGAGCCTGCCGGGAGGTCCCCCAAATACCAGCGGCAGGCTGAAGGAGCTTCAATCAAGTCGTTCAAGGTCGTTAAGTACAGGGCCAGCCTTGGGATCCGCGGGGCCCAGGGTGGGGGAGAAATGTGGGGCGTAGTTTTTGTCGGCGGCCGGCAGGCCTAGGGACACTCCCCAGTTCAGGGGGCGCTCCCCGGCTTGGTCGGGGGGGGGCACTGTCAGGCTGGGAGCTCGGGACCTCCCCCCCAGGAGTGGGGCCCAGGACGGCTGCCCCGAGCCGCCCCGCGGTAAGGCCAGCCCTGGTTAAGTATATGCCAGGGCTCTGGGAGTGGGGGTGGGGGAAGTTGGACTAAGGCTCAGATGGTTTCCCAGTGACTTCATGGGAAAATTTCCCATTGACTTTACAGATCGGAATCCATAATGGATCCAAACTCATAATTTAATCTGAATGCCCATCCCTAATGAAAATGGTGTGTAGTCTTTTACATTTATTCCTGAAGAGCTCAGTCAAGATTTTGCCTAGAACAGTGGTGTAGGTTATTATTAGAATGTACATACCAATTCACAAAGGAGAATAAGTGTAATTTTATAGATAGGAATACTGAGGGACCAAGAGGTTAAGCGGACATGTCCAAGTCATGGAGCTGGACTCTCATCACTCTGTCTTTTTACTTTATCCACTGAGCAGATTACTGCTATGTTTGATGAAAGCTTAGTAGCAGAGAGGTAAATAACATTCATTGTATCTCTCTCAACTATATGTACCATAAAATGATGGATTTAAGTGAGATATCAAATTGTTAGGATTTCTTTTCCTTTTCTTGAAGAAGCAAAAAAAACATCCAGGGAGAGAAATCTGTCCCTGTCAGGCACCTTCTATGGCCAGGGTTGAGTAGCTGCAGGATCAAGGCCCAACCAGAATTACAGTAGGATTAGGCAAGTCCAGTGAGAAATCCAAAGGTATAATCAAAGTCCAGGCATGGGTCAAAACTGGAGAATCAGTTCAACACAGACAAGCAAGAACAGGAATAACCAGGTAGAAAGCAGGAATCAAGAATCCAGAGACAAGGATCAGGAATCAGAACTCAGGAGACAGAGACAGGAATCACAAGCCAGAACTCCAAGGACAGGAATCAGAAGGCAGGAATCCAGATGCAAATACAGAAGTCTACTCATTGCTTTGCCTGTCTCCTGCTTCCTGTTACGTACCCTTTTTTCTGAGCAGACCCAGCAGGAACCAGTCTGGGCTTGGTGGGCAGAAACCCCATCAAGCCATCCAGTCTGAGGGGCAATGTCAGCAAGACCAAAACAAGGGCCTAAGCCTGGCCTCATTGGTGGCACAGAGGTGCCAGCCATCAGTGCCAGGGTCCAAAAGGCACCAGTTTGAATCCCAGGTTCTTACATTGGCTTCCCAAAAGATGTGGGGTCAACTCTGTGGACTTCACTGGGGCTGAGCTTGCAGCCAGATCCCTGCTGGTACACATACAGCTTAAAGTCAACAGTAGTTTTTCTATTCACTTTAGCTTGGGATCAGGCCCCAAGAATCCAAGGTACTCACCAGCGTCTGCACCTAGTTCGTGCTGCCTTCTAGAACCTGTGGCTTCTAGCTGTGTGAAAATGGTGGGGAGGAAGCAGGTTAGGCCAAGGCCATCTGTGTGAAACAACTGAGTTGTTTGGACAGGGGGGGCTGCTCCATTGTTCTCTCCAAGACCAGCAGACTTTCCCCTTCTACCTTGTTTTTTGGAAGTTTCCTTCTATGCTTTGATCCAAACAATTATTACATAAATATATATATATATATATATATTTTAGAAATAAAATATATTATGTCAAATAGCATTTGTAAGAAGAGTATCTGTGTGTTATCGGATGCAGTGGTTGCTATGGTAATATCTTTTTGCTTAGAACCCTGTAAATGACCAGAACTCTTAGTTGGATATAATGTAGAAAACGGTGGTTGACATTTTTTTTCTGTTGAATAGTCACCTTTTCAGTCTTGGAACATGAGGTGGATTTGTTTTTTCTGTACCAGAACTGAATTCAGCTCAGTTACACTAGCATAACATGGAGAAGTTTCAGACCCAGAGAGAGCAGTTTGAAAAAATACTGACTTTTGAGTCTCTAGCAGTAATTATGCCAGTGGCAATTTTTGCCCTCTTGTCAGTATGGCAGAGAAAGCAGTTATTGATGAATACTAACTGATTTCTTTTTTAAATGTATTTTTAATTATTTTAGTTATTTAAACTAGTTTTAATGGTTATACCTTTTATGTTTTAAAATTAAGTTTAATCATTGTACAATTCATTTTTATGCTTTTCAGAATGTTGTTGAGCTAGGAGATGAAACCTGGGAGTGGAGACCGGAGATTACCTAGGTGAGGCATCAAGATGGTGGGGGGGGGGGCAGAAAACTGGCATGGTGGAAGTGAGAGGAGCTGCAGCAGTGAAGACAGCTGGGCTTAGGGTCCTCTGAAGGACGATGGTGGCAGTGAAACTTTAGAAGACAGTAGAGCAGAAGGAGCAGGAGAACAGTGGTTGAGGGCAATGAGCAGTGTTCAAAATTATGGCCCTTTTCACACAGACACTCTAACACTGATAAAATGAGTGTTACATTTTATTATACATGTTGCAGGGCTTCAGGTGTGCTCTGTGGGTACCCTGCAACATGTGTAATAAAATGTAACACCCATTTTATCAGTCTTAGAGTGTCTGTGTGAAAAGTGCTGATGTTGACAAAAGTATATACCAGCAGGGTCTGTGAGATACTATTACTTTAAGAGGCTGTTACCCAATGTATCTTTGGGGCTTCTGCAGGGAGTCAGAGAGTGTACTGGCAGATATGCAGAGCTGCCAGATGGAAGCACTCTGCCTAAGACTGATAGATCAAGCCTCATATACATAGATCAAGAATATTGTAAGTAAAGTGCTTTACTACAGAAACTATAGCTGTTGGTGTTGTTTTTGAGAACTCTAAATAACACAGGGTCCCTGTTGGCATGAATGAAAATTTTGGGGGTTGAGAAGCTGGAACTCGGGGCAGATGAAGCAGGCCCTCCCCTGACAAGAAGCATGCCCTTCAAGAGAACACCACAAGAATGCGGATGTTAGATAGAAGGAAAATAAAAAGAGAACTTCTGAGGTTGTTGGCAGGGAGTATGGGGGCTGTTTCAAATATGATGGAGTTTTATAAGTAATCAACGGTGCAGAGAACGTAAATGGGACACTTTACTATTGGAAACCTGATTAAATTTAACAGGCAGCAAGTTTAAACATACAAAGGTGAGTACATTTTCACATGTGGAATTCGCTCCCGGAGGAGGCTCGGTTGGCTCCCATTCTCCTGCTGTTTCGGCATGTATGTAAGACCTGACTGTTCAGTCAGGCTTTTGGTGAGGGGTGGGGGTGTTCCCCACATTGTATGGTATTTTAAAATTGTTTTACATTTTTTTTTTTTAACTGAGTGTTGTTCGTCACTCCGGGCTGCCCTGTGGGAAGGAGGGGCGGGATATAAATTTTAAATAAATAAATAAATAAATAAAATAAATAACACAATTTATTTGTGGAACTGATTTCCCGGGGATGTTGTAAATGCCAATAGTATAACTGGGTTCAGAAAGGACTAGATAAGTTTATAGAGGATAAGTTCTTCAATTATTCTTATTAGCCATGTTGGTTGGAGGATGACCCCTCTGAACTACTGAAAGCTGACATTGTACAACAGGAAACATATAATACCTGCAATCTCTTGAACTGGATATCTTCTGACAGGCCAGTCTTCTCTAAAAATAATCGCTACACCACCTCCCCGGCCGCCTGTGCGGGGCTGGTGCTGCACGGCATACCCGGCCGGAACGAGATCTGCTAAAGTTGGTCCAGCCAGGTCTCCGTAATACACGCGAGGTCCACAGCCCTATCTGAGATTAGATCCCGGACAATTGGGGCCTTGTTGACAATGGACCTTGTGTTTAGCAGCTACAGCCCCCCACATGCGGACCTTGGACCTAGCTCCTCCCTCCACCCCAGTGGGGGCATGGCACGCCACACCTCCTGCAGGCACCTAGGTCCCCTAGGGGTGCGAGCCATCCAACCCCGTGGACCATACCATCCACGCCCAAAAATCACCCCTATAGCCGTGCCTCCCCCCGTCCACCCAATCCCTGCCCCCTAAACCTGGCTGGGGGAAACCAAGCTGTCCTATCCCCAGAATCAGGGGAAGCCAAGAACAATATAAAGCATATTGTGGCTCTTGTCAATATGAGTAGCAGTGGGACTTGTAAAGCGTTGTCACTCATAGCTAGTCTGGTCCACAAGCAGTGCCTGCTCCAGCAGACAAGGGATCCTCCAACCACGCCAATGCTGGTCCACAAGCAGCACCCACATCAGCAGATGAGGGATCCTCTCACCATGCCAGCACCAGTCCACAGGCAGTACGTACCCATCTATCATGGAGACTGCAGCCCCAGCCAATCAGAGCCAGCTCCAGTGCAGGACAGGAAATCCTGGCCACTTCCTCCTCTTCTCCCTTTATAAGCAGATCCCAGCAAGGAATTGTTGGCTTACCAACTCACTCCCTTGGCTATGATTCCCTTTGCCTTCCTCTCCTTGCCTCTGCACTCCCCTGGCCTCCTCATTCTCACAGCCTGTTGCCGTTGCCTGCCTCCTGCTCTGTTGATGCTTGTGCTAACTGCTCACCTGGATTTGACCCATGCTCCTACTTTACTATGCCTCTGCCTGATTCCACTACTGATGCTTGTGCTCCTGCTCACCTGGTTCAGACCCTTGCCTCATTGACTCTGCCACTGCTGGACTCTTACAGAGTCCAGGGTTTGTGATGGAACATGGAGAGAAGCCAATCATCATGTTTGAAGTGCTTAGAGCAAGGGTAGGGAACTTTTTCCCTCCTAGGGTCCACTTTGAAAATTAGTACAAGCTCTGAGGGCCTTGTAGAGGATGGGCAAGGAGGAGGTGCGCTCACCGCTCAGGAAGAAAAGGATCCAGATCATGGATCTGCATCATGATTCTATATTCTATCCTTGTGTGCATGCCCTCATCTCTGCTCTCTTGCCCTGAGCTGAGACTTTCAGTTTTAGAGGTAGCAATGGGACTGCATGGTCAGATTCAAGAACTGGAAAGGGGCCACATAAAAGCTAGCCACCGGTCACATTTGGCCTCTGGGCCTGATGTTCTCCACCCCTGACTTACATTAATTGTAATTGCAGGTTCAAATCTTTGTAGTGACCCTACAAAATAAGCAGAGACCCCCATCTGTTATGTGTGGACATTAAAGTTTCCCTATAAGGCTGCGGGCGACAACCCTTGCATCCAGTGCAGTTCCTTGCAGGATCATGGCTGCCCCATTCTTTTGGCAGCCAGCTCACCTCCCAGGAACCGGGTTCAGTTGCAAGTTAACACCAAGTTTATTGCTGTCACCAGTGTGTGTATGTACGTACGTACATACATACATGCACACTGGTGACAGCAGTGTATGTACACACACACACACACACACACACACACACACACACACACACGCTGTTCATACAGCATTCACAGTTCATCAGGTACACCTGGCTTCCTGACCCCTCCTCTGGGTCCTGGCTTGTACCTAGGCCCTGCCCCTGGGCCTTGGGCTAGGCAGCTTGCAGCCTGCCTTCCTCACTCCCTTAGCTAGCCCCATGCTCCAGGTACCTTTGGCTTCAGGACCTTGGACAGTATCTAGTGTATGGGAAGGTGAAGAGCAGCATTCCGCACTCTTTGCCTGCCCTAGCTCAACTGACACCAGCTAGGCAAAGCCTACTTATATACCCCTGTTAAGGGGCAGGGTTTCAGTGACCTGCAGGCTGCTCTTAAAGGGCCAGTACGCTTGTGTCACAAAGGCATTTAGTGTGTTAGATACTGCACTGACTTTGAGAATATAAGGGAAGGAAAATGTGGTATGCTGAAGGAAAGCAAGTTCTGGTGATGATAGTGGAGTAGTTTGCATCATTCTAAACAAGTTATATTTGGACTAAAATTTGAATGAGGTTTTATTTTTTTATGGGCTACTATTTCATCCTGGGTTTCATTATTGCCAGACATCTTTCATTATTGTCACTAGCATATATTTGTACTATATAACAGTTATATTGACTTTAGTATTTTGATTTTTTTCTCCCTTCAATTTCTCTTTATTTGTCAGAAAACAAATGAAGGCTCTGCCAAAGCAGGCCTAACTGGGCCAGCATCAGGTCTGTTAACACCCATGGAGTTTGTCAACATAATACATGAATGGTAATGAAAATCTAAAGTAATGTGCTCAATTAAAGCTCAGTATGGAAATATTTATGCAATGTACTATTCATTCAGTTTTCATGAAAAAGTTTGCACAGGGGAACCTGCATGAATCTACAGTCCTCATCTTTAATTACTTGCTGTTTAGCAGAGTCCTCAGGTATTGAATACTGACATGTGCCTATTGGGAATTCAGCGTGATTTATTGATTATGTTAAAAGATCATGAGTCAGATACTGGTTTCCATCATGCCGCAGTTCTGTGATGTGCCCAAGTGAAGCATTAGATTATAAACCATGGATCAGACCAAACGACATGTCAAAGCCAGTGCAGGCCATGAAGTGTAGTTGGAGGTATGTCAGTGGGTCAGGAGTCAGTCCCAGAGGGACATCAAAAGCAGAGGGTCTAACCTAGTGTTAGTGTCTAGAAGTGTGTCAAGGTCATACCCTGCCAAGGCAAGGCAGCAAGGTTGGATGTGGAGACATGGTGAGACAACGCAGCAGGGCGTGGTGTGGAGATGTGGCAGAAGCAGAGTAACAAGCCATGGCATGACAAGAGCAGCAGCAAGGTCAGTAGTATAGCTACTGAAACCAGAGAACTGATAACGGATCCAGGAGGTGTTATAGTATGGGGGAGTCAACCAGGAAGAAGGTCATGTTCATCCAGAGACATCTGCCAGATAACAGCTGGGCCAGTACATGGCAGTGGCAGTGAGGCTCCAGATTCTGCAAAGCAAATGTGCATTCAAGACCGCCTCACTCCCCGGACCGTAGGGCAACCTCTGTGGTCTGCTGGGGGCGCCTTCCTGGAGGTCCCCCGAGTGAACCCGGGGGCTACGATGGAGAGGGCGTTCTCGGTGGCTGCACCACGACTGTGGAACTCCCTCCCAGAGGAAGCTCGCCTGGCCCCCAGCCTGTTGACCTTTCGTCGGGCCTGTAAGACCTGGCTGTTCATCTGGGCCTTTGGGGGAAAGGGGGGAATGAGGGTGAGGGTGGGTTGTTTTTGTTTTTTGCAAGTGGTTTTACATCTTTTTACTGTTTTTATTGTTTTAGTAACCTCTTCCTGTATTTTTAATTGTTTTAAAACGTTTTGTAAGCCACCCCGAGCTGCCGTAATGCTGGAGGGAGCGGGGTAGAAGTCTTTAAATAAATAAATAAATAAATACCAGTTTGAATATTGGATTTTGACAGTTTTGACTATGACACAGCTTTTTGCCACAAGCATTTGCCAAACAGGTAGTACTCTTCCCCCCAAAAACCTTCCATAGATGTTCAGGATTGAGAGACCTAATGATGTCTAGGTTATAGAGAATGTTTTACATAATGTTTAGGTCATTCTATTTTAATTGCCCACAAACTCGGTGCATCCTTTCTTGATGAATCATTTGTTCTGTTTCCATAAAATGTCTGTGAAAGTGGTTATGCAGATCTTTTGAGTTGACTAGGCTACTGGCTTTGCAACATGAAAATACATTTGCTTCAGGTTATATCAATAGAGAACCAGGATTAAATTTAGGAATAACTTATTATTGGAGAACTGCATATTGGTTTGCTTCTTCATGTTGGTTTGGTCACACCAATCTTGTCTCTTTTTTACTTGAATTTATGTAATGTTTAGAAAATTATAGTCTCAGTTGCCGGTCTTTTATTTCCCTTTTACAGTCTAGTTTTTCTAGGACTCCACTTCAAGATTCCAGTAACACATGGTTGTACCTGATGCTGATTCTCCTCATGAACTGTCAGGAGTGAGCACTTCTTTATTTGTTATGCCACTTATTATTCACTTGTTTTGACCACTCACACAAAGTGCATTTTCCTGATTCCCTCCTGCAGTTCATTCTTATAATTTAACATGCCCCACCGGAATAATAACATATGCTTTTTCTCCCAAACAACACCCTCACTGAATAACAAATACAGGCAATTTTTATTTTGTACAAGATTTAGTGTAAGAACAGAAACAATTAGCAAGAAAATATGGGGGCATGTGTTTCCTGTTAAATGCATACTGAAAAGGAACACTAGACTTATGTAGTAACAACAGACAGATAGGTTTATTAAATTACTGAAACTAAAATGCCTCTCCCCTCTTCTCCTACCTTTCAATATGTGTTCGTTGGTGAAGTGTGAACCTTTGGACACTCTGCCAGATACTTAGATGACAGCCTGAACACCAAGGACATTTAAAGATAGCCTGGACAAGGCTGGCTTGTGGGAGCCAGTGGGGGTGGAGGGTGTTCAAGGTGGCCCCACTGATCTCACCAATATTGTCCAGAGCACAAGCTTCTGTGGTTAGCAGGGGAGCGGTGTCTAGCTCAAAATCGGTTTGGATTGCAATTGCTCTCCAGCACTGTTTCAGAATCCCAAAAGCCTTCTCCACAAAGAGTGGATGGCAATGAGCTGCCAGTTAAAGTACCTTTGCTCTGGGATGCAGGCCACACTGTTATGGCTTCATGAGCCAGGGCATAGACATGGTCCTTCAGAACAAGAGGCTTCATGAGTATCCCTCAATCCCTCAATGAAGGTCAAAGTCTCTGGTGTACATGCTGCCAAAGAATAGGGACTCTTGGGAGTGCATTGGCATTGGTGCAGGATGCAGAAGTCATGGTTCTTCCCAGGCCACCTGACCAGCACATGCTGAAACCAGACACGGCAGTCCACTACAGTCTGGAGGACAACCAAGAAAGACCCCTTCCAGTTGAAGTAGTCATCTTTACTATGGGATGAGCAGATGAAGGCAATATGGCTCCCATCAGTCACCCCTATATAGTATGGGAATGCCTCCTAATGGAAACCCTCCATCACCTCAGCAGGGTCAACCAACTGCACCACCCAGTTGAGCAGCACTTCCACTATTGTGGTGAAAACCTTGATGAGGATGGTACCTGCCGCGGATGTCCCAATGCCAAATTTCTGGGTAACAGGATGGCAGATGTCTTGAGTGACAAGCTTCCATATGGTGATGGCCACACGCTTCTCTACCGGAATGGGCGACTGCATCACAGTGGACTTCTTCTCCAGCTTTGGACTGAGGATCTCAGCTACCTGCACCAGCCTTGTGCATCCTGAAGTTGGAGAACCACTTGCTATCTCCCCATGTGAACAGTACATTCTCCTACCAGTCTGTGCTTTTCTCCTTGACCCAGACAATCCTCTTGGTGGGTACAGCAACATGCAGGGTGTTGGTGACTTCTGCCTTGTCTCTTGAGAGGTACCTCTCAGCATGCCTCAGCTCCTCTTAGAGGGTGTCCATCCTTGCTGTGCAGCCACTTGTGTCTGGAGGAAGAGCGGTCTACAGTGCAGAACCCTGCACCAGCTCTGCAGCGTGGTATGCAGCACTACCCTGTCCTCAGATCACCGTAGAACCATTCTGTGCCTATGAATTGTCTTGAACTGAACATAGCAGATGATTTGCACCTGCTGGATTGCTCGCATGCTCACCTCAGCAGTGGTGAAGAGGACCTGCAGCACCCCTAGGTTCTCAGGCTTCGGAGTCTACACAGACAATGTAGGCTGAGATGAGAACAAGTGTTCCCATTCCTCAGGAAAATATCTACCTTTCAGGATCACTTGCGAGTGTTCATCGGTACTTCGTCAGTCTCCGGTGATTCTATGCTTTCACCATTGTCAATATCTGTGCCTGTGTTTTTCCTTCGTTTCCTGTCAGTTTAGTCACTTTTGGTCATTTTTGTCATTTTCCATTTTTGTTAATGACTGCTTTACAGCAGTTGTACAGCAATTTCCTGCATTTCCCCAACACTTAGCAGTCACTTTTGAGTGTGTGTGTGTGTGTGTACATAAGGGTTAGGATTGTCCCTGTAGCAGCTCTGTTCAGCTTGCGAAAAATAATGACAAATGGTGAAAACAGAAGAAAAGCCCATACGTTTCCATGTCACATGAATGAAGGAGAATAACCCATTTGTGACAGAAACAGCATTTGCCAAAAAATGTCGTTTCAGGCCTACAGACAATGTGCCAAAGATTTTGAGCAGCTTACACAGCTGGCATAGAGTCTGCATGTCTGTGGACTGCTTTTCCCAGAAAACCATTTTGGAGCCAAAACATGCCCTTTAGCCTCTGCAGAGGAGAGACAGGAGCCATCTTTGACTGGAAAGACAGTGAGGGGATGGCACTGTGTGTGGAAGGAAAGCACTCTGCTCAAGGCCTTGTTGGGCTTAGGATTGTTCCTTGTGTCTGGCAGACTGGGAGTGATCCAGGCCAGGGGAGTTTAGACAACCAAGGACCTGTTTCCCCAGGTGTCCCAGTACTCTTCTTTTGGGAACCAGCTGGAAGCAAAAGAAGGAACTGCTACTGCTTGTTTGCCTGCATAGTGCATACAGCCGTGGGGCCTAAAAGAAGGACAGGATCTGCAGCAGGAGCAGTGAGTAAAGGATCTCAGCCCAGCCAGATGCTGTACTGTTCATTGGGACACCCTTTTAAAGCTGGACAACTCAAGAAACTGCCACCCTCAGTACCTTTTTGGACACTGGGACTAAAAGGGGATTGAGAAAACCCTTGGGGGAGGGAAGGAGAAATATTGTTACTGCTGTGTGTGTGTGCTTTATTATAGCCAGTGTCTGTGTTATTTTACATGTTAGCAGTGGTAACTGCCAGCCACCATGGGATCTGGGGGCAGTGACCACCTTGAGCTCAGGGCTCCCACACTCCTGCACCCACACAGCAATTGCACTCCAAAACCTCTGCGCCTGAGCCCTGAACTTCTTTAGCGGCCTGGTCCGGCTGCCAGTGCTGCCGTTTATGTTTGTTCCCTTACTTGCACATGTGCAGAAGCACTGTGAGACAGTCAGGGCTTTTACACATGCATCGGCATTGCCAGCTGACACATGCACAGTGTTAAGAGCTGCCTGAAGAGCAGCGAAGAGAGGAAGTGGAGCCAGGGAAGGGACGCAATGGAGGGAGGTGGGGCTGAGAGCAGTGCAGGCTGCTACAGCTGAATCCTGGNGAACTGCGGAAGTAGCGGAATGAAACTAGCGGAATGAAAGCCTCTGCCACGCCGTACCACTAGTTGCAGAAACGCTGTTTCCAGCAGAAATAGCTACCGCTGCGACTTTCTGCTACAGCCCTACTGCATACTATTAATTTACCACTTATTGCATTGCAGAAGATACCATTTTACTTATGGGTTTGTTGCTTCTGCATTTCTGAACTAATCATTGTGTGAATATCCCATCCGTTAGCCTCCCACCAGTGCCCCTTAACCTCCACTCCAGTGCCTCCAGTCAGAATTGTTGTTCTATGTTGTTCCCATGCTTTAACCAATCTGCAACTAGATGGCAGATTAGTAAAGGAATCAGAGTACTCGCTGGTGGGGCCGATCCTATGCACAGTGGTGTGTGCATAGATCTTGCGCGTCAGTCATGCTTCCCCCCATTATCAGGGAATTGTGCCGTGCGGCTCACATGTGCACAGTGTGCAGAGAGGGGTTTGGGATTGCAGCCAGTGGACTCAATCCAGCTCCCACTGAAGTCTACGGCTAAACTCCCATTGACTTGTATGGAGCTGGATTGCACCCAATTATTGTTAGAATATTAATATTAGTGTTAGAATGTTCTGACATGCCCTGACAAGTCCAGAGCAGCCTGCAGCTCCATAAATAGTTAAAACCAACAAAAAGGCCTTGTAAGGATATATCGGCTGGTGTCCTTACATAAGCCTGACAGGGCAGCTCCCTAATAGTGACCATGGACACTTTTCTGGCTTAAGCTGCTGAGCCTTTCACACCGCCCAAGAACCTAAGATTTAATCAAAATTCTTGACTTGCCCTCTCCTCCTTTGTTCTGTATAAGAGATCCTGTTTGTACAGGTCCTCAGAACCATCTTGGCTAGCTAGAAGGGTCTGTGTTGCTGGTTCTCCTGGACAGGGACAGATCTGGATCCACTGTCCCTGTTCCAGTTCCTAAGCAATAAAAGCCTAGTGACCCAGTCCTGAGAGTGTGGTATCTACCTCGTTCTTCACATGTGTACTGCAACAACCTGTGAACCCCTCAACACAAGAGACTACAATTAGGTGATCAGAATGTGGGCAATCAAGGTTGGGCTGAACCTGTAGTGGAGCTTTATGGGATCAGAACCCACAATAGGATCAGAACCCACAACGGGAGTGTTTCAGCTAGGAGTCAATAGTCAGAGACCATTTTCAGATGGGATGCATCCACCCATCCCCCACTGAACCCATCTGAAGCTGGTGCGGGTGGAGGCGCGCTCCCACAAAACACGCAGTGCCCACCCATGCCCCTGCACGGAACAACCTGGATTTTTCCCCATTGCTCCATGCGGGGTCATGAATGGGCAGTGCGTGGGTGTGGCGCACACTGACCGTACAGCCAGTCCCTACCATCTGAAGCACACACACACACCCCACACACACTCACCAGAAGTGCACAGTGGTGCACACGGACCTGCTTCCAGGCGAGTTCGGTCTAAAAATGGCTGCATTGGACAAAAATAGATATAATGCTAGCTCCATTTTAACAGCACTCTAACACTGCTTTACCATTTCTTATGCATATTGCAGGGCTGAATGGGGCACCAGTACAGTCCTGCAACATGCATAAGAAATGGTAATGTGGAGTTAGCGTTATGTCTGTTTTCACCCATTCTCTTCAAGTTTTAGCCAAGGAGAAAATTGAATTAATTGAACTTCAGAAGACAGAGCAAAGCTATGAAGTCTGAGGCAGAAGCAGCCTGCTGAAGTTTGCATTCACACTGCTCAGGCCAAGGTGCATTGAACAACTCTTGAGGGTTCAAATACATGGTTGTTGCCTGTGCCTCTGTAGCAGTCTAGCTGCTTTGTTCAGGAACTACTTGTTTGTTCAGGGAACTGCTTCTGCTGAGGAGATTAGCCACCTTTGTCACTAAGCCCCTAAACCTCAAGAATCAAATATCCTTCACCACCATTTAGAAAAAAAGGTCATCAAATTATTAGATATAGCTTAGTAATGCATACTAACTTGTGCAAGAGGTTCTGGTGAAAGATTTTAATTATATGGGGATGGAAATGTCATTTCAAGTGAATAGACACAAAGTAGTTCAATTATGTATTTTATTGGACCAACTCCAGTTGGTGGTGGTCCAGTAAAAGATACCACTGTACTACTTTGTCTCTCTTACCTATATTTGGGACCAACATGATAACCTTACTTTCTCTACATTTCAAGTGAAAATATTCAGAGTGCTTATGTTGTATAAGTGTAAAAATACACACTAGTTCATAAAAGATATTTTTGGACTGAAGTCATTTTTGAAACATGTTTTCAACTGCTTTGATAAGTCAGTTTTATTTATTTATTTATTTATTTTTAAAATGTATACCCCACCTCCTGCCACAG
>QEPC01002054.1:4526721-4540238 GCA_003113815.1 Sphenodon punctatus | reverse complement strand
CCCTGGCTGGCATGTGCAAATCCTGCCCTTCTTGGGGTGCTTGGGATGGCAATGGGGAGACCCTGACTGGCTGGCACGTGCAAATCCTGCCCTTCTTTGGGTGCTGCGGAGGGATGAGACCCTGGCTGGCACGTGCAAATCCTGCCCTTCTTTGGGTGCTAGTAGCGATGGCAACAGGAAGTACCCTTGCTGGCATGTGCAAATCCTGCCCTTATTTGGGGGTGCGTAGGGAATGGGATGGCAACTGGAGAGTGGAAATGCTTGCTAGCCTGGCACATTTGGGTGGGGGTGCTGCTCGTGCTCGTGCCTGACTGCTGGAAGAGCCCCCCACACTACAGTACCCTCTCTCTCTGTGGTAGACAACCTCTACTACCCACTGATGCCCACTGTTTGTGTCTGACTGATGCCCACCACCCATGCACCCACCCACATGCCAGTGAACTCACTCTAACCGGATAGAGCCTTAAGTTTCTTGTCCTCAAAGAAAAAAAAAGTTTACAAACCTGGCAGCAGTGGCAGCAGCACCTCCTGTGCCCACCAGCTCTGGTTCCTCCTCCACCACCGAAGGTCCAGCAGCGGCCGGAGGAACCTCTTCCTCCACCACCGGCTCCGCCACTTTGGCCTTCCTCCAGGCCCAGGGTTTAATGGTGGTGGCACTGGTCACCTTCTTCTCCATTTTAAAAAAAAAAACCACAGCCAACACACACACAGACAGGACCCACCAACACTCACCAACCAGCTAAACCAAAACCAACACACACCACACAGCCAAAACACATGAATCACAACTGAACACCCAGCCAGCCACAACACACATGCTCTCACCCACACAAGCTCCGCATGCAGTCGAATTTCTGGTTTCCGGCGTAATCACGGGCTTTCGCGATACTTTTTCCGAACACCCGAACCGAACACGACCAAACTGAACGACCAAACCCAAATGCGGCGAGCGAACCGAACGGCCATACTGAACCGAACCGAACAGCCGAACCCGAACCGCGATCTGTTCGCCCATCCCTGCTATTAAGTTCTGAAAGCCCTATTGTTTTATGCGCTCTGAGTGCTTCAATTAATCATACATTTTCCAAGTGAATATTCAGCACCTGTACTTTAAACAGTGGAAGAGTGGTAAGATGCTGAACCCCATTAATATTTATTGTCATGCTCATTGACAGTCTTTAAAATATCTTATTGCATAGGATTTTTTTTTCAGATTTTTCCCTTTGCATATCTGTATTTCAGAATATTTTTGACTCATGCTTTTTAGTTTGCAGATTGCCAATTGTATTCTCATTTTATTTTCTGACTCTGAGCCACTTTGTATTATTTCTCTGCCTCCATCTTCTGAATTTCATTACTAATTTGGTTTTGGTTGGTCTCTCAAAATGCTAGATGCTTTCCAGACATGAATTATAAGTCATTGCCTTCTTACATATGCACCTGTCCTTCATTTGCTTAGTCTATAGTTCTGACATGTTACATGCCCTAGGAAGGACCCTATGTGGCTCAAAAGCTTGCATGTTCTCAATAGTTGGTCCAGTAAAAGATATCCCCATAACTACTTTGTCTCCATCCCAGACATAAAAGAAGTCTTAAGTGGCTGCCTTCAAAAGTTTATAAAGCTGTTTTCTCCCTCATATAATGATGAATAAAGATGTTAAATAAGACATTTGACAAGTCCCTATAATTCCTCTAATTACATGGCCATTTGCTGTGTTTTATAGCCCTTCAGAATGTTATATTTTGATTCAGTGTGAGCTCCATCCTGGGATACCCTCTGCTTTTTTTGCAGTCACAAACATAGTAGGCTCCTGTGCTATCGTAATCATGGCTGCTGATGGGATGTGCTGGGAATACTTCTGAAAGGTGGGGTGAGCCTCAGGGCTCTCAGCATGTCCAGCCTGGCCCCAGTGTCTTACTTGCTGTCCCGCTACAGCAACCCCCAAAGTACCTCTCAGGCAAGTTGCCAGCCCCAGGCCTGGCTCATAGTCTCTCCAATCTTCCCTTGCATCGCAGCTGCTGCTCTCTCTGGCTCTTCTCCTCAGCCAGTCTCATGGCGTTCCTGCAACTCTGCAGCCTCACTGTTCCCAGCTGCTTGTAAACTGCAAGCCACCCTGATCTCTGACTGTACTGCTTTCTCTCTCCAGCCACTTGACTGGTCCATTTCAAAGTAGCTGTGCGGTTTGCAGCCACGGCTCCTCTGTGCAGTTCTACTCCTTGCTGTCTGGTGGATCGCTGGCCCCATGGCCCACTGAGGATCCCGCCTGCCAACCCCACAGGGTGCCGTCTGCTACCCAGCACCTGTGCCCTCAATTCTTTCTGGAGTCAACCAAGTTGCCAACCCTCTCTCACTGGGTGGCTCTCTGAACTGCAGCTCCAGTGAACTCTGGACATGCTGCCTCACAGCTTTACTTCTCCACCTGACAGCTGTCTGCTTTCTCTGCAGCTACAACCTGTGTTGACCTTCCAAAGCATTAAACACTTCTTAAAGGGGCCCAGCTCTCCTAGCCCCACTAACTCTTAAAGGGGCTGCTCTCAAACGCCCCTGTGGCAGGTGCACACCTGAAGCCCTGCAATATGCCTCCGCCTTAAAGTACTCCGGCTATTCTTGAGTAGTCCCTACTCAGTTCTCATTTCTTTGGGTCCTCCCCTGGTGGTTGGTCCTCTCACTGCCCCACCACCTTGGGACACTGTCTTACATTGATGGTCTGAACCTCCCTAATCTTACGATCTTCTTTCTCCAGCTGTCTTGGGGTCAGTTTTCGGTATTTCCCGGACTAGCAGTGTATCCAGCAGTCAGTTTTGGATCCTGGGACACCATTCCAGGGCATCTCAGCACCTGTAGTCCCCTTATTCCTTGGACTCCCTGAAGTGGGAGATAACATCTCCCAGGGCGCCCAGCCTACCAATTCAGGCGACAGGATGCTCAATGGCCTTGTTGATCTTTGGAACACCTTGTTAACTGAGGCCATAGACCGGACAGCTCCTAGGTGTCCACTCCCTCAACTTCGGCACCGCAGGGCTCCTTGGTTTACTGAGGAGCTGCAGGTGCTAAAGCAGGAAGGGCGGTGGTTGGCGCAAAGGTGGTGCTGCTCTCATGCTAAAGCTGACAGGTTGCAACATAGAACTAGTTTTTGAGCCTATGTCGTAGCTGTGCAGGCAGCAAAGTAGGTGTTTTTTTTTGCTGCCCTGATAGCATCAGCGAAGTCTCATCCGGCAGTTTGCAACTGCACCTCATCTCTGCAGCTCTAATCCATGCTGCTTGCTGGATCTCTGGCCCTGTGGCCTGTTGAGGGTCCCACCTGCCAACCCCACAGGTGCTGTCTGCCACCCAGTACCTGTGCCCTCAGCTCTTCCTGGAGTCAGCCAACCCCCTCTCACTGGGTGGTTCTCTGCACTGCAGCTCTGGTGAACTTAGATCATGGTCTCTTGCAGCTCTACCTCTGCCCCCCAAAGCTGTCTGATCTCTCTGCAGCTGTATCCTGTGTTGACCTTTTGCCCCTACTGAGCCTGGGAGCTCTCCTTAAAGGAGCCCTGCTCTCCTGGCTCCACTAACTCTTTAAGGGACTGCTCTCAGAAGCCTCTGTAACGGTGCACACCTGCAACCCTGTCACATGGGGATATGGCTATTGGCTACTCTATCACGATGCTCCTGCAATTCCTAGTCGGCCCAAAGGAATTTTTTGGACCATCATCTTGCAGTTACATTTAAGAGTAGCTTTTGGAGCATAACCAGCCATAGGACTGGAGCCCCACTGGCATTTGTGACTTCTTTCTAAATGAACATTGAATATAGTTGAGGATTAACCCTCTGTTATTGGGGTTTTGTATATTTTTTAATACAACTCTAAAAGACAAAAACAAATTGAATAAATTTCAATTAAGTTTTTGTAATATAATACGTAATGTAGTATTATATATGGATATATCTTTATATTATTTGCATTCTCTATATTGACTTATTTTATAATTCTACAATAAAGGATTCTTTATATGGACATGAGTACTGACATGCTGTTGTAATTCAGGGTGGGCTGTCTCTTAGGCCTTAATTACCTAGATGTAATTGGATGTCCATGTGATTGGCAGAAAATTGGGGTCATAGATGTTTAACACAAATCTTAACCATGCAAACTGTCTTTACTACAATGAGACTGTGCGAGAATTGACTGTGGAATGAGTAACTAAGTATTTAACACAATAAATTGGCAGTATATTGTTAGCCAAAGACAGCAATAACATATGTGCTTGGATTTTTCTCAGCAGAAGTGAGATGTTTCAGTAGGGAAGATTACATGTAACTTGTCCACTAATGCATCTTCTTGATTTCTTGTCCCCCATCTCTTCTCCTGGACATGGATTGGCCAATCTGCAAGCATTAGTGAAGCCCATGCACGAAGGACATTTAGGAATCCCACAAGCATTTGGCACCAGCGCCTAGTCTTTAGCGCTCACACAAGTCCTATTGATGTGAGTGGACATACGCTGGTGCCGAAAGACTGCAGGATGTCAATGCTCTCCTCGAAAAGCATTGATTTTTGTGTAATTTGAAAAGAAAGTAAAAATTATAACAAGACCCATGATAGCGTGGGGGTGTTTCTGACTAATAGGACTCGAAACTTCAATTTTCTCAGTAGTTCATTGGACTTTAGACATGCATTTTGTATTAAATTAATGGAAAACCCAGTACCGGCATTATCGGATTCCGGATTTACCGGTTTTCCCGCCCCTTGAAAACATATAGCTAATTCCCCGACACCCCCCTCCCCAATTCTGCTATGAAAATATAGAAGTGGGGAATTGTTCAAAATGACGTGTATACAAAAACAGGATTTGATAATGGGGTTTGTGTGTCTCCTTCTTTATTCTAGTACTCATTAATTGATCTTTTACCTACTCTTATTTGCTAAAAATATACAAACACTAGAACCATGGTGGTTTTTTTTATATATATGTTCTTGTTCATATAATAATCTCCTATCCGGTGCTATAGTACAACATTTCCAACTTGCTTTGCTGGCCAAAATGAGAAGCAGAGGCCCTAATCCAAGGGTCTTCACACGTGCAGACCTAAACTCCAGTTACATGTGCACCCCGGGAAAGTCCCCCACCCCCTGACCATGCCACCACTGGGAGAGGAAGAGGTGGGACTGAAGTGGCTGCTGTGGTGGTGCCATGGTTGGGAAGCGGGGTACTTTCTTGCGGGCACCCTGCATGTGCACAACCAGGGGCGTAGCTAGCTTGGGATGGGCCCAGGGACCACAGATGTCCGTGGGCCCCTCCTCTCTTTTTTCCTGCTAGTGGTGAAGCTGCCGGCCGGCCTAGGGGCGCCTCCCAGCTCAGCCGGTGTGCTGCTGGTGGCCTGCTGCTGTGCCCATGCATCGCTGGGGCCAAGCACAGCCAGCAGCAGCAGTGCCATTGCTGCCCCAGCCCACCCAATCAGCCCTGGAGGCCGGGGGCTGGTTGGGCGGGCCGGGGCAGGCTGGGCCAGCTCGACACGGGGAGCACTGGAGTGGGAAGGTGCCCGGCAGTGGTTCCATTCAGTTACTGAGTGGAGCTGCTGGTGGGCACCTTCCCGCTTGGGCTGGGCCTCCCTCGAGCCAGCCCTGCCCAGACCGGGTCCAGACTGGTGGGGAGGACTCCTCCTCCACGTCGCAGCACCAGAGGGGCGAGCTGAGCTGCGAGGCTTGTGAGTGTGACCTGACCTGATGCTAGGGTGGCCATACCTCCCCTTTAAAAGAGAATGCTTATGAAAAATACATGGTGCAGGGCTGCATTGGTTCCAATGCAGCCCTGCGTCATGTATTTTTCATAAGTGTCCTCTTAAAGAGGAGGTATGGCCACCCTACCTGATGCAGACTGCTGCATGGGGCTCTTTCCCTCCCCCTCCCTACCCGTGGTTGCAACATCGTTTTAGACACAAGGTTACAGCCGTGAGCAGGAAGGGGGAAGGGGCCCACGCAGCAGCCAGAAGGGCCGTCAGCCAGCTCAGGTGGACATTTATTTATTTTTTTTAAAAGGGGAGGGAGGAAAAGCTGGTTTATCTACCTTGGATATTGGGACCCCAGCCAGTATGGGCCCCGGGACAAATGTCCCTGTTTGTCCAATGGTAGCTATGCCCTTGTGCACAACTGTAGTTTTGGTCCTTGCAAGATATATGTGGACCTTGGAACAGGGCCAGACTAATTTTTCAAAAAAATCTTTATTATCTTCATTCAGCACTTTCTCTGATCAAAAGGGAACATTTTGGAATATACTGAAAAGCAAACTACAATGTTTTATACAAGATCTAGGAATAGTATTGCTGATATTTCTTCAATTATTAATCTATTTTGATGTGTCTTCAGTGAGCAAGCCTTCCTCTCTCAATGGGACTAACTGTAGAGAACGTAACAAATGCTAGAAACGCCTACATATTTGTACAAAGATAACCCATGTTACTGCTATGAGATTCCTTTTTTTTAATCTCCTGTTATTTATAACAGTATGATTCATTAATACTTATTTCCGATATGGAGAAATGTTGCCTACTAATGTAATAATTCCAAATGCTCTATTTTTAAGCAACAAAAAAAGGATGTAACAGTCCTGTTTTTTGTTTGTTTGTTTGTTTGTTTGTTTTTAAAAAATAAATCTTTCCAGAAGAAAGGCTAGCGAGTCAATTATGATTCCGACCTTCCTTTTAAAAAACAAAACAAAACATATATCGTGGCCCTTTAAAAAATAGTTCTGATTTCTGCCCTGTGTCCTTACAGCTGCTTTCGCTTGGGTGGAATCTGTGAAGGAAAGAAGATTCTATAATAAGCTGAATTACTGCTGCATGGAAACATGTATTTTACTGTACTCATGTAATTCTTGAGAGTCCCATGTAACCTACACATTTACTTGTGAACATATTTAGGAAGGCATCCATAATGTATAGATGAGATAAACTCACGTTTTTTTCTATCAGCTGTTCCAATTTTAATTACTGGGACTCCCTTTTCCATACTGTTACTGCTTCAGGACCCACCTTTTGCTAATGGGACCATTCCAGTCTGCTTCTCCCTTTGACGCTTTCTCTCTTATTTATCAGTGGGTGAAAATAAACGAGACAGGGGTGAGAATGATCCCCTGACCGCCCTGGGGAGAACCACTGCAGCCACCTCAATTTTGGCTGGTAGGGAAGGAAGTTTAAATGAGCGACACCCCACCCCTGGGGAATCTGAGCAGGGGATCTGATGTCACAAGTCTCTCCACACCACAGGTTGGCAGAGGAGCCATTCAAGGAGGATTGGGCTCCAAGGAGGAGCGACCGCCAAACAGCTGTTTGAGAGGAGCTGGAGGAGGACGCTCACCTGGGGTGCTGAACAGCTGATTGTGGGTAGGGGGTTGGTGAGCTGATCAGAGGGACCTGGAGGAGTGCGTCCACTCAGGCTGCCAAACAGCTGATGGGGGAGGGGGATCCTCCACTGTTTGGTGGTCCAGATGAATGCGCTCCTCCAGGCCTGATCCTCATGGTGGGGCTGGACTACTGGGCGAGCCTTAACCCGCATCGCCAAAACTTCTCTGGACGATGCATTCAGTAACAGCCACCTGCCTACCCTGAGGTGGAAGTGGGTGAACGTGTGGTAACCCCTGAACTGACAAGCAGGTGACTCACAGGCTACTGTGGGGCAGGCTATTCTTTTGTTTGTTTTCACCCAGTAGGTGGTTGCAATCCCTGACTTATCTTTATGGTCTTTTTGAAAGTCATGACCCAAAAGTGAAGTATCCATTTTGTAGCATTGAATCATCATTCACAAATGTATTTTATTTATTTATTTATTTATTTAAACTAATTAATTAATTAATTAATTAATTATACTTATACCACACCCTTCCCTGAAGGCTTAGGGCGACTTACACTACACAAAATACAATTAATATATATATTATATCTAAAACTTATCTATAAAGTTTTAAATTGTATTTTGTGTAGTGTAAGTCATAGCAACACAATATATATATATATGTGTGTGTGTGTGTGTGTGTGTGTATACAAAAGATGATAAAACTCCCTACCCAATTTAACCCCAGCCCCACCGCCCAACAGCCTCCCACCCACTCGCTCTGTGAGTAAGAAGTCTCATCTCCATTTTCAAAAGTACCAGTTCCTTAGAATGCTAAGAATTCTTTTAAAATCACGTTTAAAAAGAGGAATTAGGCCTTTAAACACATAGGCATTTTTGAAAATTTTACACTACATGAACATTTTTTAAAATTTTGTTAAAAACAAAAGTAAATATGGCACAATTCGTCTATGATTTATTATTTCTATCTTCCAGCCCTGATAATACAGTCTGGGATCTGAAAGTCCATCTTGATTCTTTTTGGCTCCTTCATCAACACCTGTAAAACAGTCTACAAACTGAATTATCCATTTTTATACCTCTTTAGAACTCCCCTCCTGCCAGGACTCATGATCCTAGTGGATATATATTTATTTATTTATTTATTTATAAAATCACTTAATACCCCGCCCCTCCTGCTCCAAACAGCCCGGGGTGGCTTACAATGTTAAAACACATAAGATAAATAAAACCATAAAATATAATAAAAAGGGAAGGCACAAAACCAAATCGTCCCCTCCCCCATCCCACCCTACACCCCATCTCCCTTGCCAAAAGCCAGGCGGAACAGCCAGGTTTTACAGATACAACGTAAAGGGGAGATCCGGGACCTCCATCGGGAGGGAGTTCCACAGCCTAGGTGCAGCCACTGAGAACTCTTCTCCATAGTGACCTCCCGGGCTACATGGGGGACCTTGAGAAGGGTCGCTCCAGAGTGGTCCCGCAGGTAAGTCGGGCCAAGGCGGTATAGGGCTTTATAGGTCAAGGGCTTTATCTTGAAGTCAGGTCTGCAGATTGTTATGCAGAGTCTTCTCTGTAGAGTCTCTGCCAAAACCCTTTTATACCTCTGCAGTCCACTCTCTTTAAATAAAGCACTATTGTCTTTGAAGAGCCTACACAGATGTAATTGAGAATTTGGTCATTAAGCTGAGTTTAAAACTGTATTGATGATATCCAAACCAAAAGCAGACCTTCCTTTTCCATTGCTGTGTTGTGTCAACTGAACTGAAAAGAATGACTAGCCATTACAATGACTTTGAATACACATGGGAATTAGATATGTAGAAAAGTGCCATTTTTACTGTAGGAACTTTCTTAATTAAAACCATATGTCAAGGCCAAGTTGGAACAGTCAGAATGCTGAACAGAGGGTTGAGTCTTTTCCCAGCAGTGGGTATGATTTTTGACACAGGCGTCAAAACTCACGGGGCAATTCTTACAAGAGACACTCCTAACAGGTTCTTTATTTGCTACTATTAGAACAGTATGCAGGTACTTTACTGCTCTCCTCATAACTGACCATTCTAGCCCATGCCATTCCTCCCTGCTTTCCCTTGTTGATTTGTTCAAAACAACGTTTTGTTGTTTTGCCATTAAAATAAGCTTTTAAAAATTTGCAGAAGGAAATAAACAAAATTTCCCCATTGACATTCTCTGAGTTAAGTTTTCCTCAGTCTTCCCCCACCCCCTCTTTCCTATTTCCCCAACTCTTTCCCTTTGCTTCCTTCCCTCATTTGTCCTTCCAAATCCAATCTTTTTTAACCTTCCTAATTTCGACCTTAGGTCTCCTCTTGTAAGCTCCCAGTGGATCCTGAACTGTTGCTATAATCAGAGACTGGTGACTTGCTAACAAAGCCCTTCACGTACTAGCTGTAGACATTGCATCCAGACATTGAGCTCATGGCTTCCTGTGAGTGGTCTCTGACTGGTAAACATTACTTCTTGCATGATTGGTTCCTCACTGTTATATAACTTCCTGGGTCAGTGCCGGGGTGTAACTAGATTAGAATCAGCCCAGGTGCCTCCTTGTCCTGACCCCATCTTCTCCCTGACATGAGATGCACACAAATCCCACATGTATTATGAGCCCCCAGCCTTGTGGACCCTGGTGTAGCTGCACCTGCTGCGCTTATAGTAGCTGCAGCCCTGGTCAATGTCTGTCCTCTGGTATGAGCAATCATATGATCACTGGCTTGTGTTGCTGCTATTTTTGCTATGACATAACATGCCTTGCTTCCCTGCACTACTAACTCACCTTGCTGTCTCCATACTCTGCATTCCTGTTCTGGATGACTCCTGGCTACATGACCATGCCATGCTTTGAACCATGAATTTTAGCTAGCCACTTTGTCTTGAAGCCTTTTTTTGGACTGGATCCTGGTAATATATCCCTGGCATGCTCCTGGATCATGACTTTCTGCTAGCACCTTGGTTTTGACACCTCTCTTATATTGACTCCCAGATCACTTCCAAGTACAGTACTTGATCTTGTCACAGCCCAAGTTCAGAGACTGACATCTTCTCTCTTAGGGTGTTTTAAAAGGCTTGAAGGAGGTCCATGTCTGTGGAGTGGCATGACTGCGCGGCACCCATGCAGGTGGAATGAGTGGAGAGGGATACTAATGGGCAGATCCCTGGGTGACCATCATGCCCACTCAGGGAGACTCGACACACTCCCTCCACCATAGACCTGCTGTGCAATTAAAAATTCATATGGGAGGCCATTTCCCCTCACCCAGCAGCACCCCCACTCTAATCCCTGCCCAACTGACCACCCTCTGCTGTGACACACAGTCCCAGACACCGTGGAAATATGTAGCTAGTAACCCCTTCCTGCACAGGAGATGTTGCACCTGCTGACAGTCCTAGGCTACAACTGTGGTGCATATTACTGGGTGGGACATGCAGGAAGTTGCCATCCAAGCTGCTGTCTTTCATGCCGTTGGCTCTTCTCTCAATTGTGAGGGGTTTTGTTGTGCTTTGAGCCAATGCAGTGTTGTATTTCACATGCATGTCATTTTAGAGCTCCCTAGGAAGCTCCCGGCAAGGCCTGTGGGCAGAACCGGGGAGGTGGTTGGGCTGTAGACCTGTCTGCTGGCGTGAGTGAGAGCCCCGGTTCATTCAAGTGGGGGATGCATGGGCACCTGTCTCCACGCACCTTTTTGCCGTGCCAGTAACTCCTTCCTGCCCAGGAGATGGTCCAGCCTTATTTGGGAGTGCTCTGTGTGTGGCCATGAGTGGTCGATGCGTGGGTCATGGGAGCGCGCTTCCATAACACTGGGCATTCACAACCGAGAATGCCCCCCTGCAAGTCCTCCTTGTATGAACAAGACGAACTGATGGTACCCTCAGGGAGGTGTTCCCAGCCGATCGCAGGGGCTGCAGTGGGGCAGGAAAGGACAGGTGGTCTCTCAGATATGCCCAGACTGTTTAGGGCTTTAAAGGTCAAAAACAGCACCTTGAACTGTGCCCAGAAAGATAGAGGAAGCCAGTGCAGACTACGGAGCACCAGTGTAATGTGCGTGTGGTACCCCATCCCCAACAGGAGGCAAACCGCCATATTCTGCACTAGCTGCAGCTTCTGAAGAGTCATCAAGGGCAGCCCCACGTAGAGTGCATTGCAGTAATCTAGCCTCAAGGTGATGAAAGCATGGATGACAGTGGCCAGATCTGAATCAGAAAGAAAAGTCCACAGCCTCCTCATCAGATGGAGTTGGTATAAAGCATATCCCCTCCAGACTATAAGACCGGCCAACCATCATCACCTCAGTCTTGTTTGGATTCAGCTTCAATGAGCTCACCCTCATCCACTCCCCAGCAGCAGCAAGGCAACAGGTAAGCACTGAGACTGCTGGGCCTGAGTTCAGCAGGGGAGATTGCCCCCCGGTCTCAAGGAGGTCGTGGTGCTTCCCCTGCTGAAGAAGTCATCTTTGGATGTGGACGCACTCACCAGCTACTGGCCTGTCTCTAACCTTCTCTTTTTAGGGAAGGTTATTGAACGTGCAGTGGCTCGGCAGCTCCAGGCTTATCTTGATAGCATCGGTTTCCTTGACCCATTTCAATCAGGGTTTCGCTCTGGCTATGGTACTGGCAGGAAGCGCTACCGCCGGCGTCAAAGCTGCGGTGCAGGCCGCGCCCGGCAGCAAGCACCCCAGATACAGGATCCATCCCCCACACCGGCAAGAGCCGTAGGATTGCCCCAACAGCAAATGGCGCACTCACAGCTGGGAGGAAAAGGGGTGGAGCCCATAGGAGAGCTACGACGCTCTGCACGCATTCGCACTGCAAAGGGGGCAGAGCCAGGCAGTTAAGAGAGCACGGGACCGGCTCAGCGTTGCCGGAGATCAGCTCGCTGTGAGACCGGCCCCCTTGCTGCTTGGATATCGTTGTGTGTGTTACTGAGACATTAGCCTGGCAGGAGATGTGAAGCGTGGATTTGGAGTGACTGTGACTGCATGCGTGAGTGAGTGAACGGTGAGTGTGTGTATTATACTGTGGTGGGAGGTGTGAGTTTGGGATTTGGGGCACTAGGCTTCCCCTCTTGTCGGGCCCTTCCTTCCCCCTTGATCCAGAGTGTGCGCTGATTCCTTCCCTGTGTCCCAAGGTGTTCTCCCTTCCTAGTCCTCTCCGTCCTCCACTGTTCTATCTACCTTTGAGGCACATACAGTTAGCTGGGTGGTCGAGGGCACGAAAGAGGGTGTGGTTGTGCGGGGGCTGCCTCAGGGCGTTCTACCTCCCCCCCTATGATGATCTGGCCGTTGCTCCGCTTGGAGTATTAAAGCCACACAAGATCCTGAGGGGTCGTTTTCCCTTACTGTGTGAGAGCAGCCCCTGGAGTGCTAAGGCGAGAGTGCGAGAGCTTAGAAATATACCCCGATATATAGAGCTAGGTCCATACTTCTCCCTCCTTAGTTCCCCGTCCTGACAGGTACAGAGATGGCTTTGGTGGCCTTGGTGGACGATCTCCGCGGAGATGGATGCAGGACGTTCTACACTTCTGGTCCTGCTAGATCTCTTGGCTGCATTTGACACAGTTGGTCATGGGCTGCTGGTGAGATGGTTGTGTGACATGGGGGGGTCTGGATGGGACTGGCCTTGGATGGTTCCAGTCATTCCTCTCGGGAAGGACCCAGCGGGTTGTCCTGGGGGGCAGAGACTTCTAGCCCCTGGGCCCTGGACTGTGGCGTTCCGCAAGGTTCAGTCTTGTCTCCATTATTATTTAATGTGTATATGCAGCCCCTGGGGAAGTTCGTAAGAGGGTTTGGTGTGCGCTGCCACCAATATGCTGATGACACCTAGCTTTACCTCTCCTTTTCAAACAACCTAGGTCCTGCCGTCTCTGTGCTGTCCCAGTATTTGGAGGCTGTTGCGAAGTGGTTATGGCAGAGCAAACTGAGGCTCAATCATGATAAGACGGAGGTGATGGTGGTGGGTAGAGCAGGGGAGGTGTTGGCCCCCCCTTGTGGAGAGGATGTGCCCCGCTGTGGCCCAACAGGTGCAGAGCCTGGGGATGATCCCCTGGACTTTGCCTCCTCTCTCTCTCCCCTTCTTCCTACAGTCTTCTCTTCCTCCTCCCCTGACTCCGCTGTCTCTGCTCTCAATGCCTCTCTCTCCTCCACACTTGACTCCCATGCCCCTCTCTCTTCC
>QEPC01002054.1:4514461-4524904 GCA_003113815.1 Sphenodon punctatus | reverse complement strand
TCTCAGATTGTAAGCCCTAGGGGCAGGGACCCTGTCTATTTTATTACTTTGTAAAGTGCCAGGTACACTGCTGGCGCTATATAAATGTTTGTTAATAATAATAATAATAATAATGTTATTGGATTCGGGTCTCCGCCTAGATCAGCAGGTGGAGGTGGCAAAGGTGACTTTACACCAGCTGTATCTGGTGCGGAGGCTGCACCCATACATCTCCAGATCTGACCTGGCCACTTTGATCCATGCCTTCATCATCTTGAGGCTGGGCTACTGTAATGCACTTTATGTGGGGCTTCCCTTAATGCTGGCCCGGAGGTTGCAGCTAGTGCAGAATGCAGCGGCCCGTCTCTTAACAGGGATGGGTCGACGTGAGTACATGAGACCTGTGCTCCGTGCGCTGCACTGGCTGCCTATAATATACCGAGCCAGGTTCAAGGTGTTGATGTTGATCTATAACTCCCTGTATGGTCTTGGCCCCAGATATCTCAGGGACCGCCTCGCCTTCCGTGATTCAGGGCGACCCCTTCGGTCCACCGGGAGCGCTTTCTTGGAGGTCCCCCGCATAAGTCAGGGGGCCACAATGGAGAGGGCATTCTTGGTGGCAGGACCGTGGTTGTGGAACTCCCTCCCGGAGGAAGCTCACCTGGCCCCAAGTCTGCTGGCCTTTCGGCGGGCCTGCAAGACGTGGCTGTTCTCCCAGGCCTTCCGGCGTGGGGAGGGAGGAGTGGGCTAAATTAGGGTAAATTGGGTTTTTAAACTTGTTGAATATTTTAATTTTAAAAGGTGATTTTAAAGTGTCTTAGTGTATATTTGAAGCCGCCCCGAGATGCCGTTGGCATGGGAGGCGGCATATAACTAAAACAAACAAATAAATAAATAAATAAATAAAAAGAGAGGTAGAGCTGGGTGTTACCCCAAATCTCCAAATGACCTCGCCCAGTGGCCTCATATACACATTGAACCACTCTCTGGGACTTCTCCGACAGGAAAGAGCAGAACCACTCGAGCAGTTCCACGCACCCCCACCAGGTCCTGCAGTCATGTCAACAACACCTCATGATTAACGGTATCAGAGGCCACCGAAAGATCTAACTGGATTAACAGTGAGAATTCCCCTTGTCAATTTCCAGGCACAGGTCATCAACCAAGGCCACAAGTGCAGTCTCTGTGTCTTACCCTGGGCAAAAGCCCGACTAGAATGGGTCCAGGAATCCATTGATATCGAGATGAGCCTGGAGCTGTTGGGCAACCACCTGTTCAATAACCTTCCCTAAAAAGGGAAGGATTGACTGCTGCGCCCGCCCGTCTCTCTGAAACAGATCCCAGACCGTGGTGATTTTATGTCTGAAATTACCTATAGTCCTTTAAAAATGATCTATGCTGTAATCGTTCAGCTTCAGCATGAGTTGAGTGCCAACTGTTCTCTAACCACCTCGCCATCCGTTTCAGCCATTTTTGGTCCTCCGTGTACCAAGGGGACCTGTGCTGCTGCAGCAGAGGGAGCAGATGTTTGGGTGCAACAGTGTCAATGGCCATAGTCAGGATGTCATTCCACAAAACAACCAGGTCATCAACAGAGTAGCTGCTAAGGTCAGTAGGTAGGCCCCTCAGAGAGTTCTGGAAACCAATTGGATCCATTAGGCCCCTAATAGGTACAACACCCCGACAAGAGCATCGAAGGCAGGGATCTGTGCCTTCAGAAGGTCTTAAATGGGCTTAATTGCTGTGCCACAAGAAGGTCTTAAGTGGACTTAAGATCTTTAAGATCTTAAATGGAAGATTCTGGACTTGAATGGGTGGGATCATCCTGGACACTAGACAGACTTCACCATTCTTAGGCTGTCCAGGATGATCCTAAATGTCTGACAGCACTAGTGTGTGATTGTTCAAGGTTTTGACTTTTTCACTAATTCCATATAAGCTTGCCAAACCACTTATGGGAGATTCTTGGACACAATGTTCAGCCAGTAAGTGTCACAATTGTTCTCCCTGTTCTGTTTTCCAGTGCCATGTCCTTTTATGGGCAATTAATAGGTGCTTCATAGAGTGCAATTTGTTCATGGTTTGAGCAAATTTATCATTTAAAAAAAATGTAGCTGACACTTTTTTCAAAATTAACGTAGAAAAAGACAACAAATTGAGACCTTTTGTACACTTATACCTTACACAATCACAGTGTGAGTTATTGCCACATGTAAGACTGCCAGTTGCAGAGTGCTTTCGCACTGGTGGCTACACCCCCTAAATAGTATGCCATGCTTCCCACAGGATGCTTCAGCCTGCAGATCCCTGCAGGCGCACAGATCCAGCTCACAGTGGGGCGAAGGTTCCCCATTTTTGTTTTAGGACCTTTTCAGAAGGTGTACAGCAACTCATTGAGCACAGATGTTCTGTTTTTCCCCCAGCCACATGGCACATAGAATGTGAAGGAAGATGGAAATTATCGTGTGATTGCTACATGGACAAAGTTTGGAGAAAAAGCACAACATTGACAACAAGTGACAAAAGGTCTCAGTTTGCTTTTGTCTAAAGACAATTGTAAATTTTCCAGTGCATTTTACCCATTTAAGATCTTAAATGGGGGATTCTGGACTTGAATGGGAGGGATCATACTGGACAGATATCACCATTCCTGGACTGTTCCAGATGATCCTAAACATCTGGCAGTCCTAGTCCCAAAAAATGCAAGGTTTGGGGTTCTTATACTCTCTATGGAGAGTGCATCTAAGATGCTGGGTCTTGAGACTGAGCAGATAAGTGAACTGGTCATTTAAAAGCCTAGACTGGAGCTATGAGATGTTACCCACCTATTCAGCAGAAAATTTGAATGGGCCAAGTGAGGGCAAGGTAGTCACAGCAAGGAAGGAAAAATGAAGAAATAACAGTGGAAAGAGTGAGGACACTACTGGGTTGAAGGGAGGGAGTCATTACTGAAAGAGGGGTCTTGCATTTGTATTATTCAGGAAAATATTTATATTTTTTAATTTTATACTGCCATTATGCTAACACATTATGCTTAGCCCTAATATGTAACAGAACAAGCATGGTTCTTTCACTTGCATTGCTGCATACCTGTAACTTTAGGAGTACACTGATTCCATGTTTGAGTCAAGGAAGAATGAGGCCCGATGTAGTAAAAGTTAGTCAAACGGAATACTCCAGGGGCCTGATTCTTCACTGCTTGGCACTTGCATCATCATCTCATATACCTGTGCAAAGTAGGGCGGGAGGGGATAAAACGTTACCAAGTTAGAATACATAGGTATAAAACTACTCAAGCTGCAACATTCAGCTTGGAAAATCAGACCCAGTACATTTACATCTAAGGTAGTATGAATTATTTTATTTTTTTTTAAAAAAGAAACCCCTCTTAAGTGTGATCTTTGAGTACAGATCTCTCTTAAAGTGAAAACAAAAGAGATGGGGAGGACGGCCACAGCAGCTGCCACTCCCTGGGTCGGCGTGCAGCACAGAACAAATGTGCAGCTGAACCTGGGCAGGCAGAGAGCCATTCCACTGTCCTCACGACATGGGTAGGTGGAAGAACTGACCACACGCTCAAACGTCCAGCTCAGCTCCACTCCCAGCACCCTGGCCATGGCAAACTGTGGGCAAAAGAAGCAGCAGCTGCCACATCCACCTGCTGTGCACAGCAATCTGGAAGGGCGGCGTGAAGTCAGAGTCAGACCCTGGCTGGAGGCTGGCAGCGTAGTCATCCATGGCAGGCTGTGTCCCTAAGGGCCCGGCTTCCTCGGAAGGAGGTGGAACTGTTGCAGCTGGAGTGCATGCAGCATGGACTGGCAGCAGGGGAGGGGTCTCCACCTGATGGCGACTCTCAGTGATGCCAGTGCCAGCAGGGCTTGGAGCAACTATGTACCCGTCCATGCATAGGAAGGTGCCCAGGAGCTCCATGTACATGTATTTGGCGGCCGCAGCCAGACCAAAAGTTATTGTCCTTCACTTCCTTGCAGCCTCAAGTCCTTTGCTCACTGCTGGCACTGGCTCATGTCTAAGTGGTAGCCGAGTTATGCCATCTGGGTGGCAAACACCCGCTCATTCCTGTGTGTTTTATACTGGTCATACTGGAGCTGCACATCCCCCCACAGGCCAATGAATTCTGTCATCTCCACCTCAGTCCAAGGGACCTGCTTCTGGTAGGTGGCTCAGGAGCCTTCTCCCAGCATGTCAGGGGTCTGTGCTTCTGATGTCCGTGGAGTGATGGTGCTGGTGGATACTTGGGAACATAGTGATAGAGATGTACCACATATAGTTGTAAATATTGTGGGACGGCTGCCTTGTCCCCACCACTCTAGCCCCACCCCTCCCAGGTGTGGTGACTTACTGGCTGTCCTCCTGCTGCATGGTCTCTTTGACCAAAGGAGATAGCTCTTTCTCCATTGTGGGTTGGGCATTGGGCACAAGCTGCTGAGAAAATCGAGGATGCCCAATGTGGTTATGCCTTTGCTTCCCATTCTCTTTAAGCATATCGGGGTCATCGTGAGCAGACGGGCGGTGGGGTGCAGTTGCTCTGTTGACCACTGTGGGCTTTTTGCCCATGGCGCTCTAGTCCTGGAAGATCTCACTGTGCGGCGGAGCTGGCTGGGGCCTAAAAGGTGGGAGGGTGCACGTTAGCCCAGTTTAGCCCGGGTGGCCAGTCCTTCACCTGGACTGCATCACCTACCTTCTCCAGCCCACGCATACTGTAGCAGCTGGTTGTCCACCCCATGTGGGCCAACATCTGACAGTTCCTGAACTAACGAGCAGATGACTCCCGGGCTAACTCAGCCTGCCGTGGGCTGTTTTGTTTGTTTTCACCCCTAGTTAATGATACAGAGCATTCTTGTTATAGTGCTTTATCTGGAAGGCATGCCCCTACCGAATTCACATAATGAGGGTGCTTTGTACATGTAAAAGCTATTTGTGATGTGCAGGTAACACTTTGGGAGCCATGCCTTATACTGTTTTATAACTGAATTTGCACTTTAACGGCATGTATTATACCAAGTTGGCACTGTACAAGCACAATATGCAGATAGGACCATCATGAGGCAGTTGGTTGCATTTTTATATAGGCTTTACTTTCCTCCCAAGTGGAGGTTAATGATCCTCTCATGGAGTATTGCATGCATTTTGTAATCTTCAAAACAGTGCTGCTCTTCAAAACGAAATTGACTTCATCTACCAACATTTTGGGAGCACAGATGCTTTGTTCCATTATTTACTAATCAGGCTCACACTTAGATTAAAACAGTACGTTGTGAAATCAAGTGACACAGAATAAACTATGAACAACAAAATAATTTAAGATTTTTTTGTTGAAGGCGGTAGCAGAATTAGTCACTCATGAGGGTGAAAGCAGAGTGATTTCTCAACACCAAAAACCAAGGATAAAACTGCAATTTAATATAAGTATATTTATTCCTATGGGAATATAACATACTGTCTTGGTCTTGGTCTCTCCAATGCAAAAAGGGTCAGTGTCACAGCAATGTCTCCTTTGCTGAGCAAAATTAGATGTCATGCTCATCGACCCCAGAAAAGGATGTTTGATAGTGGGTGCTTTCAAATGAGCAAGGCAGTGGGGGGAAGGGGTGGGCCTGTGGCCACTGGTGGTGCTGCCTGGAAGCACCCATGCAGATGGAGTGCGTGGGGAGGAATTCAAATGGGCATGGCTACCATAGTCACAGAGACAGCCGCCATGCACTTCTCCTGCCATGGACCATGGGGGAGGGGGAAGCGTGTCTTTGCAACCCTGTTCTTGTGACTAACATAGGTCTCTCCCCCTGCTCACAGTGCCTATGAGTGGCAGACCTGTGTGCTGGCATGGCTGACTCCTGCCACATTACAGATTCATACGGGCAGGGTCCAAATTTTACAGGTTCATATAGTCGGGGGCTCCATGGCAACCTGTAGCCACCGAGCTATTTGGCTTGCCCCACGTGCAGCACTCCGGATTTCCAAGCAGTGCTCCATGAGTGGCCATGAGTAGGTGCTCCGAGGCTTACAGGAGCACGCATCCAGTCGTTCCACCTTCAGACAGGCAGTCGGCTCCATGGCTACTGGGTGGCCATGTGGGGTAGCATCTTGTCTGAAAACACCCGGTGATGGGGTGTGCCTTCTCCTGTGGAGTTCCCAGTCTTAAAGTACGTGATGGGGTGTGCTCTTCCTGACCAGCAGTAGAAATGTTTCTATTAAATAAGTTGCATGTGATAATATGTACAAGTGTATACACATGCAACATACACTTTCCGTAATTCTGTATAGAAAATACAAAGGGACAACTGCTTCTCTGGTGTAAATCCATAGTTCTGAGTGGTATTATTTCAGGGATAAACTGATTCCCCCAAATTTTAAAGGTTTACTGCATGGTAATAGGAAACTGGATTGCTTGCACTATTATTTTACATGATTTTTAAAAGGAACAATAACATTTGAAGTTAATTAATGCTGTTATGTTTTTATTGTCAAATATGAAAGAGCTCATTTTCAGAGCACACACCTTGAACTCTTTCAGGTGAAGCTGGCAGAGGAACAGATCCTTTCTTGCAGATACTAAGTAGACCTCTTGCTTCACTCATTCTTCTGTGTAACCATTTATTGATGAGCTCTGCTGCATAAAAGTGAAATTAACAACTCATATATTAAAATTATACTTCCTGATGGAAACAGACTATGGAATCAGAATGTTGATTCCTATGCTAAATGAGCACTACTGCAACCTCTGAACTGCCCCCACTTTTGGACTGCTCCTCCCTCCTGCCACGGGGGAGCAGGTGTGGCCTGGACCCGTACTGTCTGGAAGCTGGTTCAGTTGGGCCAGCTTAAATTATTGCCGCTGTTGGCAGGGCTGTAGGCCCGCACATTTGTAGCAGAGCCTCTTGGAGGTGTGAGTTGTGGGGTGAAATGGGTGGGACTGGGATAGGGAGGGGGGAGGTCCCGAGGGCAGCCCCAGGTGTGAGATGGGTGCAGCAAGAGGGAAGGGGCTGCCTGGTGAGAACAGGAATGGGTTGGGGTGGGGTTTGGGGTGGGAGGAGAGTTGGGTTTGTATATTTCCGTTTTCTTCAAGTGTGGGGAGCTACCGATAGAGAATTTTTAGGAATGGGTGGGGGTAGAGCAGGAGGAAGGGGGTAGACTCAGCAGACATCTTCAGGATTCTATTGGCTAACTGGAGTCATCAGTCAACAGAATTCCAAAGAGCTGTGGTAAGTCTACCTCTTACCTTCAGCTCTCCCTGCTCCCATCTGGAAAGATGGGGAGCTGAAGGGAAGAGGCAGACATGAATTAGGTTTTGTATCCTGGGCTGCAGGAAATCACTTTTGGCCTGATCCAAGGTCCACATGCGTGTATGAACCAAACCTACTGTGCACGCGCACACACAGCGTGCACATGCATAGTGCCAAAGAGGATGTTTGCCTCCTTCCACCCTTCCAGGCAGAGGAAGAGTCAGGGCTGTGTGGGGAAGTGGGTGGCGTCACCATCAGGGGGCAGCGGACTTCCTCTTTGGCACTGTGTGTGTGTGTGCACGCAGTAGGTTCAGTCTGCATGCATGGACCTTGGACCAAGGCCATAGAGAATCTCTTATGGGGCAATAAGCTATGTCTGGAAAATTGACAGCTTGTAGAAATCAAGGCTCCTCTGAAGCTAATACCCCACTTTTGTGGGGCAGTGGTTTCAGTCATGTTTTTTCACAATACTGAAAATATTAGGAGTTCAATGTACAAAATCGATTCCAATAAGCTAAAATAGAGAAAACTGAAAAATATGAAGTACAACTAGAACAGATTTGTATTGACTTCCTAGACTGGCGCTGTTGCCACTGCAAATGTGTTTGCCAAAAAGGCTGAAGATTTTTTAATGCCTTTATTATTTTTATATGTGTTTTCTAATATGAAATGAAGAGAACCAAAATACAGCACTGAATGGAACTCTCATAATAATGAAATGTGACTGCTCCATTAAGAGTCTAACAAGGAATGTCTTCCGGGATTCTTTCTGATTGGCTACAGTGGCCTTCAAGTTTACTTTTAAATATAAATGAACTGCAATGAATAAACCCCATTAAGTTAACACTACTGTATCTCTCTTTTACAGTGTACAGCTGTGTGTCCCAGGTGCCTTGGTGTAAATCAAAGCACTGAGATGTACTTAGTCAGATAGTTTTTAAATTTCCTTTTCTAAGCTATGTGATTTATTTATTCTATCTATTCTGCATGAATGTCTGTGCAGCATGGCCTCAACTCCAAATGTCCTGTGCCAACATCCATTGGACCATGACTGCTTTCACATGAGACACTAATTGCAAGATTGTAATTCGTTCCTGCAAGTTAACTGCATGTGTGAGTGCACTATTCTGCATTCATCTTGCAAGTTATGCCTTGAGAGCTTGCTCGTGCATTACTGGGCTCTGAAATCCTACTCTTACAGTGACGGGTGTTATGGTTATGCAAAATTGATAACATGGGAATACCTGTCAGTATTACAATCACAGGATAGCAGTTGTGGAAACCAGCAATCCAGCAGGATAGAGGCGTGGTTCATTCCAGCTAGTTAATTTCAGATGGCTTGTTAATTTCATCTCGCTCTGCCACTGTTTTGTTAATTTTGCCTCACACTTGTTAATTTCACCCAGCTCTGATGCTGGCTTGCTCTGGATGAATTTCCCCTTGCTCTGGGTGAAATTCACAAATGGTTCACAGATGGATGACCAGCCCCACCCCACCCCATTTCCAGCACTCCACCTTCCACCACGACGTTCAGCCATGTCAACTTATTAATTTCACCTCGCTCTGTTGCCGTCTTGTTAATTTCACCTTGCTCTGCCACGCCTCGCTCTGCCACTGGCCGCTCTTGCTCGCATGCCTCGAATGCAACAGACAGGCAGTCAGCCCTGCCCCCCTCTCCCAGTGCCCTGCCCCACCATGCAGCCTTAGTGGCCCCTGCCCCGTGGTGGGGCTAGGTGGGACCCAAACAGACGTTCAAGTCTGCATTGGCCTAGGTGGGCAGGTCTTGGTCTGGTATACGTCTCTGGAGATTTTCCAGGGACGTGTCTCGGGCCAGCCGACTGCTCACCCTGGGGCAGAAGGGGACCCACATCTGGCGGCATGTGAGCAGATGCTCCGGTGGGTTCCAGGCTACAGTGGGCAAACATCACATCTGTTAACACCCTACATTTGTATTCTTAGCATAATGGTTTTAGCAGGATTTGGTAGTACATGTTTATTATTTATAGAGCAGAAATTAATATCCAAAACAAAGTTTAATTTTGAATTTTCCATCATATTTGCAAACTGGCTGTGAAAATTTCACATGGGTTTTTGAGACGCACTGTGCATGCTTGCAGTTCATTAGTTCTCGGTTCCCTAGTTCCTACTTCGTATGTTTTCAATTTTCTGGTTTGTGGTTGTCTGTCAATTACAGTTTAAGTGTAACTAAAAGAGACTAAAAAAAGATTAGATAAGTATAATTAAGTTGCAAATGGGATGGCAAAGGTACAGCAGTGGAAACAGAATTCCTGGCTTGTGTTGTAATTTGCTTGTTCAGCGAAGTCAAAATTTTACTTTACATAGTTTGATTTTAAACAAACTAATTAGTTAAGGAGCTCAACTACATCCCTAAAGGGTGTGGATTCAAGTTCTCACAATTAATGGCTGCAGCTCCCTCTAGCACATCCAACTTTATATGGGTAATATGCATTGTAGTGGAGAAGTCAAAAGTGGCTGTACATGGCTACAACGCTCCCTCGTCGTGTACTATAGGCAACAAAAACTGGCTCACCTTAACCACACCCAGCTCAGTGGGTCACACAACTCAAGGACTGTCTTTAACTTCACCTACTTATCTCTTACTCCAAACACACACCAACTCCTCCACAACCTAATAGTAAACCAACAAGTGGGTACACATTAGAGAGTATTAGCCAGCATTAGCCCACACAGCAGGATCCACATTTTCTGTACCAATGCTATGATTGGTGGGTGATCCTGATCACCTAATAGACAACCATGAAAACACCCACTCATAGGCCATTTTTAAATGGGCACGGCTGGGGTAATGGGTCCATGCGTGCTGAGTGGGATGGCCACAGACCACCCATACATGTCGGGTGGGGAGGCGTTCAAATGGACGGCTCCCTGGGTGGGTACCCTGACAGCCTCCACATGTTCCCCCTGCCATGGACCATAGGGGAGGGGAAAGTGTGCTGGGCTGGCCTCAGAGACTGACATGTCCCTTCTGAGCACTGGGGAACCCAGGCTCCCCAGCACTCCCAGTTGGTTTCCTGTGCCATGCAAAGGCTGTTTCCCCATTATTATTATTATTATTATTATTATTATTAACAAACATTTATATAGCGCCAGCAGTGTACCTGGCACTTTACAAAGTAATAAAATAGACACAGTCCCTGCCCCTAGGGCTTACAATCTGAGAGACAGGAGCTGGGGGAGAGAC
>QEPC01002054.1:4483923-4512820 GCA_003113815.1 Sphenodon punctatus | reverse complement strand
ATTTGGCCACGGAGTCAATGTAGGGTTTGACGGTAAGGTGCGAAGCCCAAGCTACAGGCTTGGGGGACAGGGAGGATGGAAACCCCATCAATGGCAATTGACAGGGAAGAGGGAGAGGAAGGACTGGGAGGGAAGATAAGGAGTTCAGTTTTCGCCATGTTCAGTTTGAATTGGCGTTGAGACATCCAGGCAGAGATATCGGAAAGACAGTTGGTGAGACGAGCTAGGACGGAGGGGGAGAGGGAAGGAGTGGAGAGATAGAGTTGAGTGTCGTCAGTGTATAGGTATTGGAAACTGTGGGAAGCAATGAGTTTGCCTAGGGACTGGGTGTAGATAGGGAAGAGGAGAGGGTCAAGGACAGAGCCTCCAATGGGGAACCCCGACCGAGAGGGGCAGGGAGGAGGAGGGGGAGGAGTTAGTAAGAGAAACATTAAAGGAGCGGTCAGAAAGGTAGGAGGAGAACCAGTCGAGGACAGAGTCCCGGAATCCCAGGGAGTGAAGCGATTCAAGCAGGAGCGAGTGGTCAACAGTGTCGAAGGCAGCAGAGAGATCAAAGAGGACAAGAATAGAGTTTGTGTGTCAGTTTGCTCATCTATAAAATGGGTATCATTACTAGAGTTATAGGAAAATGCTTAAGGAGTCATTTGAGAACTTGTTTGCAAGGTGCTACATAAATATAAAAGAATGCCTCCCGCTTAAGCGGGGGTGGATTTGTGCCAGCCTTTTCCAACACCAGCTTGCTGTATTGGGGTTGGAGCAGGGGCAACGTCCCCAATCCACCCCCAATCCTGTAGGGAGACCCTGACCAACAGGGCCAAGCACAATGCACCCTCAGTGGAGGAGCTGTGGGTAGGTATATACCTGCCCTGGTAGCTGCCTCAGCCCCCTTTTTATCTGGCTCCAGGGAAGCGCGTGCACCTGCCCAACCCACCCTTAATTTAGGCTGTTTCCTAGTTCCTGTTGTCCTGCTGGTTTGCTGTGGGCATAGGCTAGTCAGTGTATTCAGGGCTGAGAAGAATGTTTTTCACCTACACGAATTGGCATGCTGGATCAGGTGTTTTTTTTTGCCTTCTCCACAGCAGTTGGGGGTTTACAGTTATTAATCATGGTTGTTGTCTGCTCTGTTGCAACTGTCTGGCGGATAGCAGCTAGGAAACCATGATGTGGAGAGTCTGTCTATGAGGCGGGAGTATGCTGGGGTGCCCCATGATGTGGGGGGAGCACAATGGCGGGGGCCCGTCTCAAGGCTCGAAACGGCTGGGCCAGGATGATTCCCCCATTCTGACCTATGGGGGTGATCACTAGGGGGTCGGATCACCAAGGCTGGGGCACTGGGAATAGCCGAGCCCCTTCCTGCTTATTTGCACATGTGAATGGTTCTCTACTGCGATTGGCACATGGTATGCCCAGAGTATGGGCTACCTATTGTGAATTAATAAAGTTGTGGCCAGTGCCTTTCATCCCAGTATTTGTTTTTGGTGCTGTTTTGTGGGTGTGCTGGCACAAAGCCTTATTAACAACTAGAACTTCTTACCCAGTCCCAATTCTGAAAGATAATGGCCCTGATCCCAGTGTGTGTGCACTCTGTACATACGGTGCATACACTATGGGTGTTTTTAAATGAGATGCTATCCCACATGGCCACCCAGCAACCACCCAGGAACCATGTATCCGACCACCTGTCTGAAGGTGGAGCAGTACAGATATGTACTCCTGCAAGCCTCAGAGCACCCACAAATGGCCACTCACAGAGCACTGCCAGGAAATCACGAGGGCTCCGTGTGGGGCTAGCCAAATGTACGGTGGCTGCCTTGTAGTCACCCGTTTGAAGCATTCCCCACTCACTCCACCTAAGTGGATGCTCTGCAGCAGTGCCACTTAGGAGCCACAGATCTCACCCCCGCCCACAATTGCCTCGCTTGTTTAAAAATACCCAATGTGTACGTGCACAGCGTTTGCTTTGCACACATTCACTGTGTGCTGTGCACACACAGGTAGGCACACACAGTGTGTGCACAGATCTAGGATCAGCCCCAATGTGTGTTTAAACTAAATAGCAGAAATAATATCTTCATGATATATTGAAGAATCTGCATTACTCTAAGTGGTACTGTCAGATTCTGGTACAGCAGTTACTTTTTCCAAACGTTTTTTGATTTTTTTCCCTAAGGGCCTAATAAGATACACATATTTAGAATAAAAGTTCATACTTATTCCACAGAAAGCTGTGCATACCTCTGACAGAAACCATACCTATGTCTATAGATTTTGAATGCAGACTAAAACCAAGTGATTTTATTACATGCCCCCCATTTCTTTTGATCATGCATACTTTCCATCTCATGAGAATATTTTCTCTAAATTTTTTGGCTGAATTTTAACCTCTGGTCCTTTGAAAAAACCACAGAACCTAAAAATTTGCCACTCTATCTTTTTCATTAAAAATTAAGGGGTTCATAAACACTGTAATGCTAAATGAATCCTAAACTGTTTAAATTACTAATTTATGCTTAATAATTTTTTTGCACTTTTACATTATTTTATACATAGTATATTAGGCATAAAATGGTAACATTCAGATAAGCAATACAATTGCTTTTTTTTCTCGCTTTCTTTTAGGGAGTGTTTATTTTAGTAACTAAAAGATCCAGCTTTTAACAGCAGCTACTTTACCAGAAACCAGCAGAAACTGCTGCAGTGGAGTAACTATTATTAGTAAATTCAATTGTATGCAGTTTAAGTTTAGGTTTAGTCTTCTATCAAACTGCAAATGCTGTTCCTTAGAAACCTTTTATTGTACTGTTGAAATATACATATATCTATCTAGAACGGTATTGTGCAAAACTATGTATTTATTTTGCTGTGAATGCTAAAATTCCACTTCCTATTTTCATTGTTTTTGAAAGGCAAGTTTCTCCCAATTTCAGTGAGAGCTTTTATTGCTCTTTCTCTGTGAGCACCTTTGTACAGACTTTCAGAGATATCTATATAAATTCTCCAGAAATCAATCCTTTGAAAGGCTCAGGTGGTTACAGAAATGCCATTTTTGGCCATCTGTATGAAACTTGATTAGATGGTTTGCATTTTTATAATTTGTACTGTTTGCAAAAAGAAAAAATCTATTCCCCCCCCAGTGAAATCATATGGGCAGGGAAGGGTGCCTGTGCGTGCTTGTGTCTGATCCCTTTCAACCTGGGATACAGGTCATATATAGAAATTCCCTTATTGCTAATTTTATCTAATTTTTTAATGTAGGCATGTGTGAAGCTTGCAAATTCTTAATCTGATGCACACACTCTCAAACAGATTCTTGACATTATAGTCAAATATAAGGAAATAAATATCACAAACCATATATTTTGTGTCTGAACAATGTGATTAAGCTATACAATTGCAAAAAACTAAGGGCACTTATTAGCTCCCATCTTCGTCCACATTTCCTTCCCCTGAATTTCTGAATCTGTATGGTGAAACACTGATATGAACTATCTTTCCATGAATGATTGCCCCCACAATTCTCTCTCTCTTATTATTAATTCTTAGTCCTCCTAGTCTATGCTACTTCTCCTTCCTCCTGCACCCCTCTCTTTTCTTGCTCATAATATGAAATGATTACAAAAGCAGGCGAATGTCTGAAAGACTCTGGTGGTGTTCACATGACTAATACTGTGAAAGATAGCAAGATTTTTTTTTGAGCTGCTCCAGTCTACGCACAGTTGGTTCCCAGCTGACAGACAGAATGTGGGGTGGGCTTTGTCACCAGAATGCTGGGTACCGCATGCCCAGCTATGCTTGCAATTACACAGTGCCCAGAAACCTGCTGCTTATGTCAGGGTGCAGGCAGTTAAAACACATAGAAACTGGGTAGCTTTTATTTCTTTTTCTTCTCAGCAAAGGTTATATAATGAGGGGATTGCTGCTAAAGTAAAAGGGAAAATGAAGTCTTTGTTAAATGCCTTAACAAAGAAAGAAGGTAAGCAACAAATGTAGAATACTTCATATTTGAGAACTGAGATTTTCTTGTGTATACTTATTATGATTTACTAAGTTACTGTATAATTATAATTATAATCAATTTCTTCAATTTCTTTTATGAAAATCTTTTGTTTGATCATCCTTTTAAGCAACTCATTATTAGATCTAGCATGTGACTTGTTCATTTTAGATTGTCACAGAAATCTTATTTAGTTATAGAAAATGCCCTGCTTCTTAAAATGTATCTTAAGAAGCATAAGGAATGTCTCAGATGAATATTATTAGTGGATGCTCATTAGTTCTTCTTTTGTATCTATGGAATACTAGGAGTAAAATTCCAAGAGATGGAGGGGAAGTATTATTTACATCTTAAGGAATTATAATTACTTGATAGACTGAAACTTGGAAGCATGAAATTAGTCCATTTTATAATACGACTTTCTGCAAACAACCTTTGCAACTATAATTTGGGTCTGAAAAGTAATGGAATATAAAAAGAAAAATGACTCGATAAGAGCTTAAAACATGTATATTATTGTTTAAACATTTTTTGCTGTTGCGTTTTTATTGTGAAAAAATATTAACAAAGGATATAAAAAGCAGCTAAAGAAAATACCCACCCACATACTGTGTGTGTGCAGTGTGCTGGGGAACAGAAATGGTTGGGTGGATTACTAATCATTTTAGGTATGGAAGTGGTTATTTTTAACACTTTTTGTATGGGATATATTTTAGGAGCATACTTAATTATGTGATTATTATTTTTTCTTCCTAATGTGTGGTGTCCATATGTTTCATTTTTTTTTAAAAAAGGGCTAAATTTTGTTTGCAGCTATCGCTTACAAAAATATCTTAAATTAATGGAAATCAAAAGTTAACTCCCAAACAATAGTTTAAACCCTCTACATGAAATATACAGTGAGAGCTGATAATTTAACATAAGATTGTAAAATATAGAGGTAATTTTCACTCTAATTATAACAACATTTAAGATGGATTAAACATTTTTGGTTCTCCTGAAACTTGGGAATATAAATATGGCCAGAAATAATAATCTTTTCCCATCATTTGGCCCCTCAGATATCTGGGCGAGATGCTGAACAATTATATAAAAAAAATCAGTTGTAATAAGAAACCTTCAATAGATGGAATTAATTGTTAGTTCACAAGATGGACAGGATGAAGATTCTATAATAAGGATTTGAAATGTCAAGAGTTAAGCTCATGAGAAATGAGAATCTGAGGACCTCATCCAGCTCTGGTAGAAGTCAAAGGCAAAGCTCCAGTCTGATCAGGATTAGCCCTTTAAAAAGCAACTCTGTATGCACAGAAGACACAGACTTTCCTATAATCTCTTCTTTATTAAAAAAAAGTCAGTGAATATTTTTATCTTATCACACAACCTATGTTAGTCTGTTTTTCAGTGAAAATCATTAGTAAGTTAAGAAGGTAGCATGCTAAATGCCATAAGTGTGTGTGCGTGCGTACGTGTGTGTGTGTGTGTGTTATATACACACACACTCTAGAGGGTGCAGCCACATGGGCTGTGGAGGGTCTGATCCCTGCGTGGCCCCATGGCGGGCAAATGCTGCCACTACACTCGGGGCACGTGCAGGGAGGTGGGCAGATGGTTGGCTCCACTGTGGGCAGCTGGCTGCTGTCGGAGCTCCCAGCTGGGGTGGGCTGTGGCGCCAGCCAAAGGAACAGGCACCCGGCTTTGCCCTGCCTCCCTCCCCCAGCCCAAGTGTGATCCTGCCCTCGGCTGTGATGTGGCTGCGTGCACGGGTGACAGTGCCTGCCGCTCAAAGTTCTGCAGCAACATTCGCTGCACGGTGGGGTAAATGCAGCCCAACAACATCAGTTGCTCTGCCTTGGACAGCCTTTACCTCATTTGGGATAAGGCTGCTATGCTCTGACTTTTTCTGAGGATGCATCTCGTAGCGGCCAGCTACTCCACCCAGGGATGGGGAGAATGGGTGAAAACAGATATGACGCTAACTCCACTTTTACACTGTTTTAACATTTATTATGCATGTTGCAGGGCTGTATTTGTGCCCTATGCAGCCCTGCAACATGCATATGAAATGTTAAAGCGGTGTTAAAATTGAGTTAGCGTCATGTCTGTTTTCACCCAAAATCTGGTGACTGGTCTTACCATGTCTTAGCCCATTCTGGGCAGCTGGGCCACGTGATGCAGTGCACACAATGCACTGCATCACGTGGCCCAGCTGCCCAGAATGGGCTAAGACATGGTAACCTTCCCTTGGAGTCTTGTGTGGCTGCACCCTATAACTTTGAATATACTTATATCATGCATATAATGCAAAAAGTAAAGACCAAAGGGGGCGAAGCGGGGGGGGAGGGGGGAATCACTAATCTAAAATAACAATAAATAAAATTGTCAATAAATGGGGGGGGGGGTTGTTTGCAAAATATCTATGCATAATCGTTACAGAAGTAAGTGATATAGATTTTCTTTAAGGACTTTGACTTTATCTTTGACATGAGACTTGGGCGTAGAAATCTGATTTTCTAGAAGTTTGATTTCTTTCTCTCTCTCTCTCTCTTTCACCACACTGGTGCTAACACACGGGGTTTTGGAGCTCGGAGAACCAGGTTCAAGACTAGGACTAGCCCTGGGGAAGTCATTCTCACTCTGCCTCTGACGTCAGTCTGTCAAATGGATAGGCAGCAGTGTTGATCGTGTAACATGCTTGGCAAACATTGGACCACTGAAACTGGAACAGGGGTGTACCTTCCTTTGGCCTCATGTTCACTGTGGGTGTGTGAGAACCTTGCATTCACATATACTCCATGAAACAGGTGACAAATACTCAATGAGACTAGGATGCTATAAAAAGCTACATGATTTCAAACAGAAATCTGATAGTGTTCCTTTTTTCTTCATCTCCAAAATATTATATTATATATTTAGGGTTTATCAACACAGTGGCCGCAACCCCAAGTGGGATCTGCGTGGGACCCATGTGGCACAATGTGTTCTCTATGGACATGCGCACGCGTGGGATGCTTGCAGCGTGAAGCATGGGATCGACCTCAGTAACTGAAACAGAAGTTCTTTTGGTGCAGATCTGCATGTGGACATTTTTATTTATTTAATTAATTTATTTATTATATAAACTTAGACCCTGCACCCTCCTGCAAATGTTGGGGTGGCTAACAATATACGATACGATTTTACGATACGGGGCTCACAATATAAAAATTTTAAAATATAAAATACAATAATACAAACTACAATAAATACAATAAATTAACAACAACTAAAACCACTATAAAATGGTGGGGTACCAGAAAAGTAAAAAACCCCACCTCCCTAACCCTCAACTCCACACCCCTCACTGAAAGCCTGGCAGAATAGCCAGGTCTTACATTGGGTATTTTTAGACGTGACAGGCGAAAAGCCCACCATGCTTAAACTCACCCCAGGGTGGGGTAAGCCCTGCCGCCAAACAAATGTTCAGTCGGCTGGGGAGGGAGTGGGGAGTGGGCAGAGGACATGCAGACGTGGGTCTGCTTGGCCATGCCCCCATGCTCCCTGACGAGTGGGTGCGACAGCCAATGAGTCCACTACGCCCACTCAGAAACGCTCTGGCCACGGTCCGGGATTAGGTGGAACCTTTTATTGCCTGCTCTACCACGGTCTGGGGTTGCCTACCTCGGACCGTGGCAGGACTTAACATGGAATGTGTGCTGGCCGGGAGCCCAGCACATATCCCGTGTTATCCCTGCCATGGCCTGAGCTGGCCCGTAGTAAACATCTGGCGGGGTTGGAGCAGGCATGGCTACAGGCTGGGTGTCATGTCTGAAAATACCCAATGTCGTCGGGAGGGAGTTCCACAGCCTTAGAGCAGCCACTGAGAACACCCTCTCCATAGTAGCCCCCTGAGATACCTGGGGGACTTTGAGAAAGGCGCTCCTGGTTGCCCGCAGAGGCAAAGGTTTTACAGTGCAATATAATTTATTTAGTATAAAATTAATGTAACTATATTGATATATGACCCGTACTCTGAAACAAATGATCACATACGGATTTGCTAAAATAACCAAAAGGCGTGAGTTGCAAATAATTTAGTTGCTTGAATTCTGGTTATTGTGTAGAAAGTTCTTACAAAAGTAAGATGTAGAGTGAAAACAGACATGACGCTAACCACCCTTTAACCACCCTTGGTGGTTATTTATGCATGGTTTAGGGCTGTATTGGTACCCTATGCAGTCCTGAAACATGCATAAATGACTACCAAGGGTGTTTTCACCCGTAGTTTTGATTTTTGAAATAAAATGAAACCAGAAATTGTTTGCTTTGTTAATGCAGTGTTTTTAAAATAAATGGGCAATATGATGTCACACTTGGAATTCCCTCAAACTCTCACACAGTTTCTACAGACGATACCATTCCCATCATAAACCTAAGGCTCTGTTAATCTTATCCTTCTTAACTGTCGTCTTGTTAAAGATTATTCTTGTTTTTTAACTCTTACTTTAAAGAAAACACAGTAGATTTGAGTATTAGTTTTGAAGTTATTCTCATTATGCTAGTGGCATCTTTAAGTAAAAGTTTAATTTAAATGAGAGTTTAAACAAACTTGAAATCTTCTATATTGTGTCACTTTAAGATCTTCTTAAGAATTATTTTTAATCAAGAATAGACTCTGAGCAATTTAATTCTTTCAATATCAGTTGCACCTGCAGTTTCAGTTGCTTATGCTAGTCTTCATTTCCCATTGTAAAACTGTGTAAAACTACTCTATGATGCTAAACGTTTGCTCTGTTTCACCCTAGACATGGTTGTATTTCATGGGCGGCTAAAGTGATTTTAAATATATCAATGTTTAGGGTTGTATATATAAAAATATATAATGTATAGCTTTTTCGCCCTATGTGCTATTGGCTCGAGATCAAAGTCATGGCCGAGGATCATTTACCCCGTTTATGTCTTGAGGAGGCGTCCTCTTGGTCTACTCCGGGGGTATGGCTCGACAGGGTTTTAAAGAACTTGAGCAACCTGGGCCTATAGCCGGAGATGCTCGAGGGGATACCAACCCTGGATAGACGAAGGATAATGCTAAGGCAGCTTACAGACCAAGCTATTCAGCTTGACTTGCGGGCTGCCCAGACAGTTAAAAGTGCCCCCTTTTTTGGATTATTTAAGCTGGACTCTAACCGTGAACCATATCTAGATCTTATTGTCAATCCTAGGTTGCGCAGGGCTTTGACCCTTTTGCGCTTTGACCTCCTCCCTACAAAAGTACTTCTTGGCAGGAGGAATGGTATTCCCTTTGAGAAGAGGATTTGTATCTGCAATTTAGGGCAGGTCGAGAACCTTCCCCATGCGTTGTTTGTTTGCCCTCTCACTGTGCATTGGAGAGAGCTATATTTGGTCCCTTGGATCACTAGCCAAACATCTTTATCCACGGTGCAATTGTTACAATTTTGCCTGGGAACAAATTCCCCGGACACGTTGCTTAGCCTTGCTGGCTGGGCGTACCAATACAGCAAGCGCTGAATCCCCCTGGGCTGATTCATCCCGCCTTTAAGCCGTCCACTATTTTCTGGCCATTAGTGCCTCTTGACAACTTTTTGGGGTTTGAGCTATATTTTGACCACCCCATGGGTTTTCCTTTTTTGTATAATGTACAATGTTTAATTGCTGTGTGTTTTTTATGTTACTTTGTACTATGTTTTATTTCTTCTCTTGTTATGGCTGTCTGCTAAACAAGATTAAACTAATTCATTCATTCATTCATATAATGTATATTATAAACCCTGGATGGTTTATTTGGCTTGCATTAATAACTTTCCTGCCCTGGGCTGGATTAAATGACAAGAACTACTGTTTCATACTGAGCTGTACAGTGGCAGGATGGTCAAGTGGCTGGGGTGTTAGCCAGAGATGGGGGTTCAGTTCCCTCATCTGATAAGTTTTGGGGTAGGGGACATGGCTTCTGGAGCAGACTTGATCCCCAGCAATTCATGTTTTACAAATTAAGCATAACATTCATAGAGTTCTTAGAAGGGAGGTATCTTCAAAATAACAGAGAGAGTGAAGTTCATTTGATTCTTCTACATTATTATATGTTGTTTTCAGTACTGAAGAAAGACCATTCCAAAGGGCAAGACCCTGGGTGAGGCTTGCTTAGGGAAAGCAGGACCAGGGAAGAATGAGAGAATATGAAGTGTGACCAGAATAAGGTCACAGAGAGAGAAGCCAAATCCTGAGCCTACAAGGAAATAGCCTGAGAGGGATGGGCCCTGTGCCTTCAAAGCCCCAAAACTGAATGTCCAAGGGAAACAGAGTGCATACTCAGGGAACCCCAGACGGACCAGAGCTCACAGAGTATTTCTCTACCTAGCGAGGTAGTTCAGACTTTTAAAGGGCATGATGGGGACTGTGGAAAGGACTTATACAAGAAGAAGGCCTAAAAAAGAACTTTTAGGAACACTCCATTTTGTTTTACTACTAAAATAAAGCTAAGAAGAATTTGTACGCAAGTAGAGTCTCAAGTGCATAACTGACATTTGAAAACTGAAGCATAAAATGAGTGCTTTAAGGAAGTTGCTTGAACACCACAGGAGACTGGGTCTTGTCCATTACACCTACACAAGCAGAATTACTGACATTGCTTCTCATGTTTAAGGCCTGCTCAAATAAAAAAAGATTTATAGAAATGATCCCTCTACTAGCATATACAAAGAAAGGGGGGGGAAACAAATAGTTTGGTATATGTTGGAATCTTTTATCATAAAATTCCTTTCTATTAAACTGGCAGGAGACTAATAGTTCCTTTACTTTGAAAATGAGACATTTTAAGGGTGCAGGGTACACCGTATATTAATATGAACAATCTCACTGAGTTGAGAACTGTGCCAGCAAACTTTGGAGAATTGGGCCAAAACTATTGTAATTGTGTTCTTTTAAAAAACAAAACAGTTAAATGATACAGGCTCTTTTTACACAAGCAGCGGTGGGTGGGAGGATGTGTGTGCTGCTGTGGTGGGTGGAGGTGGGTATGCGCCTATTCCCACAGACGCACACCCACCTCCACCCATGGAGCCTCCTCCCGTTTGCCAGATGGCTCCGTGAGTGGGTGATGGGTGAAGATGGGGGTGAACGCACCCCACCCACCGTCCTCACTCGTGCTGTTTGCACGTGCAAACACCCATCAAACACCCATCCTCCTACCCACCGCTGTGCCATTTCCACGAACGCCCACACACATCTAACACCCTCCTGCACACCCAGCGGGGGGAAGAAGGGGTGTCTTTGTAAAAATGGCCATATTACTGTACATTACATTCTCTCACCTTCATGTGCACATATTAACGTGAACATATTACCCCATAGTCTTGCATGCTCTACTCCACCTACATTAGGTAGGTACTTTAAAGGTGCCTAGGCTAAATAGATAGGCAGAGACAAACATGTATTAATGTTTCAGTGTTTCAAAGTATAATAGAACTGAAGAAGATTGTATGCCCTCAGTTTTAACCTGATAGGTTGTTCAATGAGAGTTAACACTGAAGATTTCAAGGTTAAGTCTGAATTGATAAGTGAACCAATTCTCTCTTTCAGTTACGGTCTCTAAAAAGGTCCAGAATAAAGGATGATATCAACACAGGCCTCTGAAATTGTGTTAAGAGACTGAGGCCGCTTTTAGACGAGCGGCGGTCCGTTTCGCGTCGGCGGTGCGCATATTTTGAAACTTCCGCCTAGTCTAATTAGATGAGACGGAAGTGGCTTAAAAATGCGGCGGAGGCGCATCTGCCGTNTTTGAAACTTCCGCCTAGTCTAATTAGATGAGACGGAAGTGGCTTAAAAATGCGCCTCTGCCGTAATATGCGCATATTAAACCACTTCCGTCTCGTCTAATTAGACCAGGCGGAAGTTTCAAAATATGCGCGCCGCCGACGCGAAACGGACCGCCGTTCGTCTAAAAGCGTCCTGAAAGAGAGAAAATGGTGTTGAGATTCAAACATGACAAAATACAGCTATTTGCCATGACTAAACTATGCCTCAAACCATTCAGTGTATTCATGTCATTTATTTTCCAGTATCGTAGAGCTTCATTGCTCATTAAATCCAGTAAAACAAACTACTTTGCATGTGAAAATGAACTCTAGTTTTAATTACATTTAAAATATAACTTTGTTATTCAGCTTGATTAGATAATCAGTCAAGGTAGATTTTCTCTCTCTCATGTTGTAAATATCTGAAAAAGTACCATATGTTGCTGGATCTTTTTAAGGAATGATTAAAATGCATAAATGTTAAAATCAGATGTGATTTACCATAGTTTGTTTTCTTTCCTTCCTCTTTGACATAGTGCCATTTAGAGAGGCCCCTACCTATTCAAGCCGAAGGCGGAGGCCCCAGAGCACCTTGGCAGCACCTCGTGTCTTACTTCGATCCAACAGTGATAACAATCTGAACATCAACATTCCTGATTGGTCAGCCTCCTCGTCTGCTTCTTCACACCGTAGCCTTTCACCTCACCTACTCCAACAAATGCAGAATAATCCTAATGGAACTGTAAAAACTGTTGGGAGCTATACCCCATCCTCTCGGAGCCGTTCGCCATCATTAAACAGGCTAGGGGAGGATGCAAAACGTCAGCAACACAGGCATATCAGGTGACTTTTTAATATTTCTGCACCATATGAAATATACTAGTATGCTTAACACATGTTGGACCACAGTACTTATCAGTGCAGATTGATTATAAATGCATCCATCCTGCTCTCTAAGGGTATTTTCAGACGTTACAAAACCACGCTCAACCACAGTCAATCGGCAGTGGTGGTGAATGGTCCCGTAATGTCTGTTTTAATCCCGTCAGATGTTCACCACAGTGAACCACTGGCGGGAATCAAAATAATCACGCTTTCGAGGATGGTCCGGGGACCATCTCTGAAAGCGTGGTCAAAGTGATTCCTGCCAGGGGTGAACACCCGGCGGGAATCGCTTTTCCCCCCCAACAGATGTGACATTAACAGGCTCAACCACGGTGGAATTCACCGTGGTTGAGTGTGTTAACGTCACGTCTGTTCCCTGACCACGGCCTGGAATCGGCGGCCAATTCCGGGGGAGCGGGCTGGTGCTGAGGCCGCATTGGCCGCTGTGCCCACCCGTCTCTGGGAGGGCGGGCTGCTGGGGGAGTGTGGGCGGGGGGGGCTGTGCAGCCACACATAGCGCCGCGCAGCCCCGTCCCCTCCCCAGATTCCCCACTGGGATCAACCGGCACATCTGTTGACGTGCCAGTATTGATCCCAGCGGGAATCAATAGGGTGATTCTGTGACAGGGTGAATGCTGCCCCGTCACGTCTAAAATCACCCCAAATATGTGTGAATATTTTAACAATGTTTATATACATTGGACCAACGTCCAAAAGATAAAACTACCTGTTCACCATATTCCTTAGCTCGGACTTCCAATTCACAGTGTCGCTTTCCTAAATAGCCCAAACAAGCAGGTAGGGTTGCAATGTAATCTGAAGTTTATCATATCCATCTTGTGGTGTACCTGCAGTGCATTCAAAGGCAAAAGGCCTATCAGCAAGAATGCTTTCCTGTCATCCCCTTTTCCTATTTAAATCAGCGTACCATTTGTTTGAGCGCCTCAGACAATTGTGATAACCATAGTATGGCACAATGCAGACTGCACTGAAGTCAGTGGCCAAACTCCCATTTACTTCGGTGAAGTCAGGATTGCACCTTTTGTCTCAGGCAGAGAAACAGTCTCTAAAGTAAAAGAATCTTCCATTTACCGCATCCATTTACTACAATGGGACCTAAGAGCCACACACATCACGACTCTATTGCTGTGCACAGTTTGCCCACTTCTGCTATAAACTCTGCTGGAACTGGAGCTGAATTAATTTGTCCTTTTCATTTTCACTGCTTTCCTGAACAGCATTTAGATCTTTGTGGCAGAGTATAAGATGGGACCTTCCTGAATTTGGCAATGTGGGTAGGGCTATCATCACTCAAAGTTTGATCTTGTGTCTCAGAGTTTTCAAGCATCAGTTCCATGTTCAGGTTAAGTGCATAATTCACAAGGAAGCTGCCTCTTGTAGTATAGTGCTCTCCTGGAACCGGTGGAGGGAAAGCACACCAGTTTATAGACCTGTTGAGGAGGCTGTGTACCAGACTCCGAAATTACTAACACAAAGGTTGCTGGAAACCAGATTTAAAATATATTGATACGTTTTGCAGAAAAGCATATGTTTAATTCAAAACTGCTTCAACACCCATCCAGTCTAAGTAGAAATAATACCACGTGGTTTATTGTGTATTCACTTTTTTACCAGTGGCAGTGACACTCTGTGAACTCATAATCAATTCATTATCCAATTATTTCTAACCCTTCCTTCCTGCTGCTCTGTAGTTGAGACCCTTAATTTTCATCCATTTTGTTCATTCTTTAAAGGCTAATAATTCTTCATGCCAGTATTCAGCCTGAGTAGTTAGGCAGTGTGTTGCAAGAAGGAATCCTACTGCCCAGTCAAGGCTACTTCAGCCTTGAGGTCCTGTGCTGTGGTCTGTTGTTGTAGCATGGATGGCTGGAGGATTTCTTCAATAGCATATGCTTTGGCTTATGCTGTGCTCTTATCTATGTTATGTTGGAACTCCGATTCCTATAAAATGGAGCTCTGCATCCCACAGAAAAGATGGACATTTTCTGTACAGTCCCCTAAATCCCAATCCCATAATACAACTTCACCCTTTCCCCTACTAATGGTAACTCTTCTTGGGCTTAAGAAGAGGTAAGATGATCCCTATTACTGCATTCTTATTGTAAATAAACATGATTCCCTTTTTTTCTGATCCATGGAGAAACCAGTTCTTTCTGCAAATGTCATCTCTACTTCTGATCTTTCTTTCCTTCTTGGTTTCCCCCACAAAAAACTCTTAAAATCATTAATTACTTTTAAGTCTTGCACGTATTGTCAGAAGGCATTTTTAAGACATGAAATTGACGAGTGCACAGCCCTCAAAGGAAAAATGCAGAGGTAGCTGAAAATGATTATTCTTGGGAAAGAATAATCCCATGGTTTTCCCAATGGCTGAGGTTTTCAAAGGGGCCCATGGGAGATAAGCACCCTAATTCTGTTGGAACTTCATGTGAGTTCCAAAGGAGCCTAATTTCCATAGGCTCCTTTGAAAATCCCAGCCTGTGTCAGTTATAATTACAATAATGAATTGTGCTAATTTTTTAGGAAGGCAGGTCCATATGTTGCTCTAAATTTACTCAGCCCCTGGATGAATTATATAATGACTTCACATAAATTCCAGCTGTTAAACGTGTAATCAGTGTATTCAAAATACTGTCACCTGCTGCTCCCTGTTATGTAACTGAAGTCAGACATTTCGATTTTGCATACTTTGGTCATTTCTTATCTTCTTCTCATTACTAACTTACTTTCTAAAATTAACAGCTATATGTAGATCAAAGAGGCCCAAGCATTTGTTTCAAAAGTTAGGGACTGAAAGGGCTATAAAATTTTCTAAGAAAAGTTAGACTATCAGTGAAGAAAAATAAAAGACTCACAGAATGGAAATGGTAAAATTAAAGTGATGGTTTCAGAGATGTAGAATAAAGTGTGGATAGATAGAACACAAATTAATTATGTCTAAAAAATCAGCCATAAATCATATTAGCATTCCAAAGTTATGGTTTTAAAGAATGTCTGTGCAGGTGCAAGCTAGTCCCAGGGCAGACTAGATTTAAATTATGGTTTATGGGAACTATCGGACTAACGGGAGAAATCAGCACGTGGCAGTTTGAGAACAGGCATATCTTTAGTTCACGGGATCTATACACAAATTAAAATGGGAACTGAGAGCCCCACTGGAGAGAGAATGAGAGAGAAAAAATACAGACCCTCCACTGTAGAGAAGAAGAGCCTGCTGAAACCGGTCATACCAGAAAGAGCTTGACTTGAGGCCCTACAGCACAGGGTTCCTCTGAGGAAATGAGGCCTGACGGGACTTTTCCGGGTAAGGGAAACACAAAGGGGAAGAAATTTTGATTCTGTCTTTTTGAAAAAAAATTGTGTTGCTTTATACTTAGAATGCTTTTGTTTTGGAAGAGGCCTGCCCCAAGGAGAGAGCTGTGTCATCAGTAAGACTACCTTGTCTAATTTTGGGGAAACTTAGACACGGTGGACCATGGCCATCAGGAAGTCAACCTTTTTCTGAGACCTTCTGAATAAAAGGGAAGAGGCTAGGGGGTTGGTCTTAATTGCACACATCCTATACCCAAAGGGGATACAGCATAAATCCTTTGGATGATGGGAAAGGGAAAGAGTTGGAGGGATTCCTCTAGTGTGTATTGCCACATACAAAGGGAACATCTTAGACTCAACACAAGTATCAGAGGAGCTGTTGTGTCAGCTATGCAATAAAAAGAATGTGCCAGAAAAGGAGTAGTAACTAACTGTATAGTGCTTAATGCATGCATTTATTGAAAATGAACATGAGGTGATATTACAGCAAATGTTTTGTGCTGATGTTGTCTGCTGAGTTTTCCTGTCGTGCTCTTTCAAATTAAACACAGTAGCCATCATGAGTGGCCTGATCTTCAGCTCTGGCTCTCTCATCAGTTAACACGTAGCACAATTTAGGGTGGGTGGGTGGGGGGTTATTTTATTATCCTCCTTTTTATGTCTTGTTTTTAGTTATTGTTGTTTTTAGTGTTGATTGTAAGCTGCCCTGAGCTGCCTGTGGCCGGAGGGGCGGCGTAGCAAGAATTTTAAATAAATAAATAAATTTATTTTATTTATTTCTTGAAATGTATATGCCGCCCTTCCCTAGGTTCAAGGTTCAAGGTGGCTCACAATATATATAAAAACATTTAAAACAGACAAAACCCTAAAAAACCCACAGCAACCCCACCCCACAAAACCCACCCAAAACTGCCTACCCACCCAAACCCCTCTTACAACTCTACCAAACCCCTATCCCCATCCATCAGATACCTTCTTAAATTAAAATTTCTTACACCGCCTCTGGAAGATACTCAGGCCCAGGCTCAAATGAACCAGCTGCAGTTTCCAAACAGTCATCAAGGGCAGCCCCACATAGAGCACAATGCCTTACCTTTGCTCCCAATGATGTAATGAAGCACACACCAAGTGACTAAAAGAAGGGACATGCTTAGCAGCCACATCTAGACACAGGTGGACCGATCTCCTTCAGGTCCTATGTCTTCCTTGGCACCTCTTCTAACCCTGGAGTAGCCTTCATAAACTATGGTTGCAGGCAGTGGGCAGGATCTCTGAGCATGATGAGTATTCCATAAAGAAAAACCCTTTCAGGTTATGACATAAATTAAGACGCAAAGTCCCTCAAGCACTGAAAAGCATGGAAATTGTAAGTTAAGGTGCATGCCTTAACTTCCGTGTCATGTAAGCAGTGAAGACATTGTATACTGTCACATATTGTGTGACACAGTTTGCCTTACCCAGTTTGCACCCACAGTTTGCCTTACCCAGCAGGCGAACAGGAGGGGGTGACTGCAGGTGGACAGGAGGGGGTGACCTGCACCTTAACTTCCATGTCATGTAATCAGTAAAGACATGACACAGAAGGGGGGAGAGGCAATGTGGTATAGTGGGTGTCACGGGTTGGAGGGGATGGGCAGTGGGGTAAAAAGGGTGAAAATGGGGCTGGAGGAGGGAGGAGAATGGGTATATCGGGTGCCTCTGCGTGTGGAGGGGGATGGTCAATGGGGTAAATACGGTGAAACTGGTGCTGAAGGGGGGAGGGGCAATGAGTACATGTGTTGCCACTGGACATGGAAGGGGAGGGGTATCGGGGACACACCAGGGCTGGATGGGGTGACAGTGGGGGTACAGGGGTGTCACTGGTGCCCCCTGTGCAGAGGTAATAGAAGAAATAGGGAGGAGTACTAGGGCTCATGGGGTGACACAGGGCCTGGAGGGGAATGGCCAATGGGAAATTTTTGTTTTAGGGGAGAGTGAGCAGGGGTATGGATTACTTATGCCAGAGTTAATTGCATGATTCAGAGTATGTGAGAGTTGGAGACATTTTATACCTTACTACTCCAGTTTAAGCTGGATTAGTTTGCTAGTAAGAGTGATGGCAACCTCAAATATGTGTCAGCGTAGATGATGTTTACTGATTTGAAGGCATGGAAGTTAAGGTGTAGGTCACCCTCTCCAGGCTGTCCACCAATGTCAGTGTTGCTCCCAACCTGCAGAAGAAGAGCATTGGGGTCTGACAAAGTAAGGCAAACTGTGCGTGCATGAAGCCTAATTTGAAGGCAAACACAATATGTGATGGTGTTCAACATCTTCATGGCTTTCATGGCACAGAAGTTAAGGCATGCACCTTAACTTACAATTTCTATACTTTTCAGTGCTTAGGGCACCCTGTCTGTGCCTTAATTTAGGTCATAACCTGAAAGGGTTTTTCTTTATGGAATTTCAATGTGTTTTTAAAAAAATCAATGCAATGCTGTTAATTTCTTTTTGCCGGCGCACTGTAATGCCAAGCAGCATAGCCATGTCGCAGAATTTGTGAGCCTGTTTTCGGATGATAAGAAGGAGGGATAGCCCCCTCCCATGTGCCTTGCAGTTTAAAGGACCAGTACCTTCTCCTCTCTTCCTTCCTAGTGTTTCTGCTGTCTATACAAACTGCAAACAGGTGCAGTTGAAATGAAAGGAGAAGCCATTAAGAGAGTGAACTGTGCCCTTAATTGCTCCCCTTTAACTGGAACTGTTTGGAATTTGCATGGAGAGCAGTGAGGCTAGAAAGTCTAGTAGCCCCCGCCAGCCCTTAACAACCTCCACCTCAGCTGCCCAAGCCCCCTTGGCAGCAGCCTGGTTGCGGGGAGGTGGGGAGGGGAGGAACTACCACTGCCCCCTCCCGCCCACCTGCCTTTTGCTGTTCCTCCCTCCCTCCCTCCGGCTTCGGTCCCTCACCGCTTGTCCCATGCTGCCTTCCCTCCTCCCCACTCCCCCTGTACAGCCCCCACATACTCCCCCACCACACAGACACCCTCCCCCACTCCCTCTTCCCTACTCCCCCCACACTGTTGATGCAACACAACTCTCAGCTGCCTCGCCATCTGTTTTACAAGCCAGGTTAGCATTCCTAAGTGTTCAACCTATTTTTCATTATCCCATTCTTTCTGGATATGAGAGTTCCAGAAGTCACTGATTTTGGAAGTTGACCATGCAGTCCACTTGAGTGGGCTCTTTGCCTCAATCACAGCATAAACGTGGGAAGACTCCTACAGTAGCATATCTGCAATCTGCTTCAGTTTGGCAACATTCTCAGAGAATAACATGCATTATCCTTCAGCAAAGGATAATGCAAAACCTTTACAGATAGTCAGGAACAGAAGATAATGCAAAACCCTTACAGATAGTCAGGAACATAAGATAATGCAAAACCCTTACAGATAGTCAGGAACAGAAGTGAGGCCTAAATCTCCTTTGCCCCATAAATCAATACATACAGATGCACAGTGTGCACTGCACAAATATAAAATAATGCAATTCATCTAAAACTGGCATATTGCACCAAGAAATATCACCCAGAGAACTGCCAGTGAAAGGAGACACTTGTGTAGCCTCTGGAATATGCAAAGAGCACCTCAGCAATGAATATATGCATCCGGAATGGTTCTTGGAGCCATTGAACAGTGAACAGCTGTTGAATGGAGTCCTGGAGCTCCTGTGAGGCTGCATCCATCTGCTGCACCAATACACTGAACATCTGCTTCTGCCACTCCAGATCTTCCCTCTACATCTTTTCCCTCTCCTGTCTTTCACCCACCTAAAAAGTGATGAAAGTTTCTTGGAACAGTGAGCATTGTTCCCCAACAGTTCTTGCATCATGTTCTTGCATAGCTTTTTGTTATGCTGACAGTCATCTCTCCTTTGCTCCTCATCAGTCCTTGGCCTTGATGAAACAGGCATCTGGGTATCTGTGGACAGAAAAAACACATTATTTTGTTATCTGGTAACATGGCTGGGCAGGTTTCTAGTCACCACCCATGATGATATTTATTTACACTGGGTCAGTATTAAATCACTGGTAGCTGCAAGCAGCCAACCTTGGAGAATGGGAGCAATAATGGAATCCACGCTGTAACATGATGCAGTTCTTTTTGGAGAATTTCAGTCACCCATCTCTGCATCCACACACCTACTTCCTCAAACCACAAAATACAGGTCCCCCCAAAACACCTTTCCTTCCCTGAGCCTTCCATGCCAAGTAAAAAGTCAGCAATTGTGCCCTCTACACACCAGATCAATAGGCAGATTCATGCAGTGAGCAAAGTTTGTCCCTTCACCTCATCCTTTCCACGTGACTGCCAAGATGGTGGCATGCACAAGATGCAGAAAAATTTAAATGCATCTCTTACCTGAAGATCTGTCTTGTGGGACATGTTGGTGCTGCCAGACTCTGAGCCTTCAGCTGTGACCCTTTCCAGTAGGTTGCTGGCTGAGGCCAACACGAATATCTTTGAACAGGATATAGCCATGGCATCTTCAGCCTCCACAAACATCTCATCAAGGCCCTGTATCTCTGTCCCAGGACAGTCTGAGACATCAAGTGGCTGGAAGTTGAGGACCTAGAAACCTTCAAGGAGGGGCTGGCTGGGAGGGTCAGGGTCACAATTTGACCTAGGTTGGAAGAACCACCTGGAACAATTGATTCTTCTACTGCTCTGTTGTGCACCATACATTTTTTATTCTTGTATACAATGGGAGTAACAATGTCCCTGTCATAGGTCGGGAACTTGTATGGAAGTTCATAGTAGAGCCATGCCTGGTGGCCATGTTGGGAGTGATGTTTGCCATCTTTTATATCCTTTAAACCCCATTACAAGTCCTTCACTCTCTAGTGGTACTGCTCCATATACTTGCAGTATTCTCAGTGTGGAAATCTTCTAGAAAAAGAAGAAAATTTAGCTCTGTCCCAGAGCCTTCTACACTTTCATTTCCACCCATATCTTGATCAACACCCTTGTTTTCTATCACTCCAGGCACTCTTTGGCACTCTTGGTTGTGATGCTCCTGTTCCATGACATATGGAAAGCTTTCCATAAGGCTTTCCAAAAGCAGTTGATGAAGCAACCACTGTTAACTTGAAACCATTTTCAAAACATGACATGTTTCTTTTAAATCTGACAGGAACTTCTGGATGCATTCCAAAACCACCATAAACATGGGAGAGGAGCATAGAGTCTCTTCACAATTTTCCATTACTCTGTGACTTCTGGGTGGGTTATATACTAGAAGTACACTGGGCCACACTTCCACATGTTATATTGGCTACAGGAGGGAGAACAACATAGTACAGTGGCTCCTCACTTTCAAAGAGCAGCCAGCATGGTTGTTTAATGTTTCCTGTAACAGGAGGCTTGTTTGCATTTACACACATTCACATAGACAGGCATTTATCAATGATGCTCCTCCCCAAGGAAGGAATGGAGGATTTACCCCTGGAGTATCAGGGAAAAGACTTCTCCTCGTACCTTTGTTACTTTTGATCCTCAGTGATTTCAGTGGAGTTGAAGTCCATCACTGACAGTGGGGGAAATTACTTTTTTTCTGGAAGAAGGGGATTGGTATATTGCTATCAATATGAAAAGTACATAAAATATCCATCAAGGACACACATGTGAAATATCTGCCTTCACCCAAAATATATATTACCATTTCAAAGTATTACCACTTTAAGGTATTACCACAGAAGTGGTTGTGGAGGGGTCAGCATCCATCCCCCAAAACTTGGTGGGGTTGATCTACAGTTTAAAAATTGAAGGAACATGTTTTCTCCATTCTCCTTGCTTATATTCTCATGATTATTCATATTGTCGGCAATGCCTCCTGCTCTCATGTGTTCACAAAGTGCCTGCTAGTGGCAGAATGTCTCATACAGGGGCAGTTCTGTGTACGCTTATCTGGATAACTAGCTCTCCGCAGAGATAGTCAGAACCACAGCTCAGATATGTCATTCATCAGGTTTGTTATTTAATTCGGCATCACCATAAACTTAGGGTGTTTGACAAATGCCTCCCCACCCCAGTACCCACCTATTATTAATTATTATTATTATTATTATTGTGCCAGCAATGTACATGGCACTGTACAGCCAATAGTTATAGACCAGTCCGTACTCCCAGGGGCTTATGATCTAAGAGACAAGGAAGTGGGAGACAAGGGAGAGGTGAACATTGGGAGAGAGAGTACATTCAAGAGGTTGAGAAGTTGCAGGTGCACGTGCTTCATTTAGTTACAGGGATCTAGATTCTGAGTGAGAGGAAGAGGATGTATTTTCACTCATGATGAGCTAGGAAAGACCTGACGGAAGAGGTAGGCTTTCAGTAGGGATTTGAAAGTTGGGAGGGAGGAAGCAGAACTAACGTATCCAGGGAGAGAGTTCCAGACGTGAAGGGCAGCAAGAGAGAAGGGGCGAAGATGTTAACAAGAGCAAGGGGGTCACAAGCAGGTGAGGGTGAGGGCAGAGGAGGAGTGAAGCACCCGGGCAGGAGTGTGGCTGGATACAAGAACAGAGATATATAGAGGAGCAAGATCATGAAGAGCCTTGAAGGTGAAGACCAGGAGCTTGTGCTAATATGTTCACATAAAGGAAGCCAGTGTAGGGTGGAGAGGAGGGGCTGAACATGGTCAAAGCGACAGGCAAGGTGGAGTACTTTGGCAGCAGAGCATTGAACGGAGATGAGGGGGCAGAGCAGGGGAGACCAGTAAGGAGGAAATTGCAGTATCAAGGCGAAATCACTAGAGCATGAACTAGGGTTTTGTGGTGGAAACAGTAAGACAGGGCTGGAACTTAGCAATATTATACAGAACAAAACAACAGGATTTAGCAACAGCCTGGATCTGAGGTGTAAAAGAGAGAAAGGAATCTACGTGTCTAAGGGACCGACTGGTTAGTGACTCCCTACGCGAAAGTTGAGAGGGAAGTAGGAGGGAAACGTTTTGGGGAGAAGATGAGGAGTTCAGTCTTGGCCATATTAAGCTTGAGTTGGTGGCAAGGCATCCAGCAGAGATGTCAGAGAAACAATCAGTGATATGAGACTGGATGGAGAAAGAGAGCGCAGGAGTGGAGAGATAGAGCTGCATGTCATCAGCATACAGGTGATACTGGAAGTCGTGGGTTTCAATGAATTTATCCAGAGAAAGAGTGTAAAGGGAGACAAGAAAGAGGGCCCAGGACAGAACTTTGGGAAACTCCCACAGAGAGGGGAAGTGACGTTGAGGAGGTACCAGGTAGAGAAATGTTCAAGAAATGTTGAAAAGTACCCACTGTGCTTGTGTGAAAACCCCACTGGTAACCAGTGGCTAACCAGTGAATACTAGGTGGGTACTGGGTGCATAATGTGATTGTCTGAAAACACCCTTAGAGGCATCTGTCCTTATTCTCATTCAGGACTGCTCCTATGCAACTCAATCTATGTACTCCTGTAAGTCTTCACCTGCCCTGAGCACTGGCTAATTGTGATCCAGATCAAGGGTCCTGATTGCATCACCACCACGGAGCTGACCAGAGCAGCAGCATTCTTCTTCCATAACTGCACCATGCCTTTGGGTCCATTTCGTCAGCACAGCCTGCGCCCCCATTTGCAGACTGGAGATATGTGAAAAAGGCACATAAGAAGTTAAAGGATAACAGATTTAAAACAAACAAAAGGAAGAACTTTTTCATACAACAATATCATCTCTCACCTTGACTACGGCAACTTCCTCCTTACTGGTCTTCCCTGCTCTGATCTCCCCATCTCCATTCAACGTTCTGCTGCCAAAGTTCTGCTGCCACTGTGCCCGCCACTTTGACCACATTCAGCCCTTCCTCTCTGCCCTACATTGACTCCCTTTACATGAACGCATTCAGCACAAGCTCCTGGTCTTCACTTTCAGGGATGTTCATGGTCTTGCCCCCTCATGTGCCCTTCCACCAAAAAAGACACATAAGAAGTTACATGGCAGCAGATTTAAAATGAACAAAAGGAAGTTCTTTTTCACACAACGATTAGTTGTGGAACTCATTGCCAGTGGAGGCTGTGAAAGCCAGCAGCATAATCAGCTTCAAACAGAAATTGGATAAATTTTTAGAGGATAGAGTCATAAACACCTAGTAGTTGGGGCTTAAACCCCTGTATTTGGGAATGGTTAGCAGGAAATGGGTCACACCTCCATGACCTGTACTTCTCTTGAGCTACCAGAGATGGCCACTGTAACAGAATGCTGGGCTAGATGGACCGCTGGCACTTCTTAGGTTCTTAAGAAGCAGGAATTGTTCAAGCAACATGATGGCTACCTGTTTTGTCTGCTATCCAAGCCCTTCTCCTATCCTGTGCCCTGGTCTTGCCCTTGAGTCATCTCTCACCTTGACTATTTATAAGCTCCTTCTTACTTGCCTTTCCTGCTTTCACCTTGACCCTCTCACTTCTCTTCAACACTCTTCTGCCAGGGTCATCCACCTCACCTGCCGCATGTTCAACTCCTTTTCTGCTCCCTTTACTAGCTCCCTCTTCCTCTTTGCATACAGTACAAAAACCTTGTCTTTACCTTAAAGGCTCTTCATGCTCTTGCTCCTCCCTCTCCCTCCTCCCTCAGCTACTATGTTTCCCACCTTGGAACTTTGCTCATCCTCTGACACCACCGTGGCTAGCCCCAGTGTCACCTTCTCCCATGCTGCCTCCTATGCCTGAAAGTCCCTCCCTGAACACATATACTCTGCTCCCTCCCTTCTGACCTTTAAATCCCTCGAACAAACCTGTCTTATCTGTCAGACTTTCTCTAGGACCTCAGTTCTGCAGGCCGCTCACTAATGCTACATTTCTCCTGTAACTGAGTTAAGCATGGGCACCTTTGTCATTTCCAACTTCATGAATGTATCCCTTGTCTCCCCTCTCTTGTTCATCCTAGAATGTATACCCCCTGGGACAGAGATCTTGACTTATTAATGCTTGTTCATTGCAAGTACATTGCTGGCACTATATAAATAATTAAGAATAATAGTAACGTAGGAGTCAGAACTATAGACTGAACGGATACAAGATGGGTATATATATAAAAGGAATAGCTTAGGGTGGGATTGCTGGTAGGAAATTTTGAAAACAAACACCCTTGTACTGTTTCTCTGTTACCTACGCTTTCTCAACAAATTCTCTATTCACAAAAAGTAAATTAATGATAGCTTTTCTGCTTTCTGGATCATGTGGTTGTAACTACTTGCTTGATCTGTGGTACAGGTGCCTTTTAAACCATCACAATAGAAGAAATGTCAGGAGTGAAAATTTAACAATTATTATTGATAAATAATATCACTCTTGTGGGGAAAATGACTCAGAAGTTCAAGCATGTGATAGAAATTTGATCATAAAAACCTTACTATAGCATCCTTATAAACAAATTAATTCAAAGCAATAATTACAGTTCTTAATGGTTTAACATTGTCTTGTTTCTTTATGGCATTATGGTTGCTGTGTCTATAAACTGTTTCTAAAATTTAATTATTTGCAAGCTTGGAAATCTGTAAATTGACTCAGTTATTGTCTTTTCACATTTGCTTATGACAAAGTCATCTTGATTACCTGGCCTTTTTCGATATAAAAACTTTTCAAAGATTATAACAGTGTGGAGGCTTATAAACAGGTTCTGTCTTTGGCCAGTCTATTGAAAAATGATTATCCCATAATAGGGTAATTGTGTCTTGTCATATCATGATGAAAAAAGAAAACTGATGTCTAGTTTGAAGAGTAAATCAATGCTGTTTCATTTTAATCCTCAGTGTCGGTTACAATCCCAGTGCCAACAAGGATGCTATCTCTGCCTTGGATTATCAGGGTCCCAAACGCAAACTTTACAGTGCTGTACCAGGAAGACTTTTTATTGTTGTGAAGCCATATCAACCACAAGGAGAAGGGGAGATTCATTTGTTCAAAGGGGACAGGGTAAAAGGTTAGTCTTTTCTCTTTGTACGTTTCTGAAAGATCATACTGTTTGTTTCTAGTTAAAATCAGTGTGTTTTTAAAAAGCTCTGAAGTTCCTCATTTACTTTAAAACAGTTTAGTTCTGTGGCTCTTAAGCTTTTTGGATCAACAGACCACACTCAGCCATCAAAATTTCTCATGGACCAATATCCACACACCAGATATGGTCACAGTATGGCACATGCTAAGTTCAGGACTGCACAAGGCAGGTGGCTTTTGTGTCTGGTGGTCCTGTGGCCATTTTTAAGGGGAGGAAGGCCAGGGGATGATTGTAAAGCACCTGTGTTGTCTTCAAGGCAACCCCCTGTCAAGGATCTGATTTGCTGTAGTTGAGTCCGTGGACCATCACAGGGCCATTTATCATGGCCTCCTGAGCCACCAGTGGTCTATAGACCATAGTTCAAGAACCATAGGTTTAGCATGTACATCACTAGGTCCAGTTTTGCTTGGGTATATCTTTAGCAACAATCCTGAAACAACTTTTGAACTTCTGAGTCTGGACCTATGAACCTGTAAGTAGTTTCAGGATTTCAGCAGCCTGACCCTCTAAGTGTTCTACCAGTGTGAGTTCCACTGAAGCTAATGATGAGGTTTGGTGGTTTATGAAGAAGGGAGAGTGTGCTATGAGGATCAGAACCTAATGCATTTCATTATATTTTCCACCAGACGCTACCTTTTGTTTATAAAGAGTGCACAGAGTGAGTTTTATTGAAATCGCAATGTTCGCTACCACAAAGGTGAAAGGAGAATCTGACTCACATCCAACACTGAAATGAAAACTTATGCTTCACAAACAACAGACAGCATAATTCAGTTTAAGAGCATAGTTGTTTTTCTCTTAAGACATCCGGTGTATTTCTCAAGTTGCATGCTTAGATATTGAGTGAAAAGACTCATTGTCAGCATATTGAAAGAGGCCACCATTCTTTTCCTCTGAAGCAGAAGCATAATGTAACATTGTGAAAACAAGCAAGGATGAAACTATTTGGAGATCATGGCAGGTCATATATAGAGGGGACTAATGGTACTAGGCTTGGACTTAGGAGATCCAGATTCAGTTCGTTGCTTTGGCAGCCTTCCAGTGTGACCTTGGGTTAGCTACTTTGTGCATCTCTCCCCCAATTCCTGATCTGTAAAATGCAGTGTATTACCCTTTTCTATTTCGTAGATGTGTGGTAAGGTAAGTGAGGTACTATTCAGATACGTGTGTGTGTGTGTGTGTGTATGGGAGAGGGAGTTGCATATAGCTACTGAGGCTAGATTTCTTTCAATTTGTCTGCTGTCGGTACCACTGGTAGTATTGGTTTGCCAGTGGTGCATATTTTCTGCATGTTTAATATTTTAACTGGGAAGCACCCTTTCCCAAACTACTGAGTACTAATCAGTGGTTGAGAAATGAGGCAGGTCCTCTGAATCATTCTATACCTTTTTCTCTGTACTAAGAGAAAACAGACATGCACATAACTCTACTTTTAACACTGCTTTAACATTTCCTATGCATGTTGCAGGACTGTATTGGTGCACTGTGCAGCCCTAGGTGTATGTCTGGGTTTAGCACTTCAAATATCACTTGCTAATTTCCTACCCTATCCAAGCTCACCAATTTTAGCTGATTTGTGTGTTCCTTGTTCTTGGCTATTAGTTTTAGATCGTATTTGCAATCTGGCTGTATCCAGTGTGCACTAAAAGGCAGAAAGGATTTTCCTTAGCACAGGGATACCCAAGTTGTAGCATTTGCAGTTTGCACCACTGGCAGTATATGAGCTTGCGGAAAGTGTAATGTCAGAAATGCTATTAATAAAATCTTTCCGTTTCAAACTGAAAGCTGCAATGTAATACCTGAAAATTCACTCTCCTGGTTGCTTTCAGACACAGTGGTGAATAACACTTAACAACACTGGCATAGCAGCAAGGCTGCTGAGAGGCTTTGAGATGCCTAGGGCAAAATGCCATATTATGTCCTCCTCTCCATTACCCTCTGTTTCTGATCCCATACATATTGTATGCAGGGGATGAGGGCCCCTGTAGCCCCCTATGAGACCTTTGGCAAACTGCCCATACTCTCCCTCCCTCCCTCCCTCCATTTCTATCCCTGTACATCAGTTTTATTTAGCAGTACACTCTGCCTGTGTAGACAGGAACAGTACTCTTAGCTGGCACCTGACTGGCTGGCTTTCTGCTAGGCCTACCACAGAGTTCGAGCTACTGTGGTGGATTCACCAAGTTCTATATCATCACCAGAGCAGCTGCTCTATTTTTTATTTCTCAGTGACTGTCCTGAAAGGAAATCTGCACCTCACCTTGAAAAGACAGGCCTGGGAACTAGGGGCGTGCATGTTGTTTTCATTATATCAATAACGAAAATGAAATTTTGTTATTGCAATAACAAAAATGACAACAAATAATAAAATCAATAATGATAATGAAAGTTGTTATTGATTGCATTATTGCCTAGCAGGTGTTTTTTGGAGGGGAATGTGGCGGGGGCAGGAGGGAGCAGACATCTCGCAGCCCAAAACAGTGTTGAACTCTTGAACTGGGCCTGTGATGGGAGGGGAAGGACCTGATGGATGTAATCGTTGGCCAATGATCAGTGCAAGCAGGTCCCAGGCAGTTGAATGACACCCTGTGATTGCTTAATGCCTCCCACCTCCCAGAACTAATCAGGTAAGCTCTGGGGGAAGGCACTGCAACCCTTTATATTGCTGGGCTGGGCTCCTTGACTCTGGTTCTGTGTTAGCTATTGCTCTGTCAGGGTGCATTTGCAGAATCTGCTGGTGCCTGCACTAAAAACCCTCCCATATATATCCCTACCACCTTACCTTTCCAATCCTTATTCCTTACCCTTACATTTTACCTTTTTCCTTCCACTGCCTGTCTCCCCCTGTACACATATATATATA
>QEPC01002054.1:4466309-4483138 GCA_003113815.1 Sphenodon punctatus | reverse complement strand
CAGGGTGGGTGGGGGGTGTCCCCCCTTCCACCCGCACAGCCTGGGAGGGGGAGGGGGGAGGAATTTTTTTTATTCCATTGATTTCAATGGGGACACAGTGCCCCATTGAAATCAATGGAATAAATCCGGTACCGGTATACCGGATTTAATCCGGGAATCCGTTTTTTTGGAAACCGGAATCTGGTAAATCCGGTATCCGGTAATTGCCCTGGGGTCCCACCTCTAGTTTATATATATATATATGTTAGATGATAGATGTAGAATAGAGATAGATTAGAGATAGTGGATATATCTCTGAGTTTTTTCTTTTCCCTTCCCCTCTCTGTCTCCCCCTGTCCATATTATATATATTTAGATACTAGACTGTTTTATTATATATATTAGGATGATAGGATAGGAATAGTTTGTATTATACATAGGTTAGGTTTAGCTTAGATTCTGTGTGTGCGTGTGTGTGTGTGTGTATATATAAACTAGATGTTGTGTGTATACCAATACCAATAATGATACCAAAAACAAAATCTTTGTTTGAAATCGGTACCGATACCGATAAAAACAATGATAATGAAAAACGACGTTTTGTTATTAACGAAAAGAAAAACGACACATTTTAATAACAAAAAACTAAAAACGACATGGGGCCCTGGTGCACATTCCTACTTGGAAACTAAAATTCATAACTACTGGATTCCAAAAACAATGGACAAAATAAAGATTTTTACTTCATAAGCCATAATAGAAGTGTGTAGCAAACAGTCTGCTGCTGTTTAACACCTATAGTTCTTGTTTTCCCTTCATTGTATTTAAATAGTTTGAATTACTAATGACCATTTCCCTGAAAAGCCACCTTCTAACTAGCCGCAGTCATATGTTAATTTAAACTCTCACATTATCTCAGTTTTAGTTTCTAACTTTTTCAGTTGCCTGAAGAAGGGCTCTTTTGGGGGTCAAAAGCTTGGATACTCTTGCCAATAGATGTTAGTCTAAAAACAGGTATCATCTTAAGTACTTTGTCTCCATCCTTTCTCCCCAACCAGTTGAAAAAAGATACGGGGGCAGGGAAGGGGTGCAGTTGAATAGGAATGCACTGACCTAGGATTAGGCAGGAGGAGGGGGCTTCCCACAAAGAAGCAGTTGTCCTGGTTTACAGACCATCTATACTTGGATTCATGGTATGGGGAGGACACCGCTGGCTCACTTTGGGTGCCTCTTTGTGCAGGGCTCCTGTCCTTTCCCCTGTGAATGGCAACAGCGCAGGGATGCAGAGCCCCTTTGCTGCTTCATGTCTTGAAGGAGCCTTCTCACTGCATTCTCTTTGCTGCTATCAGGGAGCTCCTTTGTGCAATTCCCTGCAGTGGGCTTTCTGTTCTGTGGGGCCTGGCGGGCAGTATGTGCATTGTGCGGGCATTTTTTGCATCTCGTGTGTGCATACTAGTGCATGCTGCTGCTGCACCCCAGCTGGCTATGACTCATGTGCATGTAAACACAGGATTACAGCCTATATTATGTGCTTTTATAATTATTCCCTAATAAAAAACCCTCCTGTTTATAATAATAGTTAAGGCTCTTGCAAATTGAATCATGGTATAAAAAGCATGGAAATTGCAAGTTAAGGTTTCTGCCTTAACTTGTGAGCCATGTAAGCAGTAAAGACGTTGTACAGTCTCACATATTGTGCTTGATTCCAACTTAGGCTCTATGCCCCAACACTTTGCCTTGATCTTTCACCCCCAATCCTCTTCCTCTGCAGGTTGGGGGTATCACTGAAGCTGGAGAATGGAGGGGGTGAGGGGGCAGCAGCAGACCTGGGGGGGGGGAGCCTGGGGATGGAAAGCAGACTCCCCCCAGGGCTGTGGGTGGGGATTATGGGGCAGTGGGTGGGGACTGAGGGGCAGTGGGAGAGCTGGAGAGAACCCAGGGCTGGGAGAGCAGGGGCTGCAGGTGGGGATTGAGGGACAACATTAGAGCTGTGCGGAGCTCAGGGCTGGGGAAGCAGAGGCTGTGGGTGGGGATTGAGGGGCAGCGGCACAGCTGGGGAGCAGCGGCTGCAGGTGGGGATTGAGGGGCAACATTAGAGCTGTGGGGAGCTCAGGGGTGGGGGATCAGTGGTTGCAGGTGGGGACTGAGGAATAGCAGCAGAAGTGGGGGGGGCAGGGGCTGTGGATGGGGACTGAGGGGCAGTGGCAGAGCTTCAGGAAGGCCCAGATACAGCAAATGATGGTAAGAGCAAGCAGCAATAGTCCCATACACAGCAAGCTCAACAACAACTTCCCCCACTCCATAGCTACCCTTTTCATGGGAGCTGGGGGGTGGGATGGGCTGCTCAGATTCAGCGAAGCCCAACAGCAGCTTCCCCCACTTCACCGCCTTAACTTGCAATTTCAATGCTGTTAATAGCATGATTAAATTGGCAAGAGCCTTAACTATTATTGTAAATACAACTATTATTGTAAAGGCTTTTTTATTATGGAATTTCTGAATTTTTAATAAATAAAATGTAGTGCAGAAAATGTTTCCTGCTGTACAATGATGAGCATCATAACCGTTTTGCAAAATTAAACATAAGAGAATGTATACAATGTGTACGTATGTGTATGCATCTGTATGTATGTGTGTGGGGGAAGAGCTCATAGGTGGGGGAAGAGCTTCTGGGGAAGCAGGGGGGTCCCCAGGGCTGGGTGAGTGCTAGGAGCCATGCCAGTGCCCCTGCTGTCCTGCTGGGAGCCACTGGCCACAGGGGACTCCTGCCCCCCAGGGCCCCTCCTGCTGTGCCCTCAGCTCCTCATAGGCCAGCACCACCTCAAGGTAAATGATTGGACTTGATTAAGCTGGGCCAGGTATAGATAAAAATATTCTAGAGAAATCTTGGAAGAAGAGAAACAGGCTTAAGTTCTCAACACCTGGTTCAAGTTCTCGCCAGATTTTGAGCCCTTTGGTGGGGGAGGTGCTGTGACCCTGTGGGTGGGTAGGGGTCTCAGCTCTCCAAGTCAAGGCAGCCCTTTGCAAACCCCTCAAGAGACTACCTTGTCAGTTTCAGGCTGAAATAGACCAGGCAGCCGCTACAGCTTTGCAAGGGGCCACTCTGGCTAGAGCCGAGTAACCCTTTGCAAAACCGGCTTCCCAAGGTGCTGCCCTAGCACGCCTGCTGCAAGGGAAGCACCTGCTGAAGTGCCCAAGCCACTTTGATGCAACGCAAAGCCATAAACAGGGGTGAGAGGTTGTGAGGGGTGTCAGCCGGGAGAGAGAAGGGAGGAAGATCTATGCCGGGTCTCTCTCCACCCAGTAGCAGTGGAGTGCAAAGGGGTTTGACTGGGGTCTTGGCAAGGGGGTTTTCTGATGGAGGGACTGGGGAACAGCCCCCCTTGCCAGGACACCCTCTCAACAAGCCCCCAGCCAAACCCCTTTGCATCCCGCTGTTGCTGGGCAGAGGGACCCGACTTGCAATGCACTAAACTGGGGTGAGAGATCCACTTCTGTCCCACCCCTGCTCACCACTTTGGAATGGGGGCCAGGGTGGGTGCTTTTGAGGGGTTCCCTGTTTGGGGGGGGTGTCAGTGGGGATCCTAGGGGTTTCCCAATGCCCCTGCCAGGGAACCTGCTTGGGAAGCACCCAGGCCAGCCCCCATTGCAAAGCACTAAGTCAGGACGAGAGCAGATCTCTCGTCTCAGCTCGTCTCAGCCTTGCAATGGAGTCTGGACTGAGTGCTTTCCAAGGGAGGTCAGGGGAATCACTGGGGGTGGGGGGATGGGAGTGGATTCCATAGGTTTTCCACTGCTCCTGCCAGGGAACCCCCTTGGGAAACTGGCTTACACCAACAGAGCTACAAAAGGAGAAGAATCTAAGCACACAGCAAACAGGAACAGTACAACACAAGGTACTTAACTGACAACATGTGGGGCTTCCACACGATGACAGCAAGAAAGCACAGAGCAAGGGCCAGTTAATCTGCACAGTGATCAAATCAGCCTTGATCAAGGGCAGTGAGATTCTGTTTGCCCCAGCTTAAATAATGCCACTGAGAACAGCTGCAGTGTGATTTCACTGATAGTGAGCATGGTAAAGGGACAGTACAGTCTCAGTTCTGGTCAATAGAACCCTCCTCCACCAGGCTATTCATAGAGGGGAATGTGGTGTGGCTCAGGTGGTAAAGCATATGCTTGGCATGTTTTAAGGTCCCAAGTTCAATCCCCAGTATCTCCGATTCAGGATCTCTGGCAGCATGTCTGGATGAGGCCTCTGACGGGGATCCTGGAGGGTCTCAGGTAGGATGCCTGGGAGATGCCTCTGCTGGAGAGCCTGGAGAGCTGGATTTGAAACCCTGATGCTATGTCAAGTTGTGACAATACTGGGCTAAGATGGATCATTGGTCTGACTCAGTTAGACAGCTACTTATAATGACTTGGGGTTTGAGGGAGCATGTTAAAAGGGACAGTACTGTCTCAGTTCTGGTCAATGGAAGCCTCCACAGCCAGGGCATACATAGCTGCACTGATCAATTTTATTTTAATTTTTAAAGTAAGTAAATAAGTAGTTTATTTATGTTAGCTGACAAGCCATTCATAAAATACAGAACAAGACAAAAATCAAAGAAAAAAATCCAGAAGACAACATATAACCAGTACTACAAATAATACAAGTAAATAACAACAAACCGAAACAAAACACAGCTGTAAATACACCAACTCCATAAAACTTTACCCATTAACCTAATCAGTTTTCTTATATTTCNGGGGGGGCAGGGGCTGTGGATGGGGACTGAGGGGCAGTGGCAGAGCTTCAGGAAGGCCCAGATACAGCAAATGATGGTAAGAGCAAGCAGCAATAGTCCCATACCCAGCAAGCTCAACAACAACTTCCCCCACTCCATAGCTACCCTTTTCATGGGAGCTGGGGGGTGGGATGGGCTGCTCAGATTCAGCGAAGCCCAACAGCAGCTTCCCCCACTTCACCGCCTTAACTTGCAATTTCAATGCTGTTAATAGCATGATTAAATTGGCAAGAGCCTTAACTATTATTGTAAATACAACTATTATTGTAAAGGCTTTTTTATTATGGAATTTCTGAATTTTTAATAAATAAAATGTAGCGCAGAAAATGTTTCCTGCTGTACAATGATGAGCATCATAACCGTTTTGCAAAATTAAACATAAGAGAATGTATACAATGTGTACGTATGTGTATGCATCTGTATGTATGTGTGTGGGGGAAGAGCTCATAGGTGGGGGAAGAGCTTCTGGGGAAGCAGGGGGGTCCCCAGGGCTGGGTGAGTGCTAGGAGCCATGCCAGTGCCCCTGCTGTCCTGCTGGGAGCCACTGGCCACAGGGGACTCCTGCCCCCCAGGGCCCCTCCTGCTGTGCCCTCAGCTCCTCATAGGCCAGCACCACCTCAAGGTAAATGATTGGACTTGATTAAGCTGGGCCAGGTATAGATAAAAATATTCTAGAGAAATCTTGGAAGAAGAGAAACAGGCTTAAGTTCTCAACACCTGGTTCAAGTTCTCGCCAGATTTTGAGCCCTTTGGTGGGGGAGGTGCTGTGACCCTGTGGGTGGGTAGGGGTCTCAGCTCTCCAAGTCAAGGCAGCCCTTTGCAAACCCCTCAAGAGACTACCTTGTCAGTTTCAGGCTGAAATAGACCAGGCAGCCGCTACAGCTTTGCAAGGGGCCACTCTGGCTAGAGCCGAGTAACCCTTTGCAAAACCGGCTTCCCAAGGTGCTGCCCTAGCACGCCTGCTGCAAGGGAAGCACCTGCTGAAGTGCCCAAGCCACTTTGATGCAACGCAAAGCCATAAACAGGGGTGAGGGGTTGTGAGGGGTGTGTCAGCCGGGAGAGAGAAGGGAGGAAGATCTATGCCGGGTCTCTCTCCACCCAGTAGCAGTGGAGTGCAAAGGGGTTTGACTGGGGTCTTGGCAAGGGGGTTTTCTGATGGAGGGACTGGGGAACAGCCCCCCTTGCCAGGACACCCTCTCAACAAGCCCCCAGCCAAACCCCTTTGCATCCCGCTGTTGCTGGGCAGAGGGACCCGACTTGCAATGCACTAAACTGGGGTGAGAGATCCACTTCTGTCCCACCCCTGCTCACCACTTTGGAATGGGGGCCAGGGTGGGTGCTTTTGAGGGGTTCCCTGTTTGGGGGAGGGTCAGTGGGGATCCTAGGGGTTTCCCAATGCCCCTGCCAGGGAACCTGCTTGGGAAGCACCCAGGCCAGCCCCCATTGCAAAGCACTAAGTCAGGACGAGAGCAGATCTCTCGTCTCAGCTCGTCTCAGCCTTGCAATGGAGTCTGGACTGAGTGCTTTCCAAGGGAGGTCAGGGGAATCACTGGGGGTGGGGGGATGGGAGTGGATTCCATAGGTTTTCCACTGCTCCTGCCAGGGAACCCCCTTGGGAAACTGGCTTACACCAACAGAGCTACAAAAGGAGAAGAATCTAAGCACACAGCAAACAGGAACAGTACAACACAAGGTACTTAACTGACAACATGTGGGGCTTCCACACGATGACAGCAAGAAAGCACAGAGCAAGGGCCAGTTAATCTGCACAGTGATCAAATCAGCCTTGATCAAGGGCAGTGAGATTCTGTTTGCCCCAGCTTAAATAATGCCACTGAGAACAGCTGCAGTGTAATTTCACTGATAGTGAGCATGGTAAAGGGACAGTACAGTCTCAGTTCTGGTCAATAGAACCCTCCTCCACCAGGCTATTCATAGAGGGGAATGTGGTGTGGCTCAGGTGGTAAAGCATATGCTTGGCATGTTTTAAGGTCCCAAGTTCAATCCCCAGTATCTCCGATTCAGGATCTCTGGCAGCATGTCTGGATGAGGCCTCTGACGGGGATCCTGGAGGGTCTCAGGTAGGATGCCTGGGAGATGCCTCTGCTGGAGAGCCTGGAGAGCTGGATTTGAAACCCTGATGCTATGTCAAGTTGTGACAATACTGGGCTAAGATGGATCATTGGTCTGACTCAGTTAGACAGCTACTTATAATGACTTGGGGTTTGAGGGAGCATGTTAAAAGGGACAGTACTGTCTCAGTTCTGGTCAATGGAAGCCTCCACAGCCAGGGCATACATAGCTGCACTGATCAATTTTATTTTAATTTTTAAAGTAAGTAAATAAGTAGTTTATTTATGTTAGCTGACAAGCCATTCATAAAATACAGAACAAGACAAAAATCAAAGAAAAAAATCCAGAAGACAACATATAACCAGTACTACAAATAATACAAGTAAATAACAACAAACCGAAACAAAACACAGCTGTAAATACACCAACTCCATAAAACTTTACCCATTAACCTAATCAGTTTTCTTATATTTCAGAACTGGGGAGAAAAACTTTGAGACATTAAGCATTGGCGTGCACTGATCAATAGAAGCCTCCCATAGCCAGGGCGTTCCTAACAGTGCTGATCAGTGGAAGCCTCTGTGTCAGGGCATTCATAGAGGTGGATGTCTTGGGTGAGCTGTAACTGAGGGCCAGTCAATTAGCACACTGATCAAGCCAGCCTTGAACACCAGCACTGAGTTTCTGTTTGCGCCAGCTTAAATAACACTGTCGAGAATAGCTGCAGTGTGATTTCACTGATAACAAGCATAGCTGGCTAACAGGTCCTACTGCCCATCCATTGCATAAGTTCAGGTTTGCGTTCTTTCCACAGGATAAAATGGCAACTTGAACCTCTAATAATAACTTTAAAAGTAATACAGGAAATTTTTATTTATTTATTCTTAAATAAATCAACAGCACCCCTCACTCCCAGGGTTGAATTTTGTAAAAGGGCTTTGGCTTGTTTCACACAACTATAAAATCCCCAGGCTGATCAATTCAAGACGGTCGAAAACACCCACAGAACTGCTCAGCCTCCAATTATTCGACTGCTGTATTTTGGCCATTTCTAATCCAATTTGTCTGAAATTTGGACTCATTCAACCTCTCACCCAAGAGATCCTCCATGGTAAATTTCATAATGGTGTGCATAAACCATCTTGATTTTATAAGCCATAGGATGTTCGTGCTTTATAATTGAGAGGGCACTACGCCTTAACTATCCAGAATCAAAATTAGGGCTAAAACTCGGAACTCATCCTCTCCCCACTCACCCCCCGAATTAACCAAGTAAATCAGTGTTGTATACAATTTTTCCGAGTTCAAGGTTCTGAAAATCAGGTCCAATACTCGGTGCTTGGTAACGTCTCAACTAGGGCTGAAATGAGAACCAAATTGTTCCTCGCGGCAATATCGAGATAACTAAGAATTGCTGTAGAGATTTCACAGCTTTCTTGGTTCCGTGTCGAGATCTCGGACGAGACTTGATTTATCGATTTACCGTTTACTGTGTTTACCGGTTTACCGTTTATCGTGTTTAGCGTTAATCATGTTTGTTGGTTTATTGTGTTTGTCGGTTTATATTTGTGATGATGATGATGATAAGAACTGATAATAATAACAATATAACTCAATGAAAAACGGTACCTCGGAATACGGTAACTGGAAATTAGGTAAATAGTAACTCGGTAACGAGCAATCCAGTAAACGACAATCCGGTAAATGGTAACTTGGTAACCGGCAGTCTGGTAAACAACAATCCGATAAATGGTAATTCAAGAAATGGTTCTCGGCCGAGAAGCATCAGTTTTCTCAGTTAGAACAAGACGAGAATCACGATTCTCTGCAATAACCGAGAAAAAGCCGAATCCGAATTTCGGCCCTAGTCTCAACCAAGTAATGCCTGATGATATCATGTGCCTGTTCATGATTGCGCCTTGCTCCAACTGACAAGCAGCACTTACCTTCACTGAGCCTGTTTCTAGTTTCTACCTTATTTGGTCCACAGGAGGGGAAGGGGCAGGAGACAGGTTGCGGGGGAGGAGTACAGATCATGTTTTTGTATTGGTTACCAGGGACAAATAAAAGTCTGTACCAAGGCATGATTCAGTATTTCTTTGGTGACCTCCCTGCTTGCTTTGGTGACCTGATCCTGACCTGGTTGTGTGCTGCTTGTTTGTTGCTAAGTGTGTCGGATTGGCATTTCCCCCCACAAAATTTTAAATTATGTGAGTAGGTGCTGGGCATAGGGTCAAACAGAATTTGACTTTAGGAATCAATTGCTTGTCTCTTTCAGGTTGTTTGTGTGTGTTTCTTGGGGCAGAGGGTTTGGCAATGGCATTGGGCAAGGAATTATTGCATTTTACATTTTGGGTTCCATGGGTTTTGATTTCTCTCTCTCCCCTTTGCTGTGAAACTCCCTCCCCAGGGTCTGGCAGTTTAGTTTTGAGTTGGCACTTGGCATGCATTTATTTTCAGGATCCTCCTAATGGAGCCATGTGCTCTGGTGCAGGTGGTTGTGTAACATGGAGCAAAGCAATATGGGTTGACTTTTTCTCTCATCCCTGTGCTGTGAAACTCCCATCCCAAGGTCTGGCAGTCTAGTTTTGGGTTGGCACTTGGCATGCATTTATTTTATGGATCCTGCCCATGGAGCAGTGTGCTCTTGGGCAGGGGTGTGTGGAACATGGAGAAAAGCAATATGGAGTTTTGATTTTTCTCTCTCCTCTCTGCCGTGTGCTCTGTGACAGGGAGGGGGGCGGTGGAGGGTGCAACATGAGGTAAAGCAATATGGTGTCCTGTCTTACACTGTGATTGGCTAATAATGCAGTAAATAATGAACAGACATTATCGCACCACATTTCGCCCTATGTGTCAGTGAGTGCCGAGTATCGAGTGCCGATTTCCGAGTACCAAGTGCTGAGTTTTTGGCCGCATTACTGAGGAGCCACTGAATACTCAAACCCAGCCTTTGGAAATCCAGAACTACTTGTGAGTGATTTTTTTTTTAATACTCAGAACAGCCCTAATAAAAATAAACTTTAGTCCAGACAGAAATCACAGGAAACCGAGAACACAGTCATCTACCAATTGATGGTTTTAAATATTTAGTTCAGCATACAACACTGAATCTAGAGTATGCACTTCTTGGGTTTTCTGAGGTTTCTAGTGGTCAGAATTGTTCTTGGTATATACTGCATACGTCTTTTGTGCTCCATCCAATCCAGCAGAGATTCTCAGATCTGCATGAGGCCCTACTGTCCCAGAATAAGAACGGACAGAACAGCATGCTGGGTAGTGGGGAAGACTGGGAAGGGCCTCTGTAGTTTGATTAATTTAAATGAGGAAGCATAAGAGGGACAGGAATGAGAAAACTTTTAGAAATGAAAAGACTCTTCTTTGAAGAACAGTGAAGGTTTGAGCCAGCTTTATTCCCCCCCCATTGATCTGCCCTTTCCTTTTGGAATTTTGTCCTTTAAGTGAAGACACAACATGAACCACAGGACATGGACTAGTAGCACTTTAGAAATAATAGGTAGTAGTAGTAGGGAAGGGGAATATCTGGGTTTTGTTCCTCTTTGTGTTGGTGTCTAACTCTCTGGTCTTAAACAAGTCACATCCTCTAAGTGTCACATCCTTTTGTCTCCATCTGACAAAAATTGGAGATACTACTATTTACTCACTTCTGAAAACATACTTTGAGATCCTTAGATAACAAATAATGTTTTAAGTGTGAAATGTAGTCCTTATATATATGTCAGCATAAAGAACCTAGGAGTGAGTTGTCCCTCTCTTTTGAAGGATGGCTATGTGTCATACTAAGCAGTTGCTAAGCAGCTCATGAGAGACAATAGATCAAAGAGTCTGGGGCTAGGAGACTGTTCAGAGAAAGCTGTGAGTGGGACAAGTTTAGGGGAAAGCTTAAATATAATTTGTTGTATATATAGGACAACACGTAATCTAGCTATAAATATCTGCTTTATTTTTTACCTGTGAGTCATAGGCATTTAAATCATTTTTGTGTCTGCCACTCGTGATACAAAGAGGGCTACAGCTGAAGTATAAAAAATAAACCTGAAATTTCTGTTTAGTTAAGTAATGTCCTTGAATCAGGAATTAGAAGGTTCTATCAGAGCTACAAAAACAAACAAACAAACAAACAAAAAACCCTTGCTTTTAACTCTTATTTCTGCCAATGCAGTGTATTTCCTACAGTAGATTTTGTATTATCTAAGTTTAAAGGCACAAACAATATATTTGTAAGTCACGCTATTGTATGCGTTTGTGCAAAATACCCCATGTAAAATGGATTTCAGTCACCATTTATATCACTGTATGGATATTTTTAAATATATAAATAGTTCAGAATTCAGCAGGCATCTATTTACTCTCGATATGATGAACTTAAAGTACCACAATATCATTCCAAAGCTCCTTAGCTTTAGTCAGTGAAGACTGGACTGTGAAAATAAAGTAGTACAGTAATGTCTCTGCATGCCGTGTAAGGGGGGTTATCAGTGATTGACTATATACTCTGTATTGTAAATAGTGGCAGGCACTAGTTGCTGTTGCCATGCAGTGAGAGACTATTTCTGGTAACTGAAAGATACTCTAAGCAGAAATTCTTTGCAAAAAAACATCTAATCTTGTGGCATGGCCAAGTTCTTCCTGGACATGGAGAAGGCACATAAAGCACAATTCTCCTGTGTATTTATGCCCATTTCTATTATGCTCCTTTAAGTAGCCATACATCCCCGTTAAAAGAGGATTGTGGCAGGGGCACGGCCCCTCAGGGATAACTCGCTGCATGATCAGATCCCCCTGGGCTGTCACTCATACAGGAATTAGCATAGTGAACAAGTCACGTGGGAATTAGCTCAAAGTCTTTATTAAAATCATACAGCCAAACCGATACTGTCTCTCTCGGCTGCCGGCTCAGTCGCCTTACCCCTTCAGGCCCAGTTAAGCCACTTCTGACTCAGCAGCAGTTAGGTATAATATTCAAGCACCCAAAGTCCATAGCAGCCAGGCCAGCAAGGCCTTCCCCCAGGCAACATGCTCCCTCCTGGGCAAAGCCTTCCCCAATACCTGGGTCCATGCTCTTCCTTCTCTGGTTCTTGCAGCTTTCAGAACCCTGGAGAGCATAGAGTGGAAGGTCCAGGATCCAGGTTTCTTCCCAGCATAGGTCCAGGAGATGTTATTTACTTGGCTCCCGGGCAGAGACGGTTCTGGAAAAAGGAGAGAACAGGAAATGGACTCGGATCCAGGATAAGAATCAGTGAAAGTGTGGGAAGAATAGGACATGGTCCAAGGCTAGCATGGGAGCAGTGCTGCAAACAAGGGTTGGTGAACAGGCAGGGATTCAGTGTCAAGCAGATCTTGCTTAGGCACAAAGCATGGCACAGGAAGTAGTCCATTACTTCACCCAACTTTCCAGGGCACCTGCATAGCCTTAAACAGTCAAAGGCCAATCAGGAAACTAGGAGGTCCGGGAAGGGCTGGAGCAGAAGAGGTTCTACAGGACAAGGTCCAGGCTGAGCCACAGAGTGATGATGATGCTGTAGAGCCAAGCACCACTTCAGAACCCCCAGGATCATTGGCTCAGGTTCCAGTCCTTACTTGTAGAGAGGTCAGCTTTTAAATGCTCCAGTCCCCTTTCACTTTACATCATTTCCTTTGGAGCAAGGATTGGCCCATCCCCATCTCTGTTACATAAGAGAGCTCAGCTGCCCTGCTGGCCCCTTTACAAGCTCCTTATAGGAATACACTAGTGGCTATGCCACAGTACTACGCAAGATAGGAGATGATAGTGAGTGCAACTTGTCGTAGGATGACTGTAGCAGGGTTGCGGTGCTTGTGTGTAAGCTGATGCAGGATCAGGGCCCTAACTTAACATGCTGGTCAAGGAATTAATTTAACGAGTATTTTATTAGGCTTGGTCCAGTTCTCACAGTCCTTCCTATATAGCTTGAGTCATTAAATAGGCTCTCAAGCCTCCAGCTCAGTCAAACAGAGAATCCCCAAAGTCCCATCCAGCATGATGGTTTCCTAGCAATGGATATCCTTTCCCCTTTATTTACAATGAATCATGTTTCATCTCTGAATAGTTGAACATGGGAGTATCCACCTTTTTAAGAGCCCACATTAACTTCAAACTTGGTGCTTTCAAAATAAGGGAGTCAGCTTCTGGTTGGAATTAGCCTCTGCTGGTCAAAATACTGACCTCTTTACTGTTTATCAGTTAATCTTAATGCACAAAGTTCCAACCTTTGTCTGTTCCTTGGCCACGCAGCTATAGCAGCTGCTGATGTCCAAAGATTTTGAGGCTTTCTTCCTCCTAGGTATTTCCAAGCCAAACCTCTCAGTAGCCTCTCACAGCTCAGGCCTTTAAGCTCTCAACCTTTCAAGCTGGAGCTCATGTGCCTTCTGAGACCAGAAACTAACTGAGCCTCCTTCTGTGGTTGGCTCAGCTTTATAGCTGGGTTGAACTAGCCACGCCCAGACCACAACTGTTTCTTCTTCCTGTCTGTCTCGCCAGGAATCAGCTTCCTGCTATAGTAGTCAGCTGGGCCTAATTAAACCTGCACCAGCTAGCTAGGAGCTTACTTGCAGCTTCTCTGCTTTGCCAGGCTGAATCTATCCAGTCTTTCTTAGATACTAGACTGCAATCTGCTATAATAACACAGTTGAAAGCATCATAGGTTTATAAGCTCAACACTAACGCTCAGTAGTCAGTCAGGGGAACCTTTGCAGTCTTTTTGGTTTCTTGTCACTGCTTCTCCTATTATGATTATTCTACTCTTCTTATCCTGCATATGCCTTCTGCCCATTCCTTTCCATTCCCAGATTTCAGGTGAGCTTTAGTTCACCCAGCATGATGGCTTCCTAGCAGTAGATATCATTTCCCCTTTATTTGCAGGGAATCATGTTTAATCTCTGAATGGTTGAACGTGGGAATATCAACCTTTTAAAGAACCCACATTAACTTCAAACTTTGTGCTTTCAAAATAAGGTTCACACCTTGGGGACCATTGTCAGAACTTCTTTGGTGTTACCTTACCATTCACAAGGTATTTATAATTACCATTACATTGATTGGAAAGGTCAGTGAACTCTACAAATAATAGATAGTACACTTTTGACTGCATTCCACAGGTATAAGAAAGTGTCACCAGAATGTACAGTTATTAGGGATGCAGCTACATGATGTACTTACTGAGCCTTGGGCAGCCTTACCTTACTCCAGGCATCCTTACCACACAATGCAGTGCATTGTACGCCTGGCGACCTCCAGATGTTCCCCCCACCATGTGGCAGAGTAGGACGCTGGCTGCTATGTGCTGCATCCTCGGAAAAAGGCCACGCTCATGTAGCAGCCTTTCCAAAAATGGTGGGAAGCTGCCCAAGGCATAGTAACTCATATGCCTGGTTGCTGTCTTCCCCAACATGCAGTGAAGTCCACTGCGGGCCTTTGCGTGCCGGCCACTAGCTCCAGTTCCATGTGGCCACATCACGGCTTGGGGAGGGGGGTGTCAGATAGTGGGAAGGCCAGGGTAGGGATGTGGGACAGAGCTGGGCACCTGTTTGTGTGGCTGGCACTTCACCCTGCCCCGCACCATGGCAGGATGTCCCACAGTGGCCCACCCGAGTTCCCTGCGGGGATGTGTGTGGCCATCTGCCCTGCTTCCTGCATTGGCCCTGTAGTGTGGCAGCTGCGCTTGCCCACCATGGGCCGTGCAGAAATCAGGCCCTCTGCAGCTTGTATGGCTGCTAGACCTGAAACAAACGTTGAGTGATGTAGGCGTTTGCTTAAATTCATGTGACATGGAAACTTACTGGCTTTCCCACCGTTTTTGCCATTTTCTGATTTTTTTTGTACATTGAATGGTGCTGCCACGGGCCAGTCTGAAGCCCTGTGTCTGCCCTGCGCGCACTCTGAAGGCCATGGAAATAAAAACTTGCCAGCTAAGTACTGGGTGGGCAAGTGCTGGAAATTGCCAAAAGTGCGGTAAAACTGCAGTAAAATTCCCAGAAAGTGACAAGAAGTCCCAGAAAGTAACAGAAAAGACCTAGAAAGGGACAAAAGTGACAAAAAAGTCCCAGACAATGGCAAAAGTGATGAAAAAGTATCAGAAAGTTGCAAGAAAGCCTTGGAAAGTTACAAAAGTGAGGAGAAAGTCCCAGGAAGTGACGAAAGTAAAGAAATAAATGGCAGAAGCTCAGAATCACCAGAAACTGATGAAGTACCAACAGATGCTTGCAAGCACTCCTGAAAGGTTGGTATTTCCTTGGCGAACAGGAACACATCTTCTCATCTCAACACACTGGCTGCACCCTACAAGTGGGAATTCAGATTCAGATTAAATCCGTAACTGCCCATTTAAAATTGGTTTAAAATAAATAAAAATAAAATAACTGCACATGCGCAAAATGGCCACTGGACCGTTCTGCGCAAACGCACCCTTTTGGAAAAGGGTGGCGAGTGTGCTCATGCATTTTGCGCATGCACAGACCAGTTGTCCTTTTCCAAAATGGCGGCATTACTGCTGTCACCATTTTGGAAAAGCGCGCACATACACAGAATAGTGTAGTGGCTATTTTACTCATGCACAGTAATTTTATTTATTTTTATTCTTTTGGATCTTTTAATTGATTTAAGTACAAATTCATAATTAAAATCCATAATTAAATATGTAAATTGCCTATACAGAACTGATACGCATTCGAATCTGCAAACAATTACTGATTTACTTCTGAATTAATTAACTTGTCTGAACTTGTTCAAAAACCCCATTTCAGTAAATATTATTATTGTTATTATTACTATTATGAGCATTTATATAGCGCCAGCAATGTACTTGGCACTTTACAAAGAATAAGATAGACACGGTCCCTGCCCAAGAGCTTACAATCTAACGACAGAAGGAGGGGAGACAGGGAAGGTGGAACAGAGTGAGAGACAAGGGATGCGACAATTATGAGGATGCGACAGCTCAGGTAAACGTTCTTGGCTTGATTGCAGTAAGTTGGGAGTTTACAGATAACCGGTGGGGGATAATCCTGGGTGGGGATGATTAGCAGGAGTTAGGAAGGGTGGAGCAGAAGAGGTGGGTTTTGAGGAGGAACTTGAAGGTGTGGAGGGTGGGAGCAAGGCGAACGAGGGCAGGGAGGGAGTTCCAGGCATGCGGGGCAGCAAAGGAGAAGGGACAAAGGTGGTTGGGGGAGCAGGGGAGGTGTGGGAGAGTGAGGGAGGGGATAGAAAAGGAGCAGAGTGCTCGAACAGGGGTTCAGAGGGAGATCAGGGCAGAGAGGTAGGGGGGAGCGAGGTTGTGAAGGGCTTTGTAGGTAAATACAAAGAGCTTGTTCAGAATGAGCTCAGGAAGAGGGAGCCAGTGGAGCAAGGAGAGGCTACACGTGGTCAAAGCAACAGGCTAGGTAAATGATCCTGGCAGCAGAGCTTTGAACAGAGATAAGGGGAGAAAGGTGAGAGCGGAGAAGGGCAGCGAGGAGGAGGTTACAATAGTCGAGGCATGAGATGACTAGGGCATGGATGAGAGTTTTGGCAGAGGAGACAGACAGAAAAGGGTGGATCTTGGCAATGGTGTGGCGGGAGAAGTGGCAGGATTTGGCAACGGAGTCAATATAGGGTTTGAAGGTAAGGTGCGAGTCAAAGATGAAGCCCATGCTGCGGGCTTGGGGGAGAGGGAGGATGGAGTCCCTGTCAATGGTAATTGACAGGGAAGAGGGAGAGGAAGGACTGGGAGGGAAAATCAGGAGTTCAGTTTTCGCCATGTTCAGTTTGAGTTGACGTTGAGACATCCAGGCGGAGATATCGGAGAGACAGTTGGTGAGGCGAGCTTGAACAGAGGAGGATAGGGAAGGAGTGGAGAGGTAGACTTGAGTGTCATCAGCATATAGGTGGTATTGGAAACCATGGGAGGCAATGAGTTTGCCTAGGGATTGGGTGTAAATAGAGAAGAGGAGAGGGCCAAGGACAGAGCCTTG
>QEPC01002054.1:4410778-4459949 GCA_003113815.1 Sphenodon punctatus | reverse complement strand
GGGAATTAATTTATTTCATTGGTTTCAATGGGGACACAGCGCCCCATTGAAACCAATGAAATAAATCCGGTACCGGCATACCGGATTTAATCCGGGAATCCGGTTTTCCTAGAACCAGTAACCGGTAAATCCGGTAGCCGGTAATGGGCCCGGGGTCCCACCACTAGTCGTGATTCACGTGCCTGCCTTGCGGCCTGTGCAGCAGTACAGTGCCCTGCCATCTGTGCCTCGATATTCCTAATGTATGTACGGAATGAACCCTACCGCCATCTTCCTATTTGTTGGATCTGCTGGCTGGACAACCCCATACCCGCCGCAGCAGATGCAGCCCCAATTCCTGAAGGAGTGTGTGCTGTAGTGACTCGGGTCAAGTCCTATCTCCCTAACACACATGCTAAGCACCACCCCAAATTGATAGCGAGTAAGGGTTCCCCCATCCTCATGCCTAAATAATGAGCCCGAACCTTGGGAGCGTGTTCCTAGGTATTCCCTCATTGCTTGAACGTGGCAGAGCTGAGTATCAGCCGAGGGTTATAGCCTAATCGTCCGGCCCTTTCCTCTCTGGTCAGTCTTAGACCTTCGGAGGTGCAGCGTAAGAATGCCGCCCTGCCACCCAACATCCTGCAGCTGTAGGACCCTACCTGACATGTCAGTTCTGGAGTCTGGAACCAATTTGCTTATCCGGAAAGGTCCAAAGAGGGCCACCTGGAAAACAGTTGCAAACAGCTGTATCTTGCTGCTACGGAAGCAACTCTGGGCAGTGCCCGTATTAATTGGATCAACAGCTCAGGGGTGATGGGGGCTTGAGTATCCTGTACTGGGGGCATGGCTTTGGACCAGGTTTCCCGCAAATGGCTCATAAAGAAGCCGTTGTCCGGGGAGAGGTGGCCTGCCAACCGTCTTGCAAATGTAATAGCCAATATTTTCCCCGTAATCGTCCCTGGTGCCAGGCCTTTGCCACGGAGCGATATTGCAAACTGTACCATTTGGCTTTCAGGAATGGGGAAACCTAGAGACCAACTGTTCTGGAACCTGAAATCCTGAAACTCGCTAAACGCCATGTCATATGACCTTCTGGTTCTGGGAGCAAGGAAACCTTGGACAGTCTGATATAGGTCTAATATCCAAGGCTCCACCTGTCTCTTGGGAATGGGTCAGGATCCTCCCTGGCTTCTGGGGCAAGCAGGCAAAATCATTCTGTCTGGAATCGAGAAATGGCATCGGCTATGCCGTTGTTAATGCCGGGCACGTGTTTGGCCGTGAACAAGTTGTTCAGTCTAAGACACCTAAGTACAAAAACCCACACCAGCCTCATGACCCTTTCTGATTTAGATGACAATTTGTTGATAACATGGACAATTGCCATGTTGTCGCACCAAAACAGGACTCTCCTGTTGGTGAAATCCATTTCCTACAAGTTCACGGCCACTACTATAGGGAAGAATTCTAAAAATGTCAAATTACGCGTTATTCCAGCATCCTTCCAATCAGCCGGCCATGGAGCCATGCACCATTTGCCCCTAAAGTAAAATCCAAAGACGTTCCCACCTGCTGCATCGGAGTATATCTGCAGCTCGGATTCCAGGAGAAGCCGCTGCTGCCAGAAACTGACCCCATTATAGCCTCGTAAAAGACCTCCCATGTAGCCAAATCCTCCCACATCTCCTTCGTCACCCGGATGTGGTGATGCGGGGGGTGGTCGCTACCGATGAGGGCATACAGGTGGGACATAAATGCCCTCCCCGGGGCAATGACTCAGCAGGCAAAATTCAGACTACCCGTGAGTGACTGGAGCTGCCTGACTGTTACTTTGAGTGCTGCTTGGAAGGCCACTATCATGCACCTGAGCGTTTGGAGCTTATTCTCCGGCAGTCGTGAGAGGGATCGCACCGTGTCCAGTTCTATGCGTAAATATGTCAACTTGGTTGTCGGGTCTTCAGTTTTCTTGGGTGCTAAAGGCACGCCTAACTCCTCAGCCACTTCCTGGAATGCACGCAATGTTTGCTCACATTCCTTGGTCCTCGCCCCTCCCGCAAAGAGGAAATCATCCAAATAATAAGTAATCTGGCTCCACCCCACCTGCCAGCACGTGATCCATTCGAGCACCGAGCTGAACTTCTCGAAGGCAGTGCAAGAGATTAAGCATCCCATGGGCATTGCCTTGTCAAAGTAGAACCTGCCCTGGAATTCCATTCCCAGGAGCTCGAAGTCATTGGGATGCACCGGGAGAAGTTGGAAAGCGGATTTGATATCGCACTTTGTGAGGAGGGCACCCTTCCCACAGGCCCACACCATTTCGATCACCGAGTCGAATGATGCGTACCTGACTGAGCACAGTTTTGTGGTATGGCATAAGTCACCGACTCTCCCCTTGGGTGGGACAGGTGGTGAATGAGGTGGAACTCTCCAGTGGTTTTCTTTGTTACTATGCCCAGGGGTGATATCCTCAACGTGGGCATGGGAAGAGTGTCAAAGGGACCTTGAATCCTCCCCTCCTTGACCTCTTTATTAATTTTTTTCTGGACTATGTGTTCATTCCCTCGCACTGATTTCAAGTTCCTAGCTCCCAGGTGGTAGTGGGGGCCTAACATTGGGATCCTAAAACCTAGCCGGAATCCTTCAACTACGTACTTGGCAGTGGCTATGTTGGGGTAGTTGCAAGTTGCTACCTGCAAGGCCTCATAATGAACCAGGGTTGGGGCCCTTCCCCAACTCCTGGGTGCTACCCGTTTGGCTTGAGGGGCTCTGTTTGGCACCATTTTTCTCCCTGCTCCTGGCCCCATACTGCCTAACCTTGCTGCATCCTGATGCAGCGTGGGCACCTGCACACTGTGTGCACACATGTTTGAACCTGCATGGGGAATGAAAACATTTGCCCCCGTTGTTGTAGGCCCAGCATGTAGGCCCAACTGGGGCCTGCTTCATTCTCCAACCTTGTGCTCCATGCTGGGCGCTCCCTGTTCGGGCGAGGAGATGCCCGCTGTCTGATAGTGGGGCATAGCTGGAGCTGCTAATGCATTCCAACCAGAGGTCATGGGCATATACGTCCCACCTCAGACTAGGGTTGTTGGTTGCCCTATGACAGAATTCTTCGTCGTATTGCAGACAAGCCCCTGGGGCCCCTGTGTCAAAAGCCTGGCGTACGATGTCCGAGTACTTGACCAATTCCACCTCCCACTCCGGGAACCTGTGAAGGGTTACCCCTAGGTAAATTGTAAAGGCAGCTGTCCAATTGGTCCAGTTGCGTTCGACTTTTGGCCTTTTAAATTTATCCCTGTCCTTCCTCTCCTCCCTGTTGTTTGGGTCGGGGATGGGGTCGCTAAAGAAGAGTGCAAAGATGTCTATATACTCACTGCTCCAATTTTTTTCCTGTGTTGCCTGGAGCAGATGTTTGCCTAACGGGGCAGACACGTTGGCGTAACCACCTGCCAGCGGACGAGGTTCATCCCATCGCTCTCAGCACCAAGGATCGCTGCTCGAGCAGCATGGCTCTACACCCCATACTTGGGCCGCAGCCCTTTGCCTGTGGGCTGGACAATGCTTGGTTCTTTTGGTTAAGGGAGGAGGGTATTGGCCCCCTGGAGCCTCACCCCACCCCCCAAACAGGAACTGGCACCCGTGGAGCCAGTCCCATTGCGGACACTTCCTAGTGGGGGTCTCTGGCTTGTGCCATCTGGCTGGCCCCACTTCGTCCTGGTCATGGTCCCACTCACATGTACACTCCTCATAGTGCTCACCTTCTGGTGTCTCCAGGTCATAGGAGAGTCTTTGATAGCCGCTGCGGTACACCATCCCTCCTCTGGGCTGAATCCAGGTTGTCTGTCAGTTCCTGCATCCCTTCCCTCAGTGCAGCTATCTGCGCCTGTTGACTGGGGGTAAATTCCTCCTTGCATCAGCTGGGCTCGGGTTCCTCCCTATAATGAGAAGGCAAAACCTGGCAGCGCCTGGGTCACTGATGGGGGGGGGCTTTCCCCAACGAGTGGCATGGACACCTCGTTGCTTGGGCTCAGGCCACCCTGATCTGCTTCTCTTTGTTGCACGGGGTCCCTAGCCTCCGCCCTCCCTTGGGATCTCTCCAGCTTGGCGATCCTATTTTGGTATCCAAGGAGCTGTGCCTGTAGGGCTTGTAGTATTGGCCCCACTTCTGCTCCTCCCTGCTGCTCTTGGAGTGGGTTTTGAGGGGCCGACCCTCCTTCGGCAACTGCTTGGCTGGACCCTTGGGCTGGACCCTTCTCTTTTTGGGTGCCATAGCTGCCCGATTTGTCACCCTTCATTGGCTCCCTCGAGGGGTTAAGTCCCTCCCTTTTTACCCCCACTTCCCCCCTGGCAGCAGCAGCCACACAGGCAATTATCCCTCCAACCCCTGACCTATGGAGCCAGAAGCCACTCTCCCCCTGGATCCCCCACCCCACCCCACCGGTGCGCAGGCCCTGTTAGGCTGGAGCCTTCTGTGGAAAGGCAAAAGGCCTGATCTCCCCCCGTATCCGCGAGAGGAGGGGGGGCCCTGGCAACAATAAGGGATAGTGGGGGGGAGGGGGAACATTTGATGCCGCCTATGGGCCCGTGTGCCATGCTGCATGGCACGACAGAAGCGCTGGATTCACTGGAGGAGAGGGGAAGCAGGACGGTGGAGAAGCCAATCTGCACGCCCGCTTGGCCGCAGTGGTGCCTGCTGGCATGGATAAAGCCTCCGATCCCATGCTCCAAGGGGGCCGCTGCTCAGCCTCCACGCCGCATCTTTCCTGCTCCCCGCTGCAACCAAAATGAGGTGGGTGAGCAGGGAATCTAAGATGGCGCCTGGGAATCCCGCTCATTGTGAGAGTCCAGGGCACCCTGTCCTGTTGCCGGGCAACCGCCTGGGCCCTCCCCTTCAATTGCTGCCGCTGCAAGGAGGCAGCCGCCTCCTCGTCCTCACCTCTTCCTTCCCAAAGAGAGGGAGGGGCACCGCCAAACCCCCGTCGTGCCGAGCGCGGAAGGTAATTGTCTTGATTTCATCTTTCCAACATTTTCTAAGCATGCATGGGGAAACAACAACAAAACAGAAGCATTAAAATACTTGAAATCCAAAAGTAAAACAAGTGTATGTTTTGAAAAAGTACCTCTTTCTTTCATTTCCTGTAGTTAGGTGATTCAGAGAGAACATTTTAATCATAAAATCACTTGCTGGTACTAAAATAGCTGGTTAAAATGGTCTTTTCAATTCATTCATTTATTTAAATGTATGATTTGCAGATGATCTGTATTTTAGTGGTGAGGACAGGTAATCATCAGCTAATTTAAAAAAAAAAATGTTTTGAGATACACAGGTCATGGTTTTCAAGGGACGACTTCCATTGATTTCAGCTAGAGTTGCATGTGTGCAATACCTCTGAAATCCAAACACTAGATATCACATCTGAAAACAGAAACCCTGAAAACTACTGGACTCTGGAATATTTAGACATAAGTGACTTGCTAAAACCACATACCAAGCTATTGGCAATCAGGGTGGTTAACCACTAGCTTAAATTATTATTTAAATCAGAAACAGAAAATCTTGATTTAAATAATCAATTTCAAGCATAATAGTCTTCTCCATGATTAAAACATTTTGACTTGATTATTTAAAGATGGCTAGAATCTTATAATAGATATGGTACTCCTTTAGTGCCCTGCTTTGAAGATGGAGGTTGGGCTAAGAGACTTTTGAGGTCCTTTCCAACACTACAGTTCTCTGATTCTCTCTGCTAAGCAGAAGAATAGACAAAGCAGAACTGTAAACAATTAGTCCAGCAATTACTCAGATTAACATTTTTTCTGATTCTTACTTTCCCCATTTTTTCCATTATGGTAGAAAATGTATCTCCCCGCCCCGATAATGACCATAGCCTCATAACCGGAATCAATCTGCTTTTGAAGGAAAGTTGGAATTCAGTTTAAAAGCTAAAAAAGCAACATTTCAATTTTTTTAAAATTCATTTAAATAAAGCTATGTTAAATGTGCTGGCTACTTAAGACCAAAAAAATAAAAAGTATTTCTGATCAACTGAAACAAAAAGTTAAGGCAACAGCTCTTCCATATTACAGAAACTTAGGCCCTTGTGATCAGTGTGGCACTAGTAGTAGGTACCTGTTACATTTCCAGGCTAAAGGCATCTGGAGCAGCACTAGATATAAAATTCTTTATACCCACCCACTATAAAAGAGGGTGTTTTTAACAAGCCCTGTTGCGGGAACAGGGGTCCATGGCCACTGAGTTTTGTGGCTGCGAGGCATGCGTGGACGCCCCACAGCTGCTCCACTCAGTTGCCATGGATCACCCCCTCCCATGGCACTTGTTTAAAAACACCCTCTGTGATAGTGGGAGGGTCTGAAGAATTTTATATCTAGTGTTGCCAGGGTTCCAGATTCCTTCTGCCTGGAAATATACCAAGTACCTACTAGTGCCACACTGAACGCGTGACATGCGTAGGGAGGTCTTCACATGAGTGGCTCCCAGCATGGCTGCCCCATTCATAGAGGCGGCCACCCTGGCCCACATTCAGCGCTCCGGATTTTCCAGTAGTTCTCCGTGCATGGCCATGGGTGGTCGCTGTGTGGGTCACGGGAGCACGCCTCCTCGTGCTCCAACTTCAAGTGAATGGTTGGATGTGTAGATGGTGGGGGGGCCATGCGTGGATGCGTCTCATTTAAAATCACCCAGGCCCTTTTCAAATGGACACACACACCCCTCGCCCATGTATGCGGGTGGGTGGGTGGTGGGGGTGTCCGTGGGAATACCGTGGCTGTTGGGTGAGGGTGCATGCGCGTTCCCACACTCCACCCACCGCCCACACATGGAGCAAGAGGCACCAGTGGTGGCTGCGTGGAGATGCCAATGGCGGATGCATGGAGGGGGAGCCGTGGTCCATGTGACCATTGTCCAAAGGCTCACAGTCACACATCACTGACTCCACAAGCTCTTTCAGAAGAATTTCAGGTTCAGAGATAGCATGTGTAGCACACCATTGTGTAACAAGTTGTTTCTTCCATTTTCCTCACTGACATCCCTGCACTTACTGGGGATGTGTAGTGATGGGCAGGCAAGCTAAGCTCAAACTGCTTCTAGCTCACACATAGCCAGGGCTCTTCTAGGCTGTGCACAAGCTGTAAGTAGCAGGAGGATCAGGGCCAGAAAGTACTGACATTTAGAAGGAAGTAAATGCCAGCCTTTACTGAAAAAAGGGAGGATACGGGTACGTAAGCTGCAACTCTGGGACCATTTATTCTGAAACAGTATTGTTGACCTCAGTGAAACTAGTTGGAATAAATGCTTTGAGGGCTTCAGCCTTTGTTAATTTAACACAACATATTATTCCATTGATATATTACACAAAGCTTTATTTTAAAGGCAGTGAAAGGAGTTTTCTGTATGTTGTAAAATAGCCTTGATGCCATTGACCCTTTTCACACAGACACTCTAACACTGATAAAATGGGTGTTACATTTTATTATACATGTTGCAGGGCTGCAGGTGTGCTCTATGGGTGCCTTGCAACATGTATAATAAAATGTAACACCCGTTTTATCAGTGTTAGTGTCTGTGTGAAAAGGACCATTATTTCAAGTTAACTATTGATTCAGATCAGTATTTTACTTTTTATTTCACATGTTTTTATAGATTATAGTTAGTTTAGGCCTTAACATAGATTGCCAGATTTCATTTTAAACATATTTATTTTAAAATAATTAATTTTTAAACAAAATCAGTTTTTAATACAAAATTATTTATTAAAATAGTTGATTTTGATTACTCTGAAGGTGACACTGAAGTACGAGTTCTGTGTGCTCGCTGTACTAGTTGCATAGCAATCTCTTTGATTGACTCTGGAGTGTTGCTTTTAAAGTTAGTACACTGTGCCTCGCACCCTTATGATACAAGAACTCTGGGTGTCTTCAGACGTTACGCGAACACGGTGAACCACGGTGAATACCCACCTGTGGTCACCGTGTCCCATACGTCTGTTCGCGGTGCACCAGATGTTGGCCACGGTCCCTGCCGGGATCCCCCCGGCACGTCTGTTGTGCCGTTACGGGGTGACCCCGGCGGGGAACGAAGCCGTTGGTGCCGGTATGGGGCCAACGTAACGTCTGAAAATACCCTCTATATTCTTACACAGCACATTACCCAACTCTGTTCCTTTAGTGCATTTCAGATCTGACTGAAGATGTGCAAAAATCACAACTTAATATTTAGACTGACATTTTTAAAGAAGTAAATTTGTAAATTTACTTGAAGTGAGAATCTTTTTATTACACAAGACTTTGATATTGCCTCCAGTTGAAGTCGGCATACACGAGAAAAAGAAGACTTCAAATGTCTCCACCTCCTGCCCTTAAGTGCAGACTAGGGACAGAAAGAAGATGAAAGGTGGATGGAGAAAGAAGTGTGGACTCTTATCTAAGACTTGCCAAATGTTGTGCATTGCCTGTGACATCTGGCAGCACCCTGACAACTCAGTCCAGCATCGTTGTGTCATATATTCAGCAGGGTAAAAGGATTACTTTGTAATGTTTCCTCTAACTCCTTAAAGGTTTCCGGGCAGCTTCACTGTTTCATTTCTCCTGAAGCACATAGCAACTTGTAAAATGATGACATGGAGAAGGTGAGAACCAGCTTCCCCTACTCCAGGACACCATTCCTCCTCACATCAGACATCAACACTCTGATTGCTTCCCAACAGCTGTAACCCTTTCCACCAAACAGCCAGCTCCTCCCCTTCCATCTTCACTAATTGCAACATTTTAGCTACCTCTAGCATCTCCAGTTACCTACTAGTCACACAGGGAAGGGTCAACAAAGGCCTTGGAACCAGAGAGTGGGCTAGGAGCAAGGGAAGGGAAGACCTCCCAACCATTCTCTGAACTTAGGGAGAGTACTCAGTATCCTTCTCCAATCTCAGGGAGAGTAAGAGTCATAATTGAGGTCCTGGGTGGTGGAATACATGAAGAGTACAGGAAACCAGGAAGCAAGGGAACCAGGGAACTATGAAGTCAGAGGCTAGGGGGCATGAAACCAGGGAACACAAGGCTGGGAACATGGAGGCAAGAGGGCTAGAACAAGAGACTAGGCACAAGGGGGCAAAGGGCTAGAGCAATGAAGCTAGGCACAAGGGAGCAAGGAACCAGGAGTCAAATGGGGGATCAAGGCACCAAAAGCCAAGGAGTCAGTGTAACAGGACAACTGGGAGCCTGTCCTAAAAAGGGGTTGACATTCCTACTAGTGGAAGTTAGGATAATAACAGGTTAGATGTGAAATCCAGTGCAGAAGTACTCTCGCACTCCCTCTAGGGGGCAAGATAATAAAAACAGACTGTAGGTGACGTGTTGTAGGAGCGGGATCATATGACAGATGACTCAACACTGCTGGGGCATAAAAGAGAGAAGCTCAGTCTGAGCTGGGTGGCCGTAGGAGAAGGATTTCACAACAGAGAGCTCTCCAGGACGACACCATGGACAGAAAAGCAAGGCTGTTGAAGTGGCCTGAGAGCAACAAGGGAACCACCCAGTGGGACTTGCTATTGAGCACCTAGGTGGGATCTGTTCTGTCTCCTTGGAAAGACTGTTACCATGGACTTGCTAAGTATCATAGCATCTTCTAGTGAGGGCACTCTGTGTATCCCTAAGGACTCGGGCAGTGTAGGCTGGCTGTAAGGGGACGATGGAGGCCAGAAAACTTAACTCATCCCCTGGAGCATCCAGGAGGCTTCTGAGGCTAAATACTTACTGTAGGATCAAGGTCCAAAGTTGATAGGCTGTAAAGCCTTATAAGGATTAACCTCCAGCCAGAGGTTGAAAGGCTGGGGTAGGGTGTGTACAGGGTGGAAAGCTAATTCCCATGCACTCTCCGTACCCTTGCAGACACTGGAGGACCACCACGCCACAGTCAGGCCTGACCCGGGTTGTATCATCCATGATTTTCCAGCCCAGGGAGCAGTCCCACTGGCCGCACATCTGTTGTTACCCAATATTGTAAGGTAAAGCAGGTTACCCTAGGTTAGAGTGTCTCATGGTAGACCTGTTTGTGAGAACATGTCCCAGAATACCATCAATATGTGTGCATGGGGTCTTTCTACCATCATTTATTGGGTTATCTAGAGGTATAATAGACTCTTATTTCCTGTACTTCATTCCTTTTTGTGTTGCTCACGGTATTGGGGTATCAGTGATGTTCTATCATCTGTTGCACAGAAATAGCCAATATTTTCAGTGATACATTCTGGATTTTTATTCTCTTCTTATATTCCATTTGGTGGATCTGGCAATTATTGAGTGTCTATTACATTTTGAAAAACCCTGATTTTCTTGAAATTAGTAAACAGGTTAACTCTTTTTTCCATCAAAACTCCCACCATCCTACAGCTAAGCGTTCAGACTTCTCCTGAGCCAAATTTAATCACATCAGTTGTGTTGCATTTCTGGGATGGTATATAAAGAGACCAGCCAGCCTATTTTTACTTCTGATCCTCAACCAAAGAACCCCAAGAACTTAGAAATATAAAGACACAACATTTCATCCAATAAGTCATCCTATACTTTCCCCAGGAATATTATACTATATTTCTTTAGTATAGCTCCAGCTTGTTCCCATCATGAGTAATTATTAATGTTTTAAAGCTAAATATTCAAAGTGGGGCACATGTAATATTCACGTATCATGATTAATTCATACAAGGACTCAACAGAGAACATGTCTTTTCCCACCATGGTGAGGATGTTCTATTCTCTTGCAGCTGTTAGTACCATGGACACAGCTAAAATATCCTGTGGGCGTAAAACACCCAGCTGCCTTCCAAAAACTAAAGTACAAATTCTATTTAGAGACAGAAAGGGCTATGTAATTCAGAGCATTAAAGTAAACGATCCATCTTACATTAATAAAATACCAACTATGGGAAGGAAACGGTCTTCCTCAATTGCTTGGCCGTCTGTGTTCTCCTTTCTGCTGCCAAGCATTAAAAAAATCTGGTTTAAGATAAAGTGCTCAAAACTATCTGTACTAAAAAATAATTACTGCATCAAGAATCTCTCACTTCAAGAGTGGGATTATAGCCTTTTTTCCATTAAATTTAACTAATGTTAAACTATTTTACTACATTATACAACAAATAGTGTAATACATACTTTTCGTAATAAGTTTCACCTGTCCCTTTACAGTTATAGTGTAAGGTTGAAGACAAAAAGCATCATGTATCCATAAAGTAGGAACTAGATGACTTCCTAACTGGAAGTCCATAACTTTGCCTAAGATTCTCTTTTAATACATTCTTATTCTCTCTGGTAACAAAAGGACCAAGAACTCTATAACCACCCTACCTTCCCCTTTCATTACAATAAATGATTAACACTAAAATTATATTTCAATACACATTTCCAAATAATCTTAAAATCCTTTAAGAGAATAAGTTTAGTTTTAAACTTACCGTAATTTATTATTAATTATTATTATTATTATTATTAGCATTTGTATAGCGCCAGCTGTGTACCTGGCACTTTCCCTGCCTATGGCTTACAATCTTAAAGACTCGGAGGGGGGGACAAGGAGAGGGGACATAGGGAGAGACAAGGGATAAAACATTCAAGCGAATGCAAAGACTCAGATGCACGTGCTTGGCTTGGTTGCAGTTAGGGAGGAGTCAGGGGGAGGCCAGCCAGTAAATGTTGAGAGAAGAGTTGTAGCAAGCGTCGGGAAAGACGGTGAGGAAGAGGAGAGTTTTGAGGAGGGATTTGAAGGAGTGGAGGGAGGGGGCAAGGCAGATGTGGGCCAGGAGGGAGTTCCAGGCAGTGAGGGAGAAGGGACGAAGGCAGTTAGGGGAGCAGGGGAGATGAGGGAGAGCAAGGGAGGGGGCAAAGGAGGAGCGGACAGTGCATGCAGGAGTGTATAAGGAGATAAGGGCTGAGAGGTAAGGGGGAGCCAGGCTGTGAAGGGCTTTGTAAGTAAATAACAGGAGTTTGTGAAGGATGCGTTGGGGGAGGTAAGTAAATATAAATCTTAGTAAGTAAATATAAATCAAGTGATCAGATCTATGGGTGTAAAAAGGGGTAAGAAAGAACCTGAAATTGAGAAAGGCCTGTTCTGCCCCACCAATTTTGGGATGGACCAATCTCCATATTGTTGCTTCACAGATTCCGTCTCCTTTCAAACAATTCCAACACTCCTTGGATATCGGCGCTATGGCATTAAATGGGACATTCAGGATTGGTCCATGCATAGTCAGTAAGTAGTTGGGTGGAGTTATAATGAGCAGATATTCAGGACAAGCCCTACCAAGTATCGGGGGTGGGGGGAGGATGTGGGAGAGCTTACATGTAGATTCTGCTCCTTGCAACATTGAAGAAATAAGTTTGTGCATCTTCCCCAGAATGTCTCCTGGAGGGGAAGATTTATTTAATTAAATGTATTTATTTAATTTAAATTTCTACCCCACCCTTTCCCTAAGACTCGGGATGGCTTACATCATTAAAAAACAAAATAAATTAAAAATCCCTTTTAAAAAATCCCTTGCCCCCAAACTCACCCATCCCAACCCCTATACCCACCTGCCAAATGCTTTGCCAAAAATAAAAGTGTTATACTGTGTAACAGGGTGAAGTCTTCTTCACCCATTGCATAAGTAGATCCCATACAATGAGGCTAGTTAAGGGTTAATAAGATGTTCAGGGGGAGAGAGCTCCTTTAAGTTGCACCTGGAAGTAACAGCAGGTATGCGTGCTGAGGGAAACAGCACTGGGTGTCTTGGGGTCACAAAAGCTAAGCGACAAGCTGAGTGAGATCTAAACCGGCTAGGAGCCTGGAATGCAGGCTATTGGATCACATCAGGGCAGGCAGGAAGCCTGCAGGAAAGTTAGGAGGGTTCTCTCTGGTAAAAGTGGTCTATCCTGAGGAGGTTACAGGTTCAGGGCTACACGGAGACTGGCTGTGAGTCCACTAGGGAGAGAAGTCTGTCCGGTGTGGGCCGGTGGATTAGCGAGAGGCTGCCCTGTATTTGGAAGAGCTGCCAAAAAGCCAGGTCCTGTTGAGTTGAGCGCTGGAGGACAGTTGGCCACAAAGTATCAAAGCACTTTGACTGTGAATCGAGACTATGCTGCTGAACTGGGACGCTGTGGCGGTGTGTAACAAGTTGGCTATGGAACTAAGCTGGTGAGAGACCTTGGGGAATGAAAGAGCACCGGGAAACAGACTAGGCAGAGTGACTGAGGGAATTTGAAAGGCAAACTGCAACAGGCGACTTGGGGTGCTAGGGCCCAGAGTCAGTGCCGCTATTACACTGATAGAGAATGTGGGCATTCCGGCTGGCCCCATTATGGGCCGGGGGCTCTAGGGCCCTTAGCTCCGAGGTCTGTACCCCAGGGGGAATGAGCATCACGAGTGAGAATACCTCCCACAATAAAATAACCCATTGCAGTACGTTCAGCCAGGTGACTGCTCCATCCCCTGGGCCGTGGGGTGTGTGGGCTTGAGGGGTCTTATCAGCTTGGGTTGTGTCTTTGCTCCATGCAGCTGTGCTGCGTGTGTGGCATGCCTGAGTGTGCATGTTCTGGCCTGAGCATTGCACCTGCAGGTGGTGTATGCGGGATATTAGATTGCACCCAATATCCGAAACATTAACAGAAACATACAACAACAACTACTAAAGAACGAGATACATACCTTCCACCAAAAACATAAAAATAAAAATGAAAACATATATAGAAAGAAAACATATAAAACATAACACATTTAACATATAAAATAAAAGTCATCATAGGAGAAGATTAGCTCACACTTTATTGTCAGCACAATTTCTGATTGTATTACATAAAAGAAAATAAATTTTCTGTGGTAAAAGTAAATTCATGAAATCATGGACTAAGAGTAATTTGGCAAAATATGAAGCATGAGTAAAGGCCTTTAACTCCTGAGGACAGGATCCAGGCAATTCTGGACAGATGCTCCATTGCAACCTTACCTTTTGTTTTCTAGGCCGTTGGGGCTTATGGCATCAACAACCTTCACAACTCCACTGGCCTGGTTGGGGCTCAGGCCCCTGCAGTGGTGACTAGCCCTGGCTCATCCATGGGTGATGCTTCCTGGGGTACTGGTTGTCATTAATGTCCTCAAGCTGTTGGCCATGTGGTTGGCTCTGAGGCATTTGTGCCTCAAATAGAGGAATGTCCTCTCCTCCTCTGCACAGACAACCTTGTAAGAGGGGCCAGATTGCTCTCGCTTATTAAAGCGTGCAGTCTCTGGGAATTGTGGCTGGCCAGTGGACTGCTGTCTGTAGCAGGCCAGCTGACCAGGATAATGGTGAGGCAGAATGCCTCAGAAAGACAGGGGTACTGCTATCTATCCCATAAATGCGCCTTGAGGTACTCAGTGTTTTTTCCATAGTGTGCTGATGGTGCACCCTAGAGGTGTACCATTGTGCTTTGGAGCACAACGCCAAACTACCAGTCTTTTTCTCTTCAATGTGAGAGGGTTGGGGTTCACAGAGGGATGCCCTGGTGGCCCTTTGGCCACAGGACGAGTGTACACTTTCCCACCAATCCTTTTAATTCCCAGGCTGATCAGATGGCTCAACAGGGTCCTCCTTCTGATAGCTCCAGATTGGCAAAATCAGTACTAGTACGCTAAGATTGGGAGAACTTGCACATGCACCTCGATGGCTTCTGCCGGAGATGGGGCATGGTAGCACCCAAACTTATTCTTCCTTCATCTGGCAGCTTGGAGGCTTTACTGTTGACCGAGAAGAAGGGGGTTGTCTTTGCCCAGGGCACAAGTGGAAACCCCTCTACAAGGGGATGTTACTATGCCAAGTGGTGACGATTTGCAAAATGGGAAAAAGGCAGGGGGGGAGGGGGTTCTTGGCAGAGGCAACAATACCTTGAAGTACATGGTCTCCCTCTTGGTGGGGAACACAGTAGTTTCCTCACTTACGGTATGTCTGGTGGCACTCAATGCCTTCTGAGGTTCAGCCAATGGAAGCTTCCTGTTTGCTAGCCCATTAGTTGCCTGCTTTATTAGTAAGGCAATTTGGATGTTCTTCCCGGTAAAGAAGTTATTTCCGAGCTGGGACCTGAATGCGATTCTCTAGGCTCTTATGTGGGAACCGTTAGGGCCAATGGCCTCAGTTCCCTTTGACATATTGTCTTAAAGACGGTGTTCTGTGGGTCCTTTTTCCTGCAGGGCCCCCTTATCTGGTTTCACAGTGGGAAGGTAGTACTTTGGCCGCACCCAGCATTCCTGCCAAAGGTGATCTCTGACTTTCCTCTAAGAAATCAGGCTATCTCCCTGCCAGCCCTCTTTCCTCTACCTCATTCCTCCAAAGCGAGGAGGTGAGCCATGGTTTAGATGTTATTACTACACCAAAGCTTTCAGGAGTACAGATGCTTTGTTCATTCTGTTTGGCCTTGGCCATAGGGATTCCAGGGCATCTATGCTGTCCCTCTCTCGTTGGATTAGGGTAGGCCTTGCTCACAGGTACAATGCTGTAGTGCTTCCTGAACCCCTATGGAGGTGTGGACTTATTCTACACAGTCACGTGTCTCTAGAAGAGTCCTGTCAAGCAACCACATGGAGTTCTCCATCTACCTTTGTTAATTTCTATGCTGTAGATCTGGCTTTGCAAGCTGAGGCCAGGTTTGGTCTGGCTGTATTTAGGTTTTGACTGCAACTGCGTCAATAGTATTGTTTTCTAGTCTACCTATATTGGAACTTGGTGAGAGGATAACTAAGGAGAAAGGTAAGTTTCTTACCTGTAAAGATTCTCCTTTGAGTTGCATCCTCTCACCAAGTCCCAGCCCCCACCTCCCACTTGCAGTGGCTATTCTGAACTGAAGGGGCTGGTTGATGAGGGCTGTTTATACTCCATGGGGAAGTGATTCAAAGAGGGAGAGAGTGCTTGCTATACTCGAACTTAGGCGCTAGATGGTGCCAGATACCTATAATGGGACTTCATGAGAGGATGCAACTTGAAGAAGAATCATTTCAGGTAAGAAACTTACCTTTCTGTTTATCCCCTCCCCACTCTGGATCCGGTTTCAGACTAGTAACATTTGGTTACCAGGTAACACAGCAATTCAGTAATAGTAGTACGGTAAACTACTGTGGTATTACCTTGTTATTTGGTTTGTCAGTTAGCCGTTGTGGTAATTAGTTAACAGCTGAAAAACTGCCAAACTGTCCAGAACAGTGGATATTAACTATGGACAGGGCCCCGAGTTGACTGTGTTGCTGCAGTTCGCAGTGATTTTTGCAGAATCAGCCAATCCTCGCAGTGACAGGCTGAAATTGCAGTGAAACTGCAGGATCTTGAAATTCTGGCTCAGGCATAAACTTGTCACCTGACCCCAAACTAAAACTGCTGTTGCAGTTGCCGCCTGTCCAGGAGGTGTAACCACAACCCCCAAGGGTGAATAGGCCCCTGGGAAATGAATTGTGGGTGGGGGAATCTTTGAGCCCTATATTTTGATGAGGGAGGTCTGGGGCTTTAATGTGAAGTGGGAGTTCTGGGGTGCTGAAATTGCAGAGGATTAGAGAGGTGTTTGATTAACACAGTTATGATTCTATGCCAGACCTGTTGAAAAAGCATGCTGGTAAGCAAATTTGCATGTATAAATTGTTGCATAATTATGCAAATCAAGTTAATTATGCAAACGTTAATGCTCGCAGTGAATTTGCAGAATTTGCCGTCACTAGTTGCAGAATTTAAGGTGTTTTTGGTGCAGTGAACTTATGTCCCTTTCACTATTCAGTTCAGCACTAGTATATACTTCACTCCAAACTTCTGTATATATGTTTAAATTAAAATACAGGATGATCTTGATAGATTGGACAATTGGTCTTAGAATAATAAGACCAAATTCAATACAGTCAAACGCACACTATTAATTATAAGAAACAAAAATCAAATGTGCAAATACAGGCAAACGGCAATATTACAAACCCTGCTTATAGTGAACCCAGTTTTCAACAATCCTATCTTCAGGAAAGATTTCTCAGTTGCATATTGCTAAGCCCTATTATTATGGACACCGTGATAGAGTGAACTTTTTCTCTGTTCTCATGGGGAATTGTTATACTGTAGAAGATAATAATAATGATATTTTTATTTTTATAGTGCCCCTCCTGCCTACATGGTACTCAGAGTGCTTCACATGTTGCATACAAGAAAACACAATGTAAACAAAACCATTTAAAACAAAGTAATTTAAAATAGTATTGCATTTTTTAAAATAGGGGAAGGAAAAGGTGAGGACAGAGTACAATTAAGGGAACCAGCAGTGGATCCTAAAAGCACCTAGAAAATGAAAACATTTCCAGGTGCTTTGTAAAGGTAAGGAGGAAGGAACCAAGATGGACATCCAGGAGGATCGAGTTCCACACCAAGGGGCTTCCACAACAAAAGCCCAATCGTCCGCCAACTTATGACTCAATGGCAGAATCCCAAAAGCAGGTGGTTCCTAAGCAAAAATACCCATTATCGTGAGGCTCCTGAAGAAGGTCTCAAATATATACAGGCCTAAGCCGTTCAGGGCCGTGAAAAACAGCAGTACAATCTTAAACTCAATCCATTGTTCTATAGGCAGCTAATGCAGAGAATGCAGGGTGGGCATAATATATCACTACTGCCTAAACCAGTAAGCAGCCATGCTGCCGCATTCTGAATAAGCTGCAAGAGACAGATAAGTACTCTGGGAGGAGGGATAATTTACTAGGCAGTAGCACTACTGAGAAGAACTTGGGTAACAGGAGATCACAACCTGACTATGACAACCTGACAATTCTTTTCCTCTGCAGGTTGGGGGAACACTAACGGTGGCAACTGGAGAGGGTTGGCGGGGGGGGGGCAACTTCCTTTTGGCTTGGAGAGAACAGGATAGGCAAAAAATTGTAGAAATTCCAAAGGCTGCATAGAAGCTGGGGGTGCTTAAGGAGTGTGGTTAGGAAGGGGGGGGTTCAGATTAAGGATCTGTGCCATGGATCTGTCCCCTATCCTTGTGTGGCTTCTCACATCTTTGCTCACTTACCTTGAGATCAGTCTTTCAGGGAACTGAATTCAGGGGCTATATATGGGGGGAATAAGGTTGATGGATGTGGGATGTCTACAAGATGTATATAGTGGAACAGATCTGCCTAATCAGTTTTGCAAACCAGGCTGGCCAAGTATCAGACATATATATGTATAGTCACCGATACCATGACTCCTGGCTCCCAGTACCTCATATTGAAACTCACTAGAGCTCCTTCCTGTCCGAGACAAACCAAGTGACATGATATCCAGTTCCTGCAGATATTACAGACTAATCCTTCTTTCTTCCCTGAAACCTCAGGAGAACTGGCTGAAACATCTGACCCCAGGCTGGAACATACTAGCTTATACTGCCCTCTCAGACAATCTAAGATGCCTTCATTTCAACCCTACCTAGAGTTTCATCCCAAATATAAGACATTACCACCTCTCTCCTTTCAGAACACTTAGGAGTACTGGCTACAAGCACCTTTTCCCTCCCCAAGGTGACCTTAAAAATAGTCTGTCCTGAGGTGAGAGAGGAGAGTAGCACTGATGGATTTACAAAATACTGTGAGACACTTTCAAAACCTCCTGCTCAGACCTACAATGCAGAGAGGAGGAAGAAATAATCACTCCTTTGGACACCTTAGTTTATAAGCTCCAGTTGTTCTGAGGATAAGTAACTGTGGCATGATAAAAAGTAACCTCAGTTTCTAGTACACATCTGCACCAGAATGAAAGGTTACTCGCATGCGAAGAAAGGCATGTTCATTTTGTAATTGCCTAGAAGTTACGTCTGAGTTATGTATGACTCACACCCTTTGTCAGTGCACAGCTCGACTTAAAGTAAACCACAGTGCCCAAATATCACAGCCATTAATATCTATTCTCATCAAGCCAAGCACTTCTGCCTTATAGCTCCCTTTGCTCTAATCCACTAGCAGTCTGTGCACTTTCAAAAAACATGAGCACTACCTCCCTGCTGCCTGCTGTAATGCACCACTCCACACTTTCCTACCAGAGAATACAGAAGGCTTGGTTAGGGCTGAAACGCAGTACATGGTTTTAGTCAGTTCTAGCCAAGGATCGAGGTATTCAACTCTGTTATACTGAGAAGCCGAGAAATTGGCATGGCACTTGGTACTCGACAATGCTTTGATAGAGTAATGTTTACCTGATCCTGCATTGGGTCGCTGCCGCATCCCTATACCCTACCTTCCTGTGTAGTCCCATGAGCTCCCCCCAGCGCTGTAGGTCTCCCCAGAGGGTGGCGGCTCATGGGAGATTGGGCCACCATCTTTGACCTCTGGGAACATGCTGGGAAATGTAATCCAGCATGCTCCTAGAGAGCCAGTGGCGGCAGTGCCAGTCTATTTGTGGCAGCCCTTTCCCTTGGACTTCATGAGCTGCATCCCTCCTCAAGGTGAGTTTGCTTCCCCCTGCCCTCCTTTCCTGCCCCCACACCTGCCCGCTGCTGCCCCCCTAGAAATTTTCCTGCTGCCCTCTTTCCTGCCTGCCACGCCACCCTAGAAATGTTCCTGCTGCCCCCCTTGCTGCCTGTTGTACTTCCCCAGTGCTTCCTTGTTTGGTCACATAAAGACTGGAAGACACATAAGAGGACATGGTAGAACAGTAGTTAGGGTTAGAATTGATAGAATCTTCTCCCCCCTTTTTAGATGTTTTATGTGTATGTTGTTTTGCGTATTTTTATATGTGTATTTTTACACATTGTAAGCTGCCCCAAGCTGCCTTTGGCAGGAGGGGCGGGATATCAAATGTTTTAATAAATAAATAAATAAATAAATAAATACTCAGTAAAATACTAGTTCCTGTGGTTTAAATTGTAACCTCCACTCTTGTCTTATAAACCATAGGGCTCCTGCCACTCAGGTCCTAAAATCTAATGCAATATTTTCCATTGTCCTCCCACAGAACTCAGGAGTCCTGCTTCCCAACCAATCAAGGATAACGCAGTACATACACTCCCATCTCAGAGGCAGAGCTTGGTGAAGTAGATATAAACACACTGCTGCCCACCCTTGACTGTCCCCAGTCGTATCTCCCTCCCACATCCCTCCAACTTATTCCCCCCTGCCCATATACAGCCTCCCAGTATTTGCTTGTCCCGTTCTCTCCAAGCCAAATGAAAGCTGCCCCCTAACCCTTCTCCCCTCCTCCCAGGACAGATGGTCTTCACTGATGGAATGTGTCCCTCCCTCCTCCGGATAGACAGGATCAACTTGATTGACAGTCTCACCCTGAGGGAGGGGCATAGCCCACCATCTAGCCCAGTTCTGTTCCTGCCTTGCTCGGGGTAGGAAGCAGGATCACGGCTCCCAGTCTGGGAGCATAGGCCTTAGGTTTTACATTACTTTTTGCTCAATTTCTTCCTTTTATTTACTTTTCCTGTCTGGTCCTGCTCCTTTCGCTACTACCCCACCTTCGCGGGGGGCAGGACTGAGCTGCTGGCAGGGGACCGGGGGCGTCCTTCCCCCGTGTCTCTTCCTCCCCCCCCCATTTACCACGAAGCTAGGGCTTGTTTAGTGGGGGGAGCCGCCGCACTTGGAGCTGCTCCTCCCCAGCGGCCGCGGAGCTCACGGGGAGTAGAGCCACGGCATTGCATTCAGGCGCTCAGCGTGCCAGCCAGCCACTTGTATTTTCCCACGCTCTGCCATGGCAGCGAGAGCTGGGAATCAGTCTTGCTGGGACGCGGGCTTGCCCCACCCCCATGGCAATGGGGAGTCAGGCAAAACTGGCACGGTGGCCCCCCCCCCCGCATTGCAGTTGCCCATGGCCCAGACGAGCCTCAGGAGGGGGTGAGTGAACCTAGGACATGCCCGGGGCTGGGAATTAGACCTCGCCGCCAGGCGGAGGTCCCAGAAACCGTTCTTCTATGGTTGGGGAAGCAGGTTATAGATTCCCCCCACCTTTTCAAGTCCTTCACAGGGGGCGGCCCACCTTCTAGCCAACCGCTCCCTAGAGAGGAAACCCTGTTCAGGGAGCGGCTTGCTCTTCTCCCTCACGGGAAGCAGGCAAGGAAGGATGCACCCAGGAGGAGAGATCTTCTCTGCAGCCAGAGAGCGCCCCCCCCTCAGAGAGGGAAGGGCAGAAAGAGGAGAGTTGGGGATGAATCAACTTCCTGCTCCTTCAGGAGCTCATCCTCCTCCTCCTCCCTGTCATCTGACTCCTCATCCTCCCCCCCTCCTAGACACCGCTCAGCCTATGGGAGCAGAGGGGCCAAGGAGTCTAGCTCCTCCCACTCCAAGAAGCGCAGGAGAACCAAGGTGCACAGGGCTAAAGCTGCGAGGCTCCGCTCCCCCTCTCCCGCTGCGGACCCCACCCCCCACCCTCCGACAAGGAGGACGGGAAACTCTTGGACCTTCAGTCAGGAGCTGCGGAAGCAGGGGAGGAACCAGCAGGGGAGAGGCTCTTTGAGGCAGAACAATTTACCAAGCTCCACACTAAGGTAGCAGTGGAGTTGGCCATCTCCCTGCCACCCCAGCCAGTTGAACAACAGGAGACCCCCTACAGAGAACAAGAGGGCTTTTCCTAGGGGTTCCACCCCTTCCCTAGAGCTTCCACTGGCCAAGTTTTATATCGATACTATTAAGGCGGAATGGGAGCACCTGGCAAGGTTTAAGAGGCCACACAAATTTATTAATAAATTTTACACGATCCCCCCCCCCCAGGAGGAGCTTATCATCCTACCCAAGATAGATGCAGGGGCCGCAGATCTATCTAAGTCAGCTGCCCTCCCGTCAGAGGGGGAGGGGTTCCCCAAAGACCCTCTCAGTAGGAAGGTGGAGATAGCCCTAAGGAATTATTATGAGGCCTCTGCACTAGCCCTCAAGGCGTCAGCTTCTGCATCTAGTTTCAGCAGAGCAGCCTTCTTATGGGCCAGCGACCTTGCCCGCAAAGTTAAAAAGAAGAAACTGAAAGACAGCTTTAAAAAGCTGGCCCTGGCCACAGCTTATTCAGCGGATGCGATCCTGGATGCCATCCAGCTAAATACTAGAACCATGGTGACCAACGTGGTGACTCGTCGCTCAATCTGCCTCCACCCGTGGAAGGTAGACCTCCCGTCCAAGGCAGTCCTGACAGGGGACAGATATCAGGGCAAGAAGCTGTTCGGAGAAGCTGTGGACAACGTCCTCACCACTGAACCAAAAAAGAAGGTCCTACCGCTGATTCCCACAAAGGGCACAAGCAAGGGCCCCTTTCGTCCCAGATCCTCCGTCCGGAATCTCCGAGGAAACTGGAAAAGGGATTTTTGTCCAGGAAAACCTAGGTGGCAGCGAAATCAAAGAGGGGGAAACCAGTTCCAGTCCAAGAGACCACAGCCCACAATCCCCAAGCAGCCCAAGTCCCAGTCATGACTGGAGGCGGCCTTCTCAAAGCTCAGAGGCATACATCGGGGGGAGGCTAAAGTCCGCAGACCAATGGACACACTCGTCCTCGGACTGGTGGGTGCTCGAGACAGTGACTAAAGGTCACACAATAGAGTTCGCATGTCCACCAAGGGATCGGTTTCTACCATCACCACTCTCAAAGGACCAAATTAAAAAGGGCAAGACTCTGAATGTAATCCAGCACCTGCTAGATATAAGGACCATAGAACCTGTACCCACTTCTCAGAGGCATTCTGGCATGTATTTCATTTTCTTCATAGTCCCAAAGAAAAATGGGGATGTGCGGGCCATCCTGAACCTCAAGGCGCTCAACAGGAGGGTCAGGTACCAGAAGTTCAGAATGGAAATGCTTAACTCCATTACAGTGTCCCTACAACCAGGCAACTTCCTAGCCTCTATCGACCTCCAGGAAGCCTACCTCCATATCCCCATCTGACCATCTCACCAGAGATACCTCAGATTCGCAGTCAAGGGTCAACACTTCCAGTCTCTCTTCATCACCCAGGGTATTTACGAAGGTCCTAGCAGCATTGGTGGCGCATCTGAGGACACAAGGCATCCACATCTATGCGTACCTAGATGACATTTTCTTGAGATCTCCGTCGCGAGAGCAGAGCCGACCTGCACCTGACAATCAGGTGCCTGGAAGACCACGTTTTTTTGATAAACAGGGAGAAGAGCTATCTAACCCCATCCATGTCCATTCTACACCTGGGAGTCCAGTTGGATACTATCCAGGACCGGGTCTTCCTCTCAGACGAGAGAGTGGACAAGATACGGATGCTTCTGGCGCGTCACAGGAGAAAACCATCGGCAGATTTAATGTTCCTTGCTCAAGTCCTAGGGAGCATGGTCTCATGCTTAGAGACGGTGGCATGGGCCAGACTACACCTGGTGCTGCAGACTTTCCTTCGCTCATATATGGAGGAGATAGTGAACAGCACCCATCTTTGCATCAAACTGCCCGACATATTGAAACAGCAGTTGAGCTGGTGGTCCCAAAATGTCTAGAACAGGGCCTATCCCTGAGAGACCCGGAAAAGACTGTCATAACAACGGATGAAAGCAACTGGGGGTGGGGAGCACACTGCAAGTTCGGATTGGCCCGGGACAGAGGGCAAGAAGACGAATGGGAATGGCATATCAACAGGTTGAAACTGAGGGCAGTTCGACTAGCTTTTCTCCACTTCACCAGTCACCTTGCAGGATCCCACCTCCTGATTCGGACGGACAGTACGACTGCCCTGGCATTCATAAATCATCAGGGAGGTTCGCGATCGAGATCACTCCAGGAGGAAGCGACGTTACTATTCAGCTGGGCAGAGAATCGATTAAGCTCAATAAGGGCAATCCACATAGCTGGGAAGATCAACACGACAGCGGATTGGCTGAGCCGTCAAGTAGCAGGCCCAAGAGAGTGGTCTCTCTCCCCAAAAACTTTCATCCGAATCAAGAAGAGATTTGGCAAGCCCATGATGGATCTGTTCGCATCATCAAGCAACGCCAAGGTTCGTCTCTTCCTGTCACGGCAAAGAGATCCAAGGGCACTGGGAATAGACGCCCTATCATTGACCTGGCCAAGGGAACCTCTATATGCCTTTCCCCCCGTTCCGATTCTTTTGCGGGTCCTTCAAGAAGTCCGTCACCAGAGGGCCCGGGTTATCCTAGTGGCACCATGTTGGCCTCGTTGACCCTGGTTCTTGGAAATCCTGATCCTGATGACATCACAACCACTCCAACTCCCGACATGACTGGATCTACTGTCTCAAGGCCCGCTACTCCATCCACAAGTGAGAAAACTATCTCTCACGGCCTGGATGCTGAATGGTGGCAACTAGCTTCTATGGGGTATTCTGGATCGCTTTTGGATACCCTGTTGTCTTCTAGGAGGGAGTCGACTAACAAAATTTATGGCAGAACATGGAACAAGTTTGCTCAATGGGGTTCACAACGTCACCTTCCTCCGATGGCAGCAGGTCACTTGGAAGTTCTTCTTTTTTTACAAGAGGGGCTGGAAAAGGGGCTGAAAGCCAACACTATCAAGAGACAACTCTCAACATTATCTAGCACCATAGGCTGTACAGGTCTACCTCCTATTTCTTCGCATATTTTTATTTATTTTTTATTTTATAAAAGATTTTTATCCCTCCCCTCCTGCCCGCAGGGCAGCTCGGGGCAGCGAACAACAAATTAAAACAATAAAACAATAAAAGCAATTTAAAATTTAAATCCCATATGCGGGAGAAAAATCCCATATGCTAGTTAGATGGTTCATTAGAGCAGTGGAAGACCTCTCGGTCCCCGTACGTCATAGGTTTCCTACGTGGAGACTTAATATTGTGCTGGACGCTGTGACCAAACCTCCTTTCGAACCTTTGGCAAAGTTTCCTATTTCCTTATGTCCATTAAGAATCCGTTTTCAGTAGTGGTCACCTCGGCCCGCAGGGTTTCTGAATTGGGGGCCCTATCGATTGATCTGGAACTATGTATCTTCCACCCAGATTAGCTGGTCCTGCACCCAGAACCTTCTTTCCATCCAAAAGCAAATTCGATTTTTCATATGGAACGAGAGCTGGTGCTTCCTTCCTTTTGCCCCAATCCACAACACCAGAGAGTGGTTGTGGCATAAGCTAGATGTTAGAAGAGCGGTAAAAATATATCTCAACAGGACTCGCCCATTTAGATCAGACTCTTCCCTTTTTGTTAACTTAGGCTGTAAGAATAAGGGTAAGAGGGCGAGCAAAACTTCCCTTTCTTCCTGGATGAAGGCTTGTATTACGGAAGCCTATAAGGCTCGGGGGGTCCCAATCCCACAGGGGGTTGTAGCTCATTCAGTTAGGAGCGCAGCAACTAACGCAGCATTGCTGGGTAGGGCCTCTCTGGAGGAGATATGTAGGGCAGCCACATGGGCGTCAGTTCATACCTTTGCCCGCCACTATAGACTCACGTCCTTGGCCTCAGCAGATGCGGCCTTTGGGCGGAGGGTCCTTCAAAGAGTTCTTCTAAATTAACGCCTGGACTCCCCGGGGTGTGTGTGTGTGGGGTGGTTTGGTGCATATGTCTGTTGGTGGGAATCCTCCCTCCCTGGAGAGGTTCTGCTTGGGGACGTCCCATCAGTGAAGACCATCTGTCCTGGGAGGAGGGGAGAACAGGAAATTTCTTACCTGTGAATTTTCCTTCTCCTCCTCTCAGGACAGATGGTCTTCAGCCTACCCTCTGTGGGATTCCAGGAACCAGGGGGTCTGGGGGGTGGTTTTCCCTTTATTTCACCTCACTCTTAGTGGGTCGCAACCATGACTAGTTCTAGGCTTGTTTCTGAACTGGTTTCTTTGTTCTCTGTTCTTTTGGAGGGAGGACAGGAAGGTTTTAGTTTTTACTGTCATGTTATACTTGCAGGTTACTAGTTCAAGTTTATTGCAGTTGGTTTCGTTAGTTTTCCTAAGTGCTTTGGCAGTCTCATCCTGGGCTAGATGTTGGGCTATGTCCCTCCTTCAGGGTGAGGCTGTCAATCAAGTTGATCCTGCCTGTCCGGAGGAGGGAGGGACACATTCCATCAGTGAAGACCATATGTCCTGAGAGGAGGAGAAGGAAAATTCACAGGTAAGAAATTTCCCATTTCCACTTGTCACCTTTAGTGTTACCCAAAGAGCTGGTACTGAAAGACCAAGGCTAAGGTTGGGTATACGGAACTTAAGTTGTAAGGGAGCAGACTATGTGAGTATACAATATCTTTACTGCTTACATGGCATTAATGTTAAGGTGGGAGCCTTAGCTTGCAGTTTCCATGCTTTTTGGAGCATGAGTGAATTTGTAAGAGCCTTAATTAATCTCTTAAACCAAAGGATTTTTTATGCTAGAATTTCCCTGTTTTTTTAAAAGTGGGGTACAGTGAAATCGCTCTCCGAATCTAGGACACACACATCCATTAATACTAGCATACATTTCACAATTTGAGGCAGTCCTTATTAACTACACTGTCACCAAGGTCAGTGTCATATTAAAGAGAAAGTAACAGCCTATGATGCTATAACAACTAGTACTGCCTGTAACGTATATCCTCCATATCTCCCCTAGATAAAAAAATCAGAAAGACTTCCACCACAAATACAGATTCTGTGTAAACATTCAAGTGTCCTAGAAGAACAGGTTCAGCCCACCCCATCAACCCTTTGACACAACTGACTGCCCCCATGCCTCCTCTCCAGCCTGATTCAACCCCAACTGACCCCTGCTCAGCTCTACATCAACCCCTACTGACCCCCACACTTTCTGCCCAGCCCCCTCCTCAACCCCAACTGCCCCCTGTACCTTCTGCCCAGACCCCCTTGAGCCCAACCACTCCAATGACTTCTGACTTCTTTGGGAGTGAAGAGGGGGCTACTGGGTTACAGCAGGGGGACTGGAAGCCAGGACTCCTGGGTTCTCTGGGAGAGGAGTGTAGTAGGTTAGAGCTACAGGTAGGGGCGGGAGCTAGGACAACTGACCCCCTGCACCTTCTGCCCAACTGACCCCCGCATCTTCTGCCCAGCTCCCTGGATCCCAGCTGCTTCCCATGGCTCCTGCCCAGCCCCCTTTGACCTCAGATGACCTCCCCCACACCTCCTCCCCAGCCCATTTCAACTCCAGCTGCTACCCAGCTGCCTGTTATGTGCCAAGCCAGGTTCAAGGTGTTGACATTGATCTATAAGGCCCTGTACGGTCTTGGACCTGGATACCTCAGGGACCGCCTCACCCTCCGTGACTCAGGATGGACTCTCCGGTCCACCGGGGGCGCCTCCTTGGAGGTCCCCCACATAAAGCGGGGGGCTACAATGGAGAGGGCGTTCTTGGTGGCTGGGCCCCAGCTGTGGAACTCCCTCCCAGAGGAAGCACGACTAGCCCCGAGTCTGCTGGCCTTCCGTCGGGCCTGCAAGACATGGCTGTTCTCCCAGGCCTTCGGAGGCGGGGAGGGGAGGGTGGGCTAAATTTTTGTATGGGGGTATTTTAAAATTGTTTTAAATATCTGTGTGGATTTTATATTGTGATTGTTTATTTTATGTTGGAAGCTGCCCCAAGATGCCGTAGGCATAGGGGGTGGCATATAAATGGAATTAAATAAATAAATAAATAAATAAAATACCCCCATGGCTCCTGCTCAGAAACCCACCCACCCCCATCCCCAACTGACCCCTCTGTGTTTAATAGAGAGATTGTGGTTGCTGTGTTGGTCCCAAATATAAGCAGTAGAGACAAAATAGTGTGGAGATACCTTTTATTGGACCAACTGAAGTTGGTGGAGGTGTGCAAGCTCCACCAACTTGAGTTGGCCCAATCAAAGATATCTTAACACTATTTTGTTTCTACCCCCTCTGTTTATACAGAGATCTCTCCCCTACTTCTTGGAACATGCACCTCCATCTGGTGTGGGGCCCCAGCTGACTCCCCACACCTTCGGCCCAGCTCCTCTTGACCCCAGATAAACCCCTGAATCTCCTGCACAGTCCCCCTTGACCCCAACTGAGTGTGGTACAAATTGAGTTTGTATGAATGGCCATACAAACAACATGAGTGGCCAAAAACTTAGCTGTACATGCTGGGGAAAGGAGGAGGTACTCCACCTGATTAAAATTGAAGGACAAAATCCCCTCAAAAAACTACTAATGAACAGTTCAGCTGCTCCTACTAGGGAAGCATGGAAATGGGTCAGCAAGAAAATGGCAAATTCTTGATACAAATGCTCCATTTGAAGCTCGATGGAAGCAAATTAAACAAGATTTGTATCAAATTGGGTCAAATACTAATGTTGCAACCAAAGAGAACACACACCATAAAACTGAAAAATCTATTTGGGAACAGGCCGGAAAACCCCAATTTACGGACAGCCATTACCAAGGTCAGTGTCATGTTAAAGAGAAAGTATCTCAGCAGTAGGAGAGAGATCTCTATATAAATGACTACCCTCCACCCCAGAGGCACATTAATGTCTGGAATAGACTTCTAAAAGTTTTGCATGGCAGGGACTAATGTAAGTTTAACTTTTATTAGTCCGATCACGTGAAATCCATGATCGTGGGCACGAGGGTTTAGTGTCATTTTTCCCTTCCTTGTTAAATTAAATAACGCAAGAAAAGGGCTCAGAATCCAGCCCTGTCTTGTGTTATTGAATTTAACGGGGAAGGAGGAAAATAATGCTAAATGGGGGATTTCATGTACTGGACTCTAACGTAAGTTAAACTTGTTAGTCCCTGTCCCTTTCATGTTACTGGGGCTGGATCAGGGTTTGAGTGGTGTCTGCAAACAGCTGCCATGGAGCCCCCTCCTCCCTCGACAGCTGAGTTCATCCTGCAGCCCCCGGTCTTCCACCCGGTTCTTCCCTACATCACAACTATCTTTGGAGGCCTCACCCCAGGGAAGATGGTTCTGGTTCAGGGAGTGGTCCTGATGGAAGCTGAAAGGTTTCAGGTGGATTTCCAGTCCGGCTGCAACCTGAAGCCCCGGCCTGATATCATCGTGCACTTCAACCCCCGGTTCCACTCTTGATCCCATGTGGTCTGTAACTCCCTGTGCAGTGGCCACTGGCTGGAGTAGACCAAGTTCCCCAACCTGCCCCTGAAGGGAGGGGAGGCCTTCCAGCTGCTTTTCCTCTTCCAACAGGATCAAGTGCAGGTGAGTGTGAACGGGCAGCACTTCCTCCAGTACTGCTACCGCCTGCCCCTGGCCCGCGTCAACACGCTGGGAGTGTTTGGTGACATCTTTGTGAAAGCCATCGCCTTCCTGCCCGGCAATCCCTTTGACGTCAGCCGACCTGGATACCTTATCACTCCGCTCCTGTTCCTGAGCAGCTCCGAGCTGGCTATGCCCTATACCTGCCTGCTCCCTGGAGGTCTCGTGCCAGGAAACACGATTACCGTGCGGGCACTGGTGGATGAGGACCCCATGGAACTCAGCCTCAGCTTGAAGGAAGACCTGGCCCACATTCCCTTGATGCTGCGCGCCTGCTTCAGGGACAGGACCCTGACGTGGGAATCCTTCTCCAATGAAACCCAGGGCTCGGGGAGGCAGATAGTGTCCTGCTTCCCCTTTCTACCCCCTTCACTTCTTCGAGGAAGAAGCACAAGGAAAGTGAGGCTGGCCAGCACAAAACGGTGGACGGAACGCACGGCGACGGAGCGGGGGATTCCGACTCGCTAGTTCAGGCTAGGAGTCCTTGGGAGCCACCTGTGATGTTGCTGCCGCTAATCCTGCTGAGCTGTTCCCCGTGCCATTGCCGTTGTTCCGGATCCCCCGCTGACCACCTGCGGGGAGAAAAACATCAGGACAGTTAGTACTGAGGGTTGGGGGAGCCAGGAAGCTGGTGCACCCGGGTTAGGGTGCCCTAGTGTGACCCTCCCCCCCAACTTGAATGAGATCCAGAAGTGGACCTGGGGGCATAAAAGGGAGCCACTTGCGGTGAAGCCGAAGGGCCGCGAGCCAAAGGGTGCAGCCCTTTGGGAACCATAGGGGATCTGGGGTGTGTGTGTTATAATTCCCGGTGAGCTTTGTTTGCTGAGGGTAAAAGGGGGGAGTGGGACAGAGTAATAGGATATGTATGAAGGGGGTAGTTATGAGGGAGGGGGAGGTTTGTCCCCTAGTACCGACATCTGGTGGCAGCAGGGGAAGGGATGGGGGAGGGATTATTATTGTGGTGGGACTGGGTTGTTTTGTATCGATAGATATGTGAGTTATTGTTATATATTGAATAATGAATATTGTTGTATATTATTGTGAATTGAAGTGAGGTTGGTCCCCTTCTCCTGGTGAGAGCAGGAGTCTGGGCTGAAATTGTGTTGGTTCTTCTCTGGTGGCAGCAGGGATAGAACAATAGGTTGATGATGAAAGATCATGATTATGATATATTGTGATAAACTGAGGGGTTATTGGGTTATGTTTTCTGTATTGAATTATAGTTGTTATGATTATTTTGTATGTTCTACCTTTGTTGTTAGCCGCCTCGAGTCATTGTAGGTGAGAGAGAGCAGGATACAAATAAAAGGTGAATTGAGGTGAGGTGAAAACATGGACAAGCAGCCATTATTTTCACTCAATTGGCTAACATGGACACTTCAAAAGCTTATAGGTTTAAAACTACAAGACAGATTTTCTTTTTAAATTAAAATAATGCACCTGGATGCACCCTTTTATTTTCTGATACCACTACACCTCAAAATACTTTTATTAAACTCCACTTTGAAACAGACAAAGAAAAAGTAAGTAACCAGAATTCCAATCAATTCTGCCTCTGAATTTCAAATGGCTGTAACATTTTAGTTTTACATCTGATTATGACAAAATGTGGACATCCCCTACCCCTCTCCCAAGGGATCCTCTATACTAGATTTCAGATGGGTAGGCTAAATGCTTCTGATTTTATGAGACAGAATTTGCATGGTTTTAATGGTGCTTGCAAGCTGCCTTAAATACAGAGCCGCTGCCGTGGCTCTATAATGTGGGTACTGCTGCCAAAAAGGCAAATGCCATTTTGAGATGCAGTAACAGAAGTATCATATGTGAGACATATGATGGGTTAGCATCTTGCTTATAGCAACTTTTTACATATTAACTGATATCATGGTCTGCCTCAACGTTCTCTGCTGTAGGCTAAACATTCCCAGTTTAGTCAACATTTCTTCTAAAGCCCTTTTCATACAGGCCATGGTGGGTAGGTGGATGTGTGTGTGCCAGGGGTGGGTGGAGATGGGTGTGTGACTGTTCCCAAGGGCGCACACCCATCTTCACCCTCCTACACGCATCTCCACGCATGGAGCAAACGGCATTGGCACCTGTTGCTCCATGTGTGGGTGATGGGTGGAGGTGGGTGGAGCAGTAGAGGGTGTGCGTGGAGATGGTTTTCCCACAGGCGCCCACCCATCCCCCCCGCACCCACCGTGGCGTTCATATGGGCGTCCCCCCCCCTGCACACATGTGTGAGGAGGGGGAGTGCCCGTGTTAAAATGGCCTATGAGCTTGCATTCTAAATTTTTAATCTTTTTTGTTGCTCATCTTGGAACCCTTCCCAGTTTGTCAATGCCTTTGTTAAATTGTAGTCCCCCAGACTGAACACAATACTCCAGGTATACCTTGGACGGGGCTTAGGAGAGTGTACCAATTATTGTCTGTGGCCACTTAGGTAGGAGAAGGGTTAACAGTCTTAAATTGAAGGAAGAAAGATTTTTTTTAAATAGGAGGAAGAATTCTAACCATAAGAAGAGAGAGGCAATAAAAAATATTACAATATCTGCCACTGACACCTGAGCCAGTTTAAGTGACTACCTATTGTTTGCAAATGAAACTTGACCTTGACTTGAAAATTTTGACCTTCTTTATTGTTACCGAAAGAAGTGCTCCATGTAGCTTGAAAATGTGCACACATTCACTAATCAAAGTTGATCCCATAAAACGTATCTTAATTGTTTTGTCTCCTATCACTCTCAGTTTTGAGACCAATGTGGCAGCTGCACTCTGTCTCATTCTCAATGTGATTTATGCTTAATCAGTGATATCACAGAACAGAGGAATGGACTAGATCAATGGTTTTCAAACTGGGGGGGGGGGGGATGAAATGTATCCCAGGAGGGCTGTGAGAAGAGATGGAACTGCAAATCCCTGTCTGCAGACTCCAGCGATTGGATTAATATTAGTAGTATATATTAGTTATTATATTATTATTTTATTTATATAGCACCAGAAGTGTACCTGGAGCCGTACAATCAATAGTCATAGACAGGTCCCTACCCCCAAGGGGGTTACAATCTAAGAGACAAGGGAGGGGGAGACAAGGGAGAGGTGAACATCAGGAGAGACAAAAGTACATTCATGAGGTTGAGAAGTTGCAGGTTCACATTGGTACTGCTACTGAAGGTCAAAATTCTAGTTCCAGAAGTGAGCAAGCAGTGCCATTTTGGAAATCTCCTTAGCTCAGCTGATCTGAGCTAAAGGAGTTAATACAGCAGCAGCAAGAAAGTTGTAGGGTGATGATAGAGGTAACTGAGGGGGGAGAGAGGGAAAGGATAACATTATTTTTATTTATTATATATTTATATTTTCCCTCCTGCCATGCAGCTCGGGGCGGCTTCCAAGCATTTAAAATACAATAAAATCAGTTAAAAATAATCATAAATATTATAAAAATATTAAAACAGGGCTAAAATACAATCTAAAACCAAAAATAGGTGGGGGAACTAAAAACCCCCACCCTACTCACCCTCCCTTCCAAAGGCCTGGGCGAACAGCCAGGTCTTACAATTTCGCCGGAATGTTAACAGGCTAGGGGCCAGGCGAGCTTCCTCTGGAAGGGAGTTCCACAGCCGCGGCTCCACTACCGAGAATGCCTTCTCCATCGTGGCCCCCCACTTAACACGGGGGACCTCCAGGAAGGCACCCCCGGCAGACCACAGGAGCCGCTCTGGGGCACGGAGGGCGAGGTGGTCCCTAAGGTATGGAGGGGGAGAAAAGGGGCAATATATATATAATATATCTAAAATATTCATGGCAGGGGAGGGCCACAAGTACCACAGGCCAGAGGAAGATGGACACAGTCTCAAAAAGGTTGAGAACCATTGGACCTGATAGGGTATATCCACACAAGCTGGGCAGTACCAATCCCCTTACATCTGCCAAATGTCGGGGTCGGTGAGTAGAGCTGGGCACATGGTCTGCCCCCCGTGGGGAAACTGGGCAGGTGGGCCACTGTTGGACATCTTGCCACACTCCAGGGCAGACTGAGGCACCGGCCACATGCATGGGCACATGGCTCTGCCCCATCCCCATCCCCCAGCTTGTTCACCATCCCATCCCCAGCCATGATATGGAGACGTGGGAATGATGACCATGCCCGCCACTCACCAGTGCCAGTGGGTCTCACCGCGGGGTGGGGTAACACAGGGGCCAAGAACACAAGTGGTGGCTCAGTAACCCAAATTAGTCAGTCTTACCCCGCTTTGGGTAATGCTACTGCGTGCTGTGTCCCCAGTGCTTTTTAGAGGATGCAGTGCGTAGCAGCTGGCTGCTCCTCCACCCCAGGTTGGGGTGAACATTTGGTGGCTTCTGGGATACAAGCCACTGGATCATGTGGCAACGGTGCCCAAATTGGGGTGAAACTGCCCAAATCAGTTACTGTCTCATGTGGCTATTCCCAAAGTCTCTGGAAGTCCTTTATGAACCTAGAGTTCTATGATATTCAGGAATTCAGTACTTGTTATGAGCATCATAGTAGCCATTAATAATTAACCTGCATGGAAAAAATGCAATGCCTCCCTTATGCTAGGGACACACCTTGCACTTTTCTCCATCCAGGCTGGTCGGTTACTACTGCAGAAAAGTGAGTGGAGGTTAAATCACCTCTCCCCCTTCCCTGATTGAGGACATCTGTGCCTAGGTTGCACTCCATCAGGGAAGGAGGGATAGACAACTTAAATATTGTTCTGCCAGGCATTTGGTGGAGGGGACGAGTGAGGGAGGGATGGGATGGGATGGGATGGGGGGAGCGAGGGGGGGAGATGGGGCGATGGGAGGATTTTATATTAGGTTATTTATTATTTATTTTAATTGAATTATTATTGTTATTTTGTTTTTATTGTTGTAAGCTGCCCCAATCTGCCTGTGGTTGGAGAGGGAGGGGTATAAGAGTTTTAAATAAATAATAAATATGGGTATTTTCAGACGTTACGAGATCATGCTCAACCACAGTGAACCACAGTCAATCCCGCGGTGTGGCCAAAGCGCCCTGAACGTCTGTTTCGCAGGCGTCAGATGTTCACCACGGTCAATACCCACATGGGGTCAAAATCAACCACGCTTCCGGAGCTCCCCCCCGGACCATCTCCGAAAGTGTGGTCAAAGAGATTCCCGACGGGAACCAACAAAATGTAATATCTGGCCTGTAACCACCTGCTGGAATCAAAGGAAATGATTCCCAGCCAGGGACAAAGCACGCAGCGTCGCTGCCAAGCAACCAGCAACAACACAGGCGGGGGAGGGAGATTTAAAGGACACACAGCAGCAGCCGGGACGAGCCGCCCCGGCGCCTTCCGGGTGCTTTGACCACGACCAGCCCAGGATCGGCGTAACGTCTGTTGTGCTGCCCCGGGCCGTGAGCTGGCGGCCCAATTCCCTGCCATGGTCCTGGTTCCATCACGTCTGTTCGGGGCTTTTTTTGACCACGGGGGGTGGTTGTTCGTTTCACCCCCGCCGAGAATCCACTGTGGTGAATCGGGACTGCGTAACATCTGAAATCACCCTATAATTTGTGTAAATGTAATTGTCTAAATATATGACTTCCAGTTTTTAAAGTTTCTTTGGTTTAAAATGTATATACAGCCTTAAATTAATATACTGGGCTTTGAAATATCCCAGACTTGTACAAATGTGTAGTGATTTATCTGAGTTGTTATAAAATATGCTTAAATATAGTACTTGAAAAAATATATTTTAAGGTTGTTTTAATTATTGTAATTCACCTCCTCTAATTGCTTGGTAATGGTAATGTTGTATTTACACTGTTATTCTTCAGTCCTCTGTCACAATCCTTGCTAAAAGATAGATCAATTTAAAGATTATCACCTATGCAAAATAAACCCTTTACTCTTCTTAGAAGGTCATTCGCTCCCCATTGTTATTTTCTTCTGCCGTGAAAATCAGCAGAATGTTTCAGAAGGTCTCCCTATTGTGTATACTAGCTCTAGGTAATGTGTCTATTCATTATGTGCTCAAACGATGAAATTCATATTACTTGACCTAGATTCTAAGTCCCTGGAGTTAACCATTAAATAGAGTATTTTCTTTTCTTTCAGAAGAATTAAATGTGTGAGAAATTAAAATAAATATATAAGACCTGAATGCCTTTTAAGGGGTTGTTCTTGATTTTGGCTCAACACCCTTCACTTTCATATGAAGTGCAGGATGGTTTATTCTGTCCCTTTTACTGAAACAGATTTGTAATTTTAAAAATTCATTATTGCAGAATTACAGTATACCATGGGGATCCTGATTTTAGAGGCATTTACAAAATAATACACTATATTTAGTAGGCAGATTTTTCCTGCTAGTTACACACTTGGAAGGTCATGGGGAAACTAGCATGTGGGCAAATAGTGTTGATTCAGATGCTTCCCCCAAAACAAGGGTGTAGCTATAATAGGGACATGCAGTGCAGCAGGTCCCATGAGCCTGGGGAAACCACACCACACTCCCTAGTGTAGCTACATCCTGTACTATTGAGAGAATGATTGGGGGTGGGGGCAGAGGCAGGGAGCATTCCATCTTCCACACTAGGACCCATGCAACCTAGGTACTCCCATGTTCCAAAATGTTACTGATCAAGAGTCCTACTGTTACAAATTGGGGGGTGGGGGTGGGGGTTGCCTTGTATCAAGCGCTGGTGCCAATATAGAACCCCAGGGTCACAGCAGTTCCAGAGTAAAGGCTATTATGCAATATTTGTGTACATATAACACAGAAATGGGAATCGTCCCCTACCCTTAAGATTAATTCCTATGCCTGAGAATAATCTATGCAGAGGATTCTGTGAGTGGGTAAAAACAGATGTGACAGTGACCCGCTGTGGCCCGAGAACTACCAGCATGTCTGTTTACACGCTGCCAGATGTTAGCCTGGGACTTCCCTTGGGTGGGTAGGCAGCTAGCCTGGGCTGTGCCTTGGAAAATCTCTGAGGACACGGCCTGGGCTAGGAGCCGCCCATGCAGGCCAACATGAGCTAGCACGTCTGTTTAGCCCCGCCATCCCCACCTCAGGGCAGGGGCCACCCTGGCCGACATGGCTGTCTGTCATGGCAGGGGTTGGGATGCTGGGGGTAGGGCACGGGCAGGGCTGCTCACCTGCACGTTTGTTTAGTACCCCACCCTACCTGGGCTGGCACATTTGTTCGGTGCTCCTTCCCGACCCAGACTGTGTCGGTTGTGGTTGCCCACCCAAGGCCAGGTTGGGGGCTGTTGTGCTGCCCGCATGTCTTTTTTTACGCCGGTTCTGTGGAAGTTACTTGTGAGTTATTGTAATGTGTTTGTTCCACTTAAGTATCACATATACACCCTTTTCAGTGTATGAATATTATAATAAGCTTATCATTTAAGTTTATGGTACAACCAAAGAGTAAGAAGAAACTAATGATGCATTTATCTTTCTATTTTACAACTAGTTTTAAGCATTGGCGAGGGGGGATTCTGGGAAGGCAGTGCCCGTGGACATGTCGGCTGGTTTCCTGCAGAATGTGTGGAGGAAGTGCAGTGTAAACCAAATGAAAACAAACCAGGTAAGCTGCTAAACTTCCAAAATGCTGTGCACAGTGACAAATGAAATATTTCCAGCGAAGTACTGAGGCAGCCTTCCTGGAGTGCATTACACCATCTTATTTTTCAACCCTGGAAATTAAGATCTTAGAGAAATTTGAAGAGCTGAATTCAGAAAGAAAAGATTAGTGAAGATATGTTCATTGAGCAAATTATACTGGACTTTATTCAAGCAAACTATCTTTCTCAGGAGGACACTCTAAATTAGTACTGTAGTTGTTAGGAGGGAAATGATTATAGGCATTTTCGAAGGCATTGTGCTGTAGTTTATCTTCTAACGGTGTGTGAAAGTAACCAACTGGTTGATTTAAGCTCTATAAGAAATTTGATTTTTCAGCTCTATATTGTAGTTACAAAATGTGTTAAGCTGCCATATATAACAACAGTACAAAAACCTCCTCTCTCACACACTGAGTTATTTGGTACATTTTTACATACCCTAGCTTACAGAGGTTTAAAGATAGCTAAAAAAATCTGTCTTGGTCGAAGAGCTGATTTGAAGTGATTCTTTTTTTAAAAAAAATTAAGCATAAATTATTTTATGAAAATTCCAAGAATCCTAAGGGAAATAGACTGTTGCAGACTTCAGAAGCTATTTAACAACTCTACAAAAATAAATTTAAAATAGTATTCTTCTACATGAGAGCTACCCAATTAGAGCCTTGCAGGACTCCAAAATCAGGCCCAAGACTGAACCAACTGACTGAATCAGGACTGACCCAAGTCTGATCCCGTTTCAGCTAGGCTCTCCCATGCCTGATTGCAATGATGCAGCCATGCCCTTTACCTGACATACCCTTGCACCTCCACAGAAAACTGCGACGTCACACTGCTCCATAAGGTGGGAGGCACTTCAGGAGAAAGGTGGGGCTAAAGCATTCCCCTTTACCTGAGGTGCCCTCCACCCCACAGGGTTCTGTAATGTTGCAGTGTTCTGTGGGGGCAGAAGGCATGTCGGGAAAAGGCTGGAGAATAACCTCACTCAGTGCTGTGGTGTCATGTCATGATACTCCGCAGGGCAGGGCCTCTTGTGCCTGTGGGTCTGACTCCGCCAAGCTGAAGGAATTCAGTAATTGCTTCTGGGGTCCACCTTCATTCACTCAGGTTCGCAACCCTGGCGTACTCCTGGATCCATTGGTGCTTCTGGATTGTCAGGTTGCTGCAGTGGCCAGAGTTCACCAACTCCGCCTGCTTGGGTTTATAGGCCATGACTGCTGTACTCTTCTCCTCCTACTATACAAAGATTCCTTTGTGGTGAATTTGGAAGGGTTCTTCAGAGAACTGCATTTTGACATTAAAACCCAATTAAGACAAATCGCACCAGTGCTAACCACACCCCTTTTAACAAAACTTCCAGAAGTGTTTCCTAATTTATAGCCAATGATAAAATTCCCTTAGTTGATATCCAAATTAACGTCAAATCAAGTCATTCCTAATTATCTCATCTCAACATACATACTTAATTTGGTACCTGTGGGTAATACCACATCTTTGATTACCATACCTCTCAAGTGTCCCAGATTGGGCGGGACAGCATGGATTTCAGCAATTTTTTGCTCCTGTCCTGCCTGCCTTGCCTCATTTTTTAAATGCCCCAGTTGTAGACTTGAAAATTTATTTATTTATTTGTGGTGCTTCTACCCCATTCCCTCCTGTCCACATGGCAGCTCGGGGCAGCTTACAACCACAATACATTTCAATAAGAACACTTTGCAAATTATAAAAATAAATACATAAAATTCATAAAACCAAAGAGCAGAATCAAATTCCCACCCTTCCCACCCTCCCCAAATGCCTGGTGGAACAGCTAGGTCTTACACTGTCTACGGAAAGATCCGGAGCCAGACGGGCCTCTGTCGGGAGAGAATTCCACAGCCTAGGAGTGTCCACCAAGAACGCCCTCCCCATCATTGCCTCCCAGGATACCCAGGGGACTTCGAGGCGGGTACCCCTGGCCAACCGCAAAGGCCGCACCACGGCCTGGGATCTTCCCATAGGTAAGCAGGGCCTAGGCCATTTAAGGCTTTGTAGGTTAACCCGAACACCTTGAATCAAGCCCGGAAGACAATAAGCAGCCAGTGCAGAGAACGAAGCCGGTGTAATGTGCTTGTGACGGCCCGTCTCCATAAGGAGATGGGCCACCACATTCTGCACCAGCTGTAGCTTCCGGACTGTCACCAAGGGTAGCTCCATGTAGAGTGCATTGCAATAGTCCAGTCTAGAGGTGATGAAGGCATGGATGATGGTGTCCAGGTCAGCTTCTGAGACATACGGCCGCAGTTGTCGCACCAGATATAATTGGCAAAAGACACTCCTCACCACAGCCACCACCTGGAGATCTAGGCGGAGATGTGAATCGAGAAGTACCCCCAGACTGGACCTGGAAGTCCAGTGGGGGGAATCCCCATCAACAACAGGGGCCACCACCTTCTCATCCCTACCCACTAGCACCACGTCCATTTTATCGGGATTCAGTCTCAGGCATCTCGCCCTCATCCAGTCCCCTACAGCCGCCGAACACCGGGTAGGCACCGAAACTGCTGGGTCTGGGTCTGCCGAAAAAGAGAGAGAAAGCTGTGTATCATCGGTGTACTGATGACAATGCATGCCAAACCTTCTCACAACCTCGCCCAAAGGCTGCATATACACGTTGAACAAGAGTGGGGACAAAATAGAACCCTGTGGGACTCCACACATGAGGTTTCGGGGAGATGAAGAGCACTCCCCAAGTACCACCCGCTGAGTTCTCCCAGCCAGGAAAGAGCGGAACCATTCAAGAATGACTCTGCTCACCCCAGCTCGATCCCACAGACAGGCCACCAACATCTCATGGTCAACGGTATCAAACGCTGCCGATAGAACTAATAGAATCAAAGGGTATGATCTTCCCTGATCCAATTCGAAGGTCTCCTTGGTTTACCAAGGACCTGCGGTGCTTAAAGCGGGAGACCAGGCAGTTGGAGCGACGGTGGCACCAGACTCGCGATGAGTATGATCAATCGCAGAATAAGAGCAGTTTAAAGGCCTCTGCTGTGACGGTGCAGGTAACAAAGAAGCAGTTCTTTGCTGCCCTTATTGCATCTGCAAAGTCACGTCCAACGGAGCTTTTCCAGGTGGTGAAAGGCTTGGTTAGTACCTCCCTTCGGGAGGGCAGGGTGCCTGAATGCCTGAAGGAGGCTGTGGTTAGGCCCCTGCTCAAGAAACCATCTCTTGACACTGATGTTCCTCTGATGCTCCACTGATGCAGTTATCGGCCGGTTTCTAACCTTCCCTTTTTATGGAAGGTTATTGAACGGACTGTGGCATGGCAGCTCCAGGAACATCTGGACCGTACCGGTTTCCTTGACCCCTCTCAGTCCGGGTTTCCGCCTGTGTATAGTACGGAGACTGCATTGGTGGCCTTGGTTGATGATCTCCGTCTGGCATTGGACCAGAGTCGTCAGACCTTACTGGTCCTGCTAGACCTTTCGGCTGCATTCGACACAGTTGATCATGAGGTGTTGGTGACTCACCTGCGGGACCGTGCCGGGATTAGCGGGATGGTCTTGGACTGGTTTAGTTCATTCCTGGCCGGGAGAACTCACCGGGTGGTCTTGGGGGAGTGTAGGTCTTCCCCCCAGGACCTCACGTGTGAAGTCCCGCAGGGTGTCATTCTGTCCCCCCTCTTGTTTAACATCAATATGCAGCCATTAGGGGAGATCGTGAGAGGGTTTCAGGGCATGTAGTGCCATCAGTATGCTGATGACACTCAGCTCTACCTCTCTTTTTCCATCGACCCAGGCCATGCAGTCTCTTTATTTTCCCAATGCCTGTCAGCAGTGGGGGCTTGGATGAGGTTGAGCCATCTGCAGCTGAATCCTGACAAGATGGAGGTGATGTTGGTGGGTGAGGGCCTGGGGGGCCTGGGAGTGGTTGAATCTCTTCTTGTTGGGGGGTTCGCCCTCCCATGGTCTCGCAGGTACGGCGTATGTATGTGCTCCTCGATTCACGGGTCAGCCTGGAATCTCAGATCATGACCGTGGCAGGGAGTGCGTTTCAGCAGTTACATCTTGTCTGGCGGCTTCACCCATATCTCTAAGACTCTGACCTCGCCACTGTCATCCATGCCTTCATCACCTCGAATCTGGATTACTGCAACGTGCTCTACGTGAGACTGCCTGAGAAGCTGGTCCGGAGGCTGCAGCTGGTGCAGAATGCCGCGGCCCATTTCCTTACTGGGGCGGGCCGCAGGGAGCACATGACACCTGTGCTCTGCACTGGCTGCCTATAAAGAACCGGGCCAGGTTCAAGGTGCTGGTTCTGACCTTTAAAGTCCTTCACAGCCTGGGCCCTGCTTATCTGCGGGATCACCTCACTCCTCATGTGCCCGTGTGACCTCTGAGATCATCCAGGGGGGAGGGGGCTTTTTGGAGGTTCCTGGGGCAAAATGGGTGGCCACTGATGTGAGATCTTTTTCGGTGACTGCCCCCATGCTGTGGAGCTCGCTCCTGGAGGAGGCTCGGTTGGCCCCCAACCTCCTGTCGTTTCGACGTTTGTGTAAGACCTGGCTGTTCCGCCAGACTTTTGGCGTGGGGGGGAGGGGGTTGGTTCGTGGGGGGTGGTGGTGTTGTTTTGTATGTATATGGAGTTTTTAATTCTGAATTGTTTTAATGTTTTGAGTTGTTCACCACCCCGAGCTACCCTGTGGGCTGGAGGGGCGGGATAGAAATCTTTTATAAAATAAAATTTAAAAATTCATGGCATAGGTCATCGATCATAGTCACAAGTGCAGTCTCAGTGCCAAACCCAGGGCAAAAGCTGGACTACGAAGGATCAAGAAAACTGACCCGATCCAGATGTCCCTGAAGATCCGTTCTCTGCACTGGCTTCCTATTGTCTTCCAGGCTTGATTCAAGGTGTTGTTAATGACCTTTACAGCCCTAAATGGTCTGGGGCCCGCCTACCTGTGGGACTGCCTCATGCCCCGGGCTGTAGTAGGACCCTTGCGGTCAGCCGGGGACTCCCAACTCGAAGTCCCCCGCGTTTCCCGAGTAGCGACGATGGTGGGCGCACCTAGTGGGCGCACCTAGACTGTGGAATTCCCTCCTGACTTGGCCTCAGACCTCCCCTCCTTTCAGAGACAATGTAAGACCTGGCTCTTCCAACAGGCCTTTGGGGAGGGAGATAGGTAGGGGGGTGGGGGTGGGATTTTGATTTTGAGTTCCGCTCTTTTTAATATTTTATGGTTTTAATAAATTTTAGCTGGCATTTTGTATTGCTGGTTTATTATTTTAAATGTTTTAACTTATTGTGAGCTGCTCTGAGTTGCTTGCGGGCAAGTGTAGCGGGATAAAAATATAAAGAATAAATAAATAAATAAATAAACTGCTGGGCCACCACCCAGTCAATCACCTTCCCTAAAAAGGGAAGGTTAGAGGCTGGCCGATGGCTGACAAGGGAGTCAATGTCAAGAGATAGCTTCTTGAGCAGAGGCCGCATCACTGCCTCTTTGAGGCAGCTCAGCACTCTGCCCTCCTTAAAGGAGGCATTGACAATCCCAGCCAGCAACAGTCCTAATGTCTTCCGGCATACTTTAACCTTCCAGTATGGGCATGGATCTAATTCACAACTTGTGGCCCTGACTGTTCCAAGGACATCTGCTGCCTGACCGACCGACACCCACTGAAACTGATCCCAGGAAACCGGACAAGGCGGGGCCTCCATTACCTCAGGTTCTCCCATTGCAGCGTCGAAGTTGTGGTGAATCCGGGCGATTTTATCCACAAAAAAGTCAACAAACATGTCACAGCGGGCACTGGAAGATCCCAGTTCCAGGCAGAAGGAGGCCGGACTGACCAGCCCCTGCACCACCCGGAAAAGCTCAGCTGGATGCAACTTCACAGATGCTATGAGGATAGCAAAGAATGCCTTCTTTGCTGCCTGCACAGCCACAGCATAGGCTCTTAAACTAGCTCTGTGCTGCAGTCGGTCGGCTTCCACATGCGAAAGAGAAAAAAGAGTTCTGCTTTTCTCTCTGGTTTGTGGGCGGCAGTTGCCATTGAGGCTTGAGCTCTGCCACCTCCCATGCGGTCATAATGAGGTCATCAGAGTGCCTCGCGTGCCTCATCTCACTGCAGCGCCAGAGGACCCTGAGTGCTGTGCCACTGGCTCACAGTGCTCTGAGTGCAGTCAGGTGTAAATTTCAAGGTGTAGTCTTTTCATTTAAATTGAGTGAGGGCCAAGCTGGCAAGAGAGAGCAACAGGGGCTGAGGCAGCGAGTTGCAGGGGAGAAGTAGGATCCAGCTGGTAGGCTGTTTTCTCATGGAGAAAAAAAATTCTTGAAAGACTTAAAAGGGGCCAGAACACTGCAAGGAGCCCCAGTTCCATTTCCATGGAGCCACTACTGTACCAATTGAGGTTCTGGCTGGGGAAGCTGGTTTCTACAAGGGCTTCTTTCTGTTTTGAGAAATCTCGTGGGAGAAATATCTGCAAACAGAGTCCGAGGGTTGAGAGGTATGCTGATCACTGATCGGGTACCTGGATATGAAAAAAAATATTGTTAATTTCCATTACTGTTTGCTGACATGTTCTGGCATGCCCAGGTATATCCAGGGCAGTCTGCAGCTTCATATATGGATAAAATCTGCAAAGGCCTTGTAAGGACAAACGGCCAATGTCCTTGCATGAACCTGGAAGTGTGCCTTGCTAATCAAACCTAGTGTCCATGGGCTCCTCCCTGGCTTGAGCATCCCTTGTTCACAGATTCTGAAGATGCAGAACCTATTCACACCACCCTAGGAAGTATTATTAAATTAACATCTTGACTCACCCCCTCCTTATCCTTTGTTCACCCTTTCCATTGCCTGAAGCTATCCTGTGCTGTATAAGAGACTCTTAGTATGTATAGTGCTTTAGAACCATCTTGGCTAGCTAGAAGGGTCTGTGTTGCTGGTTCTCCTGATCAGGGACAGATCTGGATTCACTCTCCCTGTTCTAGTCCCTAAGCAATAAAAACCTAGTGACCTGATCCTGAGAGTGTGGTGTCCACCTTGTTCGTTGTGTGTGTACTGCAGCAACCCTTAAACCCCTCCAACGCAAGACTACACTGATATTTTTTCTAGTTACCGATCGGTAAATCGCGACAGGAAAAAAAATTTGGGACCGGAAGTTGACATTCTGGGATGTCAGGTACCCAGATTGGGTAGAAATCAGGTACCAATTTGTATCCAAAATTTTTGAGTCTAAATTGGGTACCTGAAAATCAATGGGTATACCCATTTTCGCAAGGCCTCCTTTCAGCTCTGCTCTGGCTCCCAGGTGGTCTGGCAGGCTGAGGCATCAGCAATGACAGTGCAGGGCACACTCTCCTTGCTCTCATGGTCCCCACGAGGCTCCAGTAGCACAAATGGTGGCTCTGCTTCTTCTGCTCCTGAGGGAGACGCGTGGAGACATCTCACAGCACATGTGGCCAAGAGCTGCATGCGGTTTGTGAGCTACTATTTGCCCACCTCTGCACCATCTTAATATCTTTTCTTCTATTTAAATGCCAGGTCTGTTTGGTGTTCTTTGCAGGTCTACGTGTATGTTATTGGGCATATCTTTTTTATCTGAATTTTGTTTTATACCTAAAATAAAAAAGAAGGTTAATGAGATACTGTGAGTGGGAGTAGCCACACCCTACTACACCTGCTAGACAAGCTAGGCAGGGAGAGAAGGCTTTAAAATGGCAAACCGTAAGCTTATAAGGGAGCAGGATGGATGCAGGCAGAGTGAGTGAAAGGCTGGAACACTACCTTTTGCATTTCTCTCCTGCTTCTGAATTTGCAGTGAATAAAGAACCATTGTTCTGCACCTTATTTTTCTTGTCTTTGATTTATTTACATTGACAGTTACTATGACTGCAAGAAGAGAACACTGAAGTGAAAGAAGGCTGGTTTCAGGCTGAGCACAGGAGTCTGAACCAAGTCCTATTTGTCTTCCAGTCTGAGAAAAAGGGAAGAGAGACAGGATCTCTACATTTCCTTCTCTCTCTCTCTCTCTCTTTCTCTCATTTGGAAGCCAGACCCCTGAGAAAGGAGGGTCCCCTCTACCCTGACTCCTCAGACACCAGGTGGGTAACCCTGTGGAATCCACTGTTACCCAGGCAGCAGTGTCATAACAACCCCCTCTAGGACTTCTAAAAAGAACCATTTGGCCCATGAGTTCTGGTTTGGAGCATATAACTGAAGTTATTGTCAATTATGTCTTTAACTAGACATAACCTTTTTAGGAAAGGTTATTGAGGGGGTGGTTGCCCAATAGCTCCAGGCTCATCTGGATGCCATTGGAATGCCTAGACCCATTTCAGTCGGGCTTTTGTCCTGGGTGTGAAGACTGTGCTTGTGGCCTTGGTCGATGACCTTCATCTAGAGAATGACAGGGGCAATTCTACCCAGTTGATCATGTTAGATCTTTTGGTCGCCTTCGATACAGTTGAACATGAGGTGTCGCTAACACAACTCTGGGACCTGGCGAGGGTGCATGGGCCCTGCAGTCTCGGTGCTTACCCAATGCCTGGCTCCTGTTGGGGACTCAATGAGGATGAGACAGTTGAGACTGAATCCAGACAAGACTGAGGTGATGGTGGTTGGCTGGCCTTGTGACCTGGAGTGAATTGGGACTCCTGTTATTGACAGAGTCAGGCCCCCTTTGGTCAGCCAGGTTCACAGCCTTGGGGGGCTTCTGGACCCTTTGTTGTGCCTGGATTGTCAGGTTGCGGCAGTGGCCGAGCACTTTTCACCAACTCCACCTGGTGAGGAGACTGCGGCCATTTCTTTCTGATTCAGATCTGGCCACTGTCATCCATTCTTTTGTCACCTTGAGGCTAGACTACTGTAATGTGCTCTATGTGGGGCTGCCCTTGATGGCTGTTTGGAAGCTGCAGCTGGTGCAGAATGCAGCGGCTCACCTCCTTTTGGGGCAAAGCGCTGGGAGCACATTACACCAGTTCTCCAAAGTCTACACTGGCTCCCTATAGCTTTCCAGGCACAGTTCAAGGTGCTGTTTTTGACCTTTAAAGCCCTAAATGGCCTGGGCTCCACATCTCTGAGAGACCACCTGTCCTGTGCCCCATTGCGGCCCCTGCGATCGGCTGGGAGCGCCTCCCTGTGGGTGCCATATGTTGGTCTTGTTCATATGGTGAGCGCTCGCAAGGGGACGTTCTTGGTGGCTGCCCCAGTGCTATGGAACTCCCTACCTCAGAGGTTCATCTGAGCCCAAACTTGAGCGTCTTCATCTGAGCCAAAGCCTGGAGGCGGTGTAAGACTTTTCTTTTCGTTAAGGCATTTGGCGGGCAGGAATATGGAATGGGGGTTTTGGTGGCTGTTTGGGGTAGGGATGTGAGGGGTGCTTGGGGAGCATTTTGTGGGGTTTATGGTAGGGTTGGGAAGGGATGAGGGGGAAAGTTGAGGTTTTATTATTAATTATTAATTATTATTATTATTAGCATTTATATAGCGCCAGTGATGTACCTGGCACTTTACAAAAAATAAGATAGACACGGTGCCTGCCCAAGAGCTTACAATCTAAAGACAGGGGGAGGGGAGACAGGGAAGGGGGAACAGAGGGAGAGTCAAGGGAAGCGACATTCATGAGGATGAGAGAACTCAGGTACACTTTCTTGGCTTGGTTACAGTAAATTGGGAGTTTACAGATAACAGGTGGGGGATAATCCTGGGTGGGAATGATTAGCAGGAGTTAGGAAGGGCGGAGCGGAAGAGGTGGGTTTTGAGGAGGGACTTGAAGGTGTGGAGGGTGGGAGCAAGGTGGATGAGGGCAGGGAGGGAGTTCCAGGCGTGCGGGGCAGCAAGAGAGAAGGGACAAAGGCAGTTGGGGAAGCAGGGGAGGCGTGGGAGGGTGAGGGAGGGGATGGAAGAGGAGCGGAGTGCTCGAATGGGTTCGGAGGGAGATCAGGGCAGAGAGGTAGGGGGGAGCGAGGTTGTGAAGGGCCTTGTAAGTGAGGACAAGGAGCGTGTGCAGAATACGCTCAGGAAGAGGGAGCCAGTGGAGAGAGGAGAGGAGAGGAGAGGCTGCACATGGTCAAATCGACGGGCAAGGTGGATGATCCTGGCAGCAGAGTTTTGAACTGAGATTAGGGAAGAAAGGTGAGAGTGTGGAAGGCCAGTTAGGAGGAGGTTATATTAGTTGAGGCGTGAGATGACTAGGGCGTGGATGAGAGTTTTGGCAGAGGAGACAGACAGAAAAGGGCGGATCTTAGCAACGTTGTGGAGGGAGAAGCGGCAGGATTTAGCGACGGAATCAATGTAGGGTTTGAAGGTAAAGTGCGAGTCGAAAATGAAGCCCAAGCTACGGGCTTGGGGGACAGGAAGAATGGTAATTGACAGGGAAGAGGGAGAGGAAGGATTGGGAAGGAAGATAAGGAGTTCAGTTTTCGTCATGCTATTTGTATGTATTTATCTGTTCTGTAAGCCACCCTGAGCCATTTGGGAAAGGTGGGGTAGAAATTGAAATAAATAAATAAAATAAATGTGTAGATAATTTTCTTTACTCCGGTAATTTCTTTACTCCTGTGACTTTGGTTGATGACCTGTGCCTGGAGATGGACACGGGGAATTCTACCTTATTAATCTTGTTAGAGCTGTCTGTGGCTTTTGATATAGTTGATCTCAAGGTGTTGTTGACATGACTGTGGGGCCTGGCAGGGGTGCTTGGGACCACTCCTGAGTGGTTCCTCTCTTTCCTGTCGGGGAGGTCCCAGTGGGTGGTGATGGACGACTGTTCGTCGTCTCCTGGGGACCTTGTCTGTGGTGTCTGCAGGGTTCCATTCTGTTTCCCCTCTTGTTAAATTTGTATCTGAGGCCTCTGGGCGAGGTTATTCAGAGGTTTGGGGTAAGGTGTCATTAATAGACTGATGATACTTGGCTCTACCTCTTTTTTTCATCCAACTCAGGTACTGCAGTCTTGGTGCTTACCCAATGCCTGACTGCTATCGGGGACTGGATGAGGGTGAGCCAACTGAATCTGAATCCTTACAAGACTGAAGTGATGATGGTTGGCCAGTTTTGTGACTTGGAGAGGATTGGGACACCTGTCATTGATGGGGTTCAGCCCCCTCTGGTCACTCAGGTCCGCAGCCTTCAAGTGCTTTTGGATACCTCACTGTGCCTGGATTGTCAGGTGGCAGCAATGGCCAGGAGCACTTTCCACCAACTCCACCTGGTGAGGAGGCTGTGGCCTTTTCTTTCTGATTCAGATCTGGCCACTGTCATCCATACTTTCATCGCCTTGAGGCTAGATTACTGCACTGTGCTCAATATGGGGTTGCCCCTGATGAGTGTTTGTAAGCTGAAGCTGGTGAAGAATGTAGCGGCTCAGCTCCTTTCAGGGACGAGTCACTGGGAGCACATTACACCAGTGCTCTGAAGTCTGCACTGGCTGCCTATAGCTTTCTACGCACAATTCAAGGTGCTGGTTTTGACCTTTAAAGCCCTAAATGGTCTGGGTCCCACATACCTGAAAGACCCGCCTATCCTAACACGTCCCTTTGTGGCTCCTACAGTTGGCTGGGGGCACCCTGCTGTGGGTTCCGTCTGCTACTCTTGCCTGTGGAGCAGAGGAGAGCGGGAGGGCGTTCTTGGTTCTCGCTCCCATTTTGTAGTACTCCCTTCCCTGAGAAGTTTGTCTGAGCCTGGGAATCTTCTCGAGGTGGTGCAGATTTTTTTTATTTGGAACAGCATTCGGCAGGCAGGGATAAATAGGTTTTGGGTGGGTTTTTGGATAGGGCTTTGTGGGAGGGTGGGAGTTTGAGGGGTGGGATGTGTGGGTTGGTGGGGTTTTTTTTAGTCTTATTGTTTTTGATGGATTGTGAGCTACCCTGAGCCTTGCGGAAGGATGGCATATAAATTCAAATACATAAATAAATATTTGGGCTGTATCTCCTTATTGATTGAGATGCACTAGACCCTTTTTACTCTGATTTTCACGCTGGAGTTCTAAATGATACCCCCCCAAGGCTGGAGTTCTAAATGATATTATGGAGCCACTAGCGTGGCTCCATTAGTTAAGGCGGAGCTAACGTTCTTCATTGAGAGTTCCATTGATTTCAATGGAAGTTTTCGGGGCAATTTCCTCTGGCTTGCAACCGCGTTGAGAGGGTTTTCTCTTTGATCTTCTTAGTAAGAGAGAATCTGGTTGCATACAGAAGTCAGGAAATGGTCAGGGTATGTGCTTCTCATTTCACATTGTGAAATGGAGTAGTGGAAGATGTTTATTTTATTTATTTTATGTTTTATTTATGTGTGTGTAGCTCCCCTCACCTTTGGGGACTAGCAAATGCTTAGCCTGCACTTGCAGTGAGACCGCCACTAGGGAGCAAAAGAGAACAACTGAGTGAGTTGCAGGGAGGGAGGGAGAAGAAAGGGAGACAAGATGGCTGCCTGAGGAGAGGCTGAGAAGG
>QEPC01002054.1:4337407-4392048 GCA_003113815.1 Sphenodon punctatus | reverse complement strand
GCTGTGGAACTCCCTTCCGGAGGAAGCTCGCCTGGCCCCAAGCCTTTTAACATTTCGGCGGAACTGTAAGACCTGGCTGTTTGCCCAGGCCTTTGGGAGGGAGGGTGGGGAGGGATGATTTTAGTCCCCCACCCATTTATTTATTATTTTTCTAGCCCTGTTTTATATGGTATATTTTATATTTAATATTTTAAAATGAATTTTAATGTTTTTACGGTTGACTGTTGGAAGCCGCCCCGAGCTGCGTTGCAGGAGGGGGCGGGATATAAATTTGGAAAATAAATAAATAAATAAAAATCTCTGGCTCCAGACTTAGGAATTTTGCACCCCTAGGCCCTTCTCAGGCAGCTGCCCCCAAGCCAAGCACTGCCCCCAAGCTAAGCCCTGTCACCACGCTGCGTGTTCATGGGTGGGAAAGCCTCATGTGAACGATGCGGCGCACGCACCCGCAGTGAGTGGGGGTGCAGACGCATGCCCACCTAACACACATCCCCACCCCCACTTGTCCCCACGCACAGAGCAACTGAGGGAAACAGCGGTTGCTCCGTGGGTGCGGATGGGTGGGGGGTGAGTGGGGATGCATGTGCACGCCCTGCCCATGCACCTGTGTGTCCATGGACCCCCTCCACCCGGCGGAGCCATGTAAAAAGGGCCTGTGAAGAGCCACTTGAAGAAGAACAGAAGGTTGCTGCCTTGTAAACAAGGTTCTTCGAGATGACTCGGAACATTTTCACAACACCCACCCTGTCAGCGCTGGAGGGAATTTTTTTTCTTATATTCCTAGAAAGGGTTGGAAGGAACTGTCATTCTGAGGTGGTGGCTGCTCTTTATACTAGAGAAGCTCAAAAACATTATGTGGTCTATTATTTGAATATGGTGATCATGCCATGCACAGCCCAGTTGTGAGAATGTTAGGAGCCATCTTGAAGAACCTTCTTTACAAGGCAACAACCTTCTGATCACGCACATGGGGAGGAGTCTTTTGTAAACAAACAGCTTTACCGGGTGCATCCAGCTGCTGCAGAGCTACTAGCATGCAGACGGCAGAGGCAGGTGAAGGATGGGGCCCCAAGCAGCAGGCTTCAGCTGCATGCAGCAGCCTCCAGCCACGTAGAGGGAAAAAAAAGAACAAAAAAAAACCCAGAGTGGCCCACTGGCGCCAAGATTGCCACCCCCTAGAAAACGCCACCCAAGACCCAGGCCTAGGGGGCCTACACCTAAGTCCAGGGCTGGCTCCAGTGAAGACTCATTGTGTGGATAACTTGCTCTGTTGTACTTTGTCCTATGGCAGAATTAGGTAATAGTGGACAAATAGGCTAAACAAACAAATAATAAAACCCAGATTTCCTAACTCCAACTCCTTTGCTATGCCAATCAGTATTCTTACTCTCCAGGATTTTGACTCAGTAAAGCTTTTAAGCATATGAGTAACCAGTGGCTTCCAGTCAGTAGGCCATAAGAACATACTTAAATTCTAAGCTGAAGTGGAGCCTAAAGATAACCTGAAATGCCTTAGGCCTGATTTGTAGTGTTCTAATCATTCTTGTAACACATCACAGCTGCCTTAGTGGTGGTTGCTCAGTACTTCTGCCGCACAGACCTCATCTGTCTCAGCTAGAGCATTAACAATCCCTTTTGAATAGTTTGGTATAAGTTACTTCTTTAGGGACTCTGGTAGAGATAGGATAGAATTAAATTTTCCAGTGTGTCATTTAACTGGAATCCATAAACCATCATTTCTCTTCCTGCTGTCTCCAGCATCATTTGTCACATCCCCCAGTGGTAGGGTGGCCAGATATGCAAGTTTGGGGGGACACTTATGAGAAATACATGTTGCAGGGCTGCATTCATGTGTTCCCCAAAACGTGCATATCTGACCACCCTATCCACCATCTTTCTCAACAAATGAGACAAGGTTCATAGAGGCAATGGTCTCATGAGCTACTTATCTTGGATTTGTTCCATAATTACTGTTGTTCTGTGCACTGAATGAGGCAGGTGAAGGCCTTGAGTGGGGAGATAAGATGTGGATCAGACAATAGAATTCAGAATGCCATGACTATGTTTTTCCTTAATTTTGCTCCCTTGCTTCATCCCAATGGATACATCTTTGCAGGATCATGACAAAGTCCCTCGCTACTCCATTCTTAATAAAAACATGCAAACTTAGTGGAATGTTTTAGACAGATGGGGAATGCAAGAGCAGCAATGGAAGTGGTGCAGCAGGGTCAGAAAGCAGGCAAGCAAGTTCGGGACAGCCTTCAGGCTCTGCTTCCCCAGCACTGCATGGGTCAGTGGCAGGGCTGCAGTGGTGGCAGGCAATGTTGTGGCTCCTGGGATCTAAGCTCAATAGAGGCAAAGCACTGGAGGCTATTACTCCCTGGTGGTTCCCTGGGTGGAACAGAAGCCCTGTTCCTTCACTCTATCTATGCCTTTGTTACTTGAAGTGACAAGGAGACAGCACGAAGGGGTGGAGCTTTTTTTCCCAACAGAGAACCACTGGGTCCCTAGCAATTGTTTAACACAGCCAAGCTGAGAGCTGCCACAAATTCATTATTTCCAGACAAGGCCATAATTATAGTGGAAATAGAGGGGATACATCCCCCTGAACTTTCAGAGCAGTGGGGATATGAATGCCCAAATCCCTCCCCACCCTCTCGCCAACTTTTGAGCCTCAGAAATAGAGCTTCCAGGACTTAGTCAATGCTTTCTCCTAGGTGTTGGTGGCAGGAGGGGGGGGGGGCGCAAGTATTTGCAGGGAGGAAGCACTCTAGTTGAGTGATTTACCTTGCAAAACAAAAGATTTTGGGATAAGGAGATGGTGTCTCACTGGGACTTTAGAAGGGGAGGAAACAGCCTCAGGGCAGATCTGGGCATCTCCCCTGCTAAAAGACACAAAGGGAAAGTCTGCCTTACTAACAACAGCACATTAAGGGTAATTCTCCACCCATTGAAGACAATATCTCAGATCACATTGGCTTTAATGGATGAAAGACTGTTTCAAAGTGCTCCCAAGCACTAATGACAGCTGGTTTGGGGAGCACTTTCACACATTGGCTGAGCAGTATGGTGCTCCAGAGCACCAGGCTGAGAATCCTTGTTCTAGGGTAACTGCATAAAAGAAGCAGAAAGCAAACTAATGTGAGCAATAACAAAGTCCTGGCTTCTAGCTTTAAACACAGTAGTGACAGGATAATAGCCTTGTAGTAGTTACAAGGAACATTCACCTTCTGGATAAATCAGTGTCCTCATGTAACACCTTTCAATAAACCAGAGTCTTTATAAGCACTCACATGCTTCCAATTAGTCAGCAGACATTCAGCCATTATTAGTACTAGCACATAGGGTAAGAAAGATGGTTTTCCTTATGATTTCAAATATATTTCTGTTTGGCTTCCTTATTTTTCTAAAAATGTTTTTCCACATAATACAGAGTGCTCTGATCATGCAAAGACTTATGTGCATGTTTAACTTCACTCGGTTCATTATCCCACTGAACTCAATTGAATTTTGCCTAAAGGTTCAGTTAAGCAGACCCCTAAGCACTTTCAGGTTTGTGACCTTAATTTCAACCCCTTCTCTGTCTCTTCAAACTCAGTTCTGTCTTTGAGATAATTAGTTTTGAGTCCATGTAGTACTTAGTATAGAACAGTTTAAAGGCTTGCCTACAAAGGAAGAAAGGGATATAGTCGGCTAGTAAGGAAAATGGATCAAGTAGGTAAGTTGATTTGTTTTTACTTTCTATTTTATTCTTACTTCATCCATAAAGTGAAAGTTAGAGTCTTGGATTGTATTGTAAGCAGTTGCTGTTTCATCCTTTTTGTTCCAATTATGCTAATAATCTTAAAAGAAAACAAGATAGAGAAGTGAATAAAAGGACTGGCCATGGGAGTACAGTTTGAGAATGTTGATATGTATACATCTTGTTAGCCTCTTGCCTTCTAAACAGACAGTATGTCCAATTGTTCTTTCTTTGTGTATAAAGAGGTTGGATAACAATAACCAATGAAGTTATTTCTCTAAATGTTTTAGCTATTATTAGGGACTTACATTCTCTGTGTTTTCCCCATTAGTGGCATTGGGAAAAATGCAGAGAACATGAATTACTGTCTATAATGGATTTGGGCCATTTGAAAAATACTGCAAATATAATAGCTGATTTTTTATTAAAAATGCCATACTTGTCATCTGTAACACATTTAGCTGTATGCACAATTAAGTTCAAACTGCATTTTATAAACTAATGGATGACTATAGTGCTTACAACATTTTTCCTTTTCTGTCACAAAGCTTGCTAACTAATAGCTATTAAACTGATGCTGGAATACGTTCATGCTTAATATTTCTACCTTAAGTACTGTATTGCTATCATGAGTAGTAAAGTTAAGCATTGCTTAACTTGATTGCTATTGATAGGGATGCATTTAAGTGCACATTAAACATCTATGTTACAATTTCATTATTAACATTTTTTTATTCCTTAAAACATAATGGTGTTGCTATACTCTTTGAGAAAATGACAACTTTCAGTAACTGGCTTTAGAAACAACTCCAGGGCCCAATCCTGCAAACACTTATGCATGTAAGTAGTCATAAAAGAAGTATATGATATTTAGATGCATAACACTTAAACACAAATGCATCTCTGGGTGTTTTTAAACAATCAAGGCTGGGGAATGGGGAGGTTTGTGTCCAATGAGAGTGGCACAGCTGTGGAGCAGCTACTCAGGTGGAGTGCGTGGGGATGGGGAGGGATTCTAATAGGCGGCTCCCAGCATGGCTACCATGGCAGCCAACTCGCGCTCTCCCTGCCGTGGACCATGGGAAGCGGGAAATGAGCCAGGCTGGCCTTTCATACTGACATATCCCGGTGTGAGCGCTCTCCCAGCCAGTTCCTGTGACTTGCACAGGCTGTGTTCCCTGGCCACAGTGCCTATGAGTGGCAGACTGGTCTGCTGGTGTGGCTGACTGCCCCAGTCCATATGGGAAGGAGATGTGTGGCCACCGGTTGCCACGCACCTCTTTGGCTTGCCCCACATGGCACACTCTGTATTTCTCAGCAGTACTCTATGATTGGGTAATGCGTGGCTTATGGCAGTGTGTGTTCCCCTGCTCCATCTTCAGATGGGTGGTCAGATTAGTGGCTCCTGGTTGGCCATGCAGGGTAGTGTCTCATTTAAAAACACCCTATAATATAAACGCTTATGCATATTTATACTATATATAAATCTATTATACTACAGTTTTTATTCTGTGATCCTGAATGAAAGAACTAATTGAAAAACCTAATAGGGCCTTTCATCCTTCAATCTGACTCCTTATATGTGGGCTCCATGTTGAAGATGGTGGGGTCCTGTTATGAGGTTTGCTATGCAGATCTTGTTGGTAGATTGGGCCTATATATACATATACGCTTAAGTGTAATGTCCCTTAAGTCAGAATGAATTGCAAGACAGCGTAACTATTTTAATTCAGTAGGCAAGACGTATCATTTTATTAAACTGTGTGTTTTATTCCCCCCTTTTAAAAAAATTGATTGTAGTAGATATTGGGAATTATGTATAAAACAGAAAATAGAAGTAGAGAACTTGCTTAAAAATACATATGTTCTTTTAATTTTAAAATTAAATTGACCTGGGAACAGATATTACTAGGGCTGAAATGAAGTCTTCTGAAAACTTCAGAATTCAGTGAAGTTTACAGTATTCGGTTCGGAAAGTCTGAATTCCAAAGTTCCATGGCCATTATTCTGAAAACTTCTGAAACTGCTGCACCCAGGGGGGGCTGGTGGACAGTTGAGCTTCTTCTGGAAATGAAACTTAGTGCCATATTTGGTAGGAGGGGGGTATGGGAGGGAACAGTTGAGTGATGGTAAGCCAGATGGCAAGCTTTTGATTGGCTGGCCAAGCCAGATGGCAAGCTTTTGATTGGCTGGTAGGGTGAAATAAATGTGCCTGCAGCCATTTTGTCCATTCTCTTTGGTGCATTTGGCTGTGTGCTGCAGTGCTGCTGGATCTCTGGGGGCCTGTCCTGGCCTGTCCATAGGACCAATGCTGGGGGATGCGGGTTACATTTACCTTACAATACCATGCAATGTTTTTAAAAAACATAATTGGGTTCCACATTGCTTCTAGTTCTGCCTGCTGCTTGGTTAGCACTTGGTACCATGCGGCCAGAGGGATCTCTCTTCCTGGTTTCATGTCCTTGCCTGGTCTGTTCAAGTTACCAGTGCCACAAACCTATGCCATGCCAAGGAGGTACCAGTGTGGGATATGAATGTCTGGTTTCCTTACCGGTTTGCTGCTGGGAGTCTGGTTTGTCTAAGTCTTTTCAAGTTACCAATGTCTGGTGTATTCAAGTTACCACTGTGCCACAGTACCAATGCCATGCCAAGAGGGTGCCCATGGGTGTGTGTGAAGGTCTGGTTTCCTTCTTGTGGGTGTTATCAGGCTGACTGGCTTTTGGTGGGATTTCTCCATGCAGTTGCGCTGTTTTGTTGTATTCTTCTTGAGCGAATGTCCCACTCTTGCTAACCTGTTTTTTTCTGTGCACTGCTTGGTTGGCATAATAATGATTTTACAGTGGGTGCACTCACTGCTGAGGTGGACCATGCTGTGGGTACGCACACTGTTGTTGTTTGTGCTGTTGTTTATTCTTCATGCAGTTGCACTTTTGTGGGGTTTTCTTCTGGAGCAATTGTCCAACACTTGCTAGCTTGCTTTTCTGGGTAGCATTTTGATTGTGGGTTCAAAATCTTTTGCCAAGATCTGACCAGCCGGGGCACTGGGGGAACACTTTCTAGTTTCTTTCTGGTTAATAATAAGTGGGGTGGGGTGGGGGCTTGCCTTGTATAGGTGGGCTGGGCACACACAATGGAGGCTTTTGGGGGGGAGATGTCTGGTTTCTTGTGTGTGGTGGTTACAGCTGCTGGTCTGGCTGGTGGCCCCCATGGGGCCACACACAGACACACACACCCCGCTCCACCCCAAAAAAAGCTTGTTGAAACTTGATTGATCAATTTTATTTGTTTGCTAATGTAGTCAACATTTTTTGGTGGGGCATGTCATGGAGAAACATAGGGTCACACACGTGTAACACAGGACTACATGTAGACTACAAGTCTGGTAAATATGTAATGCCAAAGGTTCCACGTGTATGTAATGTTACAATACATGTAGACTACAAGTCTGACAAATAGTAATACAAAAGGTCCCACATCTTTGTGAAAGGGAGAACTGTAGAATCCAGATCCGAGATGTAACTCATGACCGCCTACAGGAAATACAAACAGATAACAAAATGGGTATTGAAGGTCTCTTGACAGACAGCCCTGTTGAGATGTAAACTGACTTCCATGTTTGCCTGGGTTGACTACGTGACCTGACCCATGATTCCCCAAAGGTGAAAACAGAGAAAAATACTATTTAAATGAGCCAGTAAGTCACCTAGAGGAAGCTCATTCCTAAAGCCAGCTAGAGAACTGATCTACATGTGAAAGCCTGCCAGCCAGCAGCTAGGCTGAAGAGACATGGACTGAGAGACAGGATTTTGCTCTCTACCAACTAAGAAGCCGGACCCAGTCGTTTACACCAAAGGACTGAGAGAAACTTATGGACCTGGGTAGGGTAAGACGTTTACTTAGGAACTCAACCAGTATAAGTTAGGAATGCGTTATGTTTACCTTTTAATTTCTAATAACCACTCTGTATCAACTATCTTGCTTATGTAATCAATAAACTTTATGAAGAAGTGGCGGTGTCTAACATTGGAACACAAGTGAGCTACAAGAGCCCTCAAGCTCTTGCAAACCCAGAGAGTAAAGAGTCTGTAAACGGGAAGGATCGGGCCCTTGTGTGACAAAGGAGTTTTATTGTGGCACACTTGAATTAGCCAGAGAGAGAAACTAGTTCAAGAGAACTGTGCACAAGGGAAACTGAGTCACTCAAACCCGGTAAAGTGGGGGTGCAGACCTCCAAACCCATGACAGGGCACCCCAGTCCAACCCCCTTCCATGCTCCCCTGAGCTTCAAGCTGTGCATGTGTATCATTCATGGGGCATGCTTGGGGTTGGGGGAACTTACTGATCACATACCCTTTTGGTTTTTTTAATTACATGGTGGTGGTGGTTTTTGTGCTGGCTTCCGTTCTGTCTCGCTTTGTCTTTTGTCCTGCTGGCAGGCGCAGCAGGGGGAGGAAGGGTTGCATGTGTTGCACCCTGATTGGCTAGGCAATTTAACAGCTGCAGCTGCACCACATGGCAACACCTGCTGAGGTGCCAAGCTGGTGCTGAAGAGTTCTTCAATGTCCCGTACTTCAGTTTCTGAAGTCCGAAGCTTTGGAAAGAGTACCGAATTTCCTCCAGATACCCGAACCGACTATTCAGAATTTGGTCTGAGTACCCAGAAGTACCGTTCGGTTCAGCTCTATGTATTATCAATGGTCAATTAAATGTTGGGACAGTGTTTAAAAATGCAGATTCATGAAATTTGGAAAGTGTGTTCTTTCCCTGTTCTATTAACTTGCCTGAAAAGTGATGCTTGAAAAAATTACCTTTTTGTTATCGGAGGTGGTCTTACAAAGACTTTGGTCCTGGGGGACTTCAATATCCATGCTGATGCCAATTTAGGGGGAGCAGAGTGTGAGTTCATGGATGCCATGACAGCCATGGGACTGTCTCAGAGGGTTAAGGGCCTGACACATGAGGGGGGGGACATACCCTTGTTCTGCACCAGCCTTGAGGCAGGGTATCCGGTGGTGGGGGATGTAATAGCTTTACCCCTGTCGTGGACGGATCATTACCTTCTCCGGACCTGACTCATGTCTTCCCCCAGAATGGTGCAGGACCAGTTTGTTGGGTTTGCCCCCAGAGACTTATGGAACCAGAGAGGTTCTGGAATGCTTTAGGGGAAATGCCTTCCAACCTTGATGATCGTTCGCTCAATGACCTCATTGCCTTCTGGAACAGCTTGTTCATATTCAAATTCAATTCATTAAAAGTAGCCGTAGGCCATTGTCAAACCATACAAAACAAAATACATCCTGAGCTCTTATTTAATAAACAATAATGTAATTAGATAGTTTAATTCAATCTATCTAACTGAAGTAAATTTACTAACATGGACTTTAAGTAAACATAACCAAAGACATAAAAACCTCGTGAAAACTTTAACCAAGCAGAATAGACGAATAAAGATGCCCAAGAGAGCATCAATCAGGTGACATTAGTGATAGAGAAAGAAAAGTTGACTGCAAAAACAGAGACCTAATATTGAATGCCAGCATCACTTAGATGAAATTTCTTGGGATTTGTCCCCTAAGAATGTTTCTAACCAGCCCCAATCAGTGTAACCATAGAACTGTTCTATGATTGGATAGAGAATTTCTGCCCTAAGCTGGTCCTATAGATGACAGTTACATAGTATATGCTTCATAGTTCAGTAGCAAACATGTAGAACAGGCAACGCCGATCGTCCTATGTCATAATACCCCCCAAACGACCCTTATAGAGTTTTAGGGGGAGGGCATTTACACGGGCAGAGAAAAATAGTAACTTTTCTCTAAAAGTACAAACAGAAGTTAAATAAGGGGCCATTTCCCCTAGAGGAGGTAACCACAGAGTATAGACAAACATATGTGCAACACTACCAATATTAGAAATTTCCTCTTGTCTTTCAATATCCTGTAGTCTTAAACTAATTTCTGCTATGGCAGTCGGAATATTTTTAGTGTCCAAGTAATTAGCTGAAAATCCTATATAGGACAAGCATTGTTCAGTTGCCTTAATCTATGTGTTTTTGTAGGTGTCTTTCAGCAAAAATTGTACTAAACCCTGATTAGAGTTCTTACACAAGGGAAGCCAAGAGTTAAACGCAAACTGCCAGGCCATTGAAGCCCAGTTCCTTTGGCCACACTCCAATCTTACTGCTGTTGGAGTACCATTGGGAGCTTTTAGGAGGAATCTAAGGAAACGGGATTGAATAACATTTAGATCTTTCCCCACCAAAGGAGGCCAAAGTTCTGCACCATATAAAAAAGAGGCTTTCACCTTGGCATCCTGAACCCCCACAGCTAGATCAATATTTCTCCTCCCCTGACCAGAGAAGAATCTTAGAATAGTATGTGCCAAGCCCTTAGCTGTCAGAATAGCGGAGTGATATTGATCCGTCCATTTCCCTTGAGCTTGCATGAGAATTCCAAAATACCTAAAGCAAGTAAGCTGCTGAAGGAACTGATTATTAATAGGCCATTTATAACTTTTCCGACTGTTGGAGAAGACAACTATCTTCAATTTGCCATAATTAATAGTGAGCCTGTTTTTAAGACAATACTCTGAGAAAGCCTTCAACTGCCTAATCAGTCCAATCCGAGTTTGTGAAAGAACTGCCAAATCATCGGCATACAGAAGTGCCCCTATTGACTCTAAAGCTAATTTTGGAGGGAAAAAATTTGTGTGAGCCAACCTAGGGACAATATCATTAATATAAAGATTAAATAGGGATGGGACTAGTACACATCCTTGACAGACTCCAAGTCCCACCTTGATCTCCTTCGTGGTGTGCCCTAGCTTTTCAGTTTTTATCACCAATGTAGAATTCTTATACAGATTTTGGATCAGAAGTAATAATCTTCTGTCCCTGGTAGTTTCTCTTCATTTCTCCCATAGCAGATTTCTACATACAGAATCGAATGCAGCCTTAAGATCTAGGAAGACTACGTACAATTTACCACACCGTATTCTATACTACTTGGTCAAATGGAACAAAATTAGACATTGTTCTACTGTTGAACGACCCCTCTGAAATCCTGCCTGCTCAGGATAGAGAATGTTGTTTTGTTCCATCCATTGGGACAGTTTATTCAGCAGATATTTTGCAAAAATTTTACTCACTACACTCAGGAGGCTAATAAGTCTATAGCTTTCCGAACTGACTCACGGGCCTTTCTTATAAATTAGTACAACCACGGCTTTCCCCAGTTGATTGGAACGTTACCTGAGTTTATTATTGCTGTAAAAAGAACGTTACCTGAGTTTATTATTGCTGTAAAAAGGGCCACCAATCCAGGTGTGCCTTGATAAATTCCATTTGGACAAAATCAGGTCCAGGGGCCTTGTTATTACTGAAAGTCCCTATTATTACCACTAAGTCCTCCTCTGTCACTGTGGGCCAGACTGGTAACTGCTCAAGTGCTATCTCTGTTTCCAGTAGAGACACTCGTTCCTCTCCCTTATCTTCAAGGTACCCAGGAGCAAAAAAAACCTACCCAGGACTGCTTGGGGACTGGCAGGGACCATTCAGATCTCTCCTTCTTTAGGGAGCCATTTATCAGAAACCAAAATGCCTTGGAATCATTAGATTTACTAGCTTGCACCAGTGCCTTCCACCTATCTTCCTCGTAGAAATGCTTCTTAGATTTTTCTATAGAGTCTCTTAAGGGGAAAATAATGGTCTGGCAATCGGGCGTATGACCCCTGACGATACTCCCAATATACCGCTTTCAACTGAGCCTCCCTACACTCGGAGTCAAACCAGACCTGGTTTCGGGACCTGCCAGACCTGGATCTAAGGGTGGAGGAAACTACACTTTGAATGTGATTCTGGAGGGTGAGGGTCATAAGCACATAGGCTTCTAGAATAACCTGACTCTCAGCCTTACCCAAGATGTCCTCTACCCAACCCTTGCATGGTTCACTCTTGTACCGGACAGTACGAACTAGGGGCAGATATTGGCAAGGGGGGGGCGGGAGAGAGAAACCTATGTAACCCCCAGGAAGATTTGAGAAGCAGTGATAAAGGCAAATGATCACTTACTACATTTGGGCCCACAAAAAAAATCCTTCACATGTTCCAAAATATTAGGAGAAACCACCAGAAAATCTACCACACTCGCTATTTAAATGTAAAGTCTTTAAATGAACAATATATATTGTAAGTAAAATAAACAACTGGGACCCAGCCCTGAAAACTAAACCCAAAGCCACAGACAGACACTTAACTTCCTGGATCACCGTGGTTACCACAGTTTCCGCCACGAAGCATCCCAAGCCTCCACTGAGTCACCCTCTCCTACTGACTGAGCTAGCATGGAGAGAGAAGGACTTAAAGCCTTCTATCGCTAACAGATCTTGAGTCCAGGTTTCCTGTATAAGGACTACTTGGGCTTTTCTCGCATAGGCCATAAAATCCAAATTACTTTTGCATGACTGCCAACCTGAAGCATTCCAGGAACAAATCAAAAAAGATTCAGGCTCCTGGTTCAGATGATATCATGAAGCCCCAACACATGGATTGTCATCAAGGGGTAATACCTGATTATTTGTATGTGGTAGTTGTGGAGCCTCCCTAGGCCCACAGTCCTCATGAGACCCTATAATCAAATTTACATAGGTCTCCTGGGTACTCAAGCTGGCTAATTCGTTATCTTCCCTTTCCTGGACCAATGACTTGGAGTTGCTCTCTCCCAAATATACCAATGTGTCTGCCAACTGCAAAAATCTATCATTTATCGGGACAGCCTTACTAGTATTGCCTCTATTCCTATGGGTATCATGTCCAGAACCCCTATCAGTTTGAACCACCAAATCCAAGGGCTGGTTAAGATAGCTCCCCTGGTCCCTAACTGAACTGGGAGTTAAAGCTCCCTCCATTATAGGGGATAATATCATCTGACTTTGGATAGGGGTTCTATCCTCCAGTAATCTATTAACCAAGTAAGATAGATCATGTTTAGATGGAGCATGTATCTGTGACGTATCCCTAATTTGATCAACAAGCATGGGTTCTGTCTCTATTTCTGTTGATAAAGTTCTAGATTTTTTTTTTTTAGATACAATCCTTTTCTTACCCCGACGCACTAAAAGATCTTCTAGCACCCATCTCTTGTGTCTTATCCACCTCAACTTTTCGGATCACATCCAATTGCAATCCATTACCTCCAGACCTCCTCTCTACAGCTTGTTGTTTGGAGGAGAGAGAAACAGATACTAGGTCCCTATATACTTCCCTTAAAGTAATACCCCACGACCTAAAAAGATCTGGCTGTTCCATGATTAGCATAGCTAATCTAGGGACTTGAAATTCAACCAGAATCCGCTGGGTGAATCTAGCAGCCTGCAAAATTTGAAATTACTTTATATGCGTTGCTGGTATTTCACAGGACAAAATAAAGGACAAGTGTCTCTGAATGGCCCCCTTGGTAACCAGGGGCGGATCCAGAAGTGATGTGGATGGAGGGGCTGAAGTCCAAAGTTAGTATAGCTCTGCCCAGGTGAGCAGGCCCCGCCTCCAGCCCCACCTCTAGCCCCACCCCCTACCAAGTGAGCAACAGTGTCAGGCCAGTTTATACCCCACCCCAAAGCCATGGGAAACCCCCCAAGCCACAGCTCCAACAGGAGAGGGGGACTTAGGTTCAGTGGAGCAGTGGATATGATAGCTGGGCTCCAACTGCCGTCTGAAAGTGGGCATCAGACACAGATGGTTAAATAACCCCTTCCCCTAATCTCACTACAGGAAAATACAGAGTCTAGGGGCAAATCCTCATTATACCCCATGCCAAAGAGGGAAATAAATCAGGGAAGGGCAAATGCTCCCTTAAGCCCAAAGTAGATGAGAGGCAAATCCTCACTGCAAAAGAAGGCAATAAAAGAGAAGGGGGAAATGCCCCTTTACAAGTCAATCAGGTAAGAAGCAAATCCCCACTGCACTCCATACCCAAAGAGAACAATAAAAGAGAGATGGGCAAATCATGCCCCCTTGTAGGGGTGTGCATGCCATTTTCATTATTACAATAACGATAACAAACATTGTTGTTTTCATTATCGTAACTGCAATATCAAAAATGACAAATAATAACGAAAATAGAAACAAAAATGACATTTTGTTTTTGAAATAAAGGGAAAAACCTGAAAATCCTATTTCTGGCTGTAACTTTTTTGTTTCTTATTCAATTCTGATTAAACATGGGGAGGGTGTACCCCCAGTGAAGGGCACTATGTGTACCAATTGATTAGGTAAAGGAAACCGATTTTAGAAGCAATTGAATGTTGTGATTTTCAGAAAAGCTCCATACACATTTCATGGCTACAACTTCTTTATCATGCATCCAATTTGCATTACACCTGTGAATATTATGTCCCTCCATAAGCCTAACACTCCTGCCAATTTTCAGAAAGACTGGATAAAGGGTCCTGATGGTATAAGACATTAACTTGGAAAATACATTTCCAGCTGTATCATTTGTATATTCCATCCTGTTTAAAAGGTATTTGGCAGGAATGTATCACATACCTTCACTATCATCTCTGCCAAACTACAGAACAATTTGATAAAGGGATCCAATTTTATAAGCAATTGATGTTGTCCCTGTGAAAACCATTATTCAAATAAATAGCAGCACATGCAGTGCCAGTCAGATGCAGGCAGTAGGAGGGAGGATGTGGAGCAAACCAAACAACTGAAAGACACATTCACTGGCCAATTACTGCATGCGTACAGCTTTACAGGACCAATTGATAGTGGCTTCAAGGCAGGCATAGGGGGCGGCCATGAGGTGGGCATAAGGACATAAAGGACATAACTGGGACTTTGGGGATAGCATCCTAGCAATCAGGGGCCATAGTTGACCCATCCAGGCTGGTCCATTATCATCACAATCACATCCTGCAGCACTGTGACAGAGGACATAAGAGAATCTCTGTTGACACTTTCCTAAACAGATGCTTCTGACTTTCCAGTAAAAAGTGTGGAAGAGATGTTGGGATGGTCACAGCACAGTAAAAAGTGTGGAAGAGATGTTGGGATGGTCACAGCACAGACTGAGGATATTTGGTTGACCTTTCTGCTGGCCAATTGGCATCACCAACCGATCTTATACCACAGTGACATAAGAGAATCCCTGGCATAGGCTTCTCTGCATATGCTGTGGAAGCATATAAAATTGGGACCCTTTGTCACAGCTTTCTGATATGTGGCAGAGATGATAATGAAATAACGAAAGTGTTATATACAGCCCTGCCAAATTTCATGTACACTGGTTGGACTACAAAGATGTTAGTCAGATATACATTTATATGTTAATTGCTTATGCTGCCAGGACCCTTTATCTAATACTACTGAAAGTTGGCAAAGATAGTAAATATGGGAAGGAGTGCAAACCTTCCAAGTGTCATCTACATTAGATATGAGGCAAAGAAGTTACAGCTAAGAATGTATATGAATATATACGAAGAATTTTGCAAAATAAAAACATTCAATTCCTTCTAAAATTTGATTCCTTTACTCAATCATTGTGAAATATGGTACACTTAATGCTCTCCATTGGAGGTATATGCATCCCAGGTTTCAGCCGCATATAGTGAAAAACAACAAAGTTACAGCCAAAAATGTGTTTTCCATTGAAACTAATGAAAATGAAAGCCAAAATGATTTAATTCAATGATTCAATTGCTTCTAAAATTGGATTCCTTTACTCAATCCTTGTGAAATGTGGTACACTTAATGCCTTCCATTGGCGGTATATGCAGCCCACGTTTCAGCTACATATAGTGAAAAACAACAAAGGTACAGCCGAAAATATGTTTTCCATTGAAACCAATGAAAATGAAAGCCAAAACGAAATGGGGGGGGGGCGGCCTGAAGCCTCCTGAGCTCCCCCTGTGAATCTGCCCATGGTATCCCATCTAGGGAATAAGCCCTTCAGTAATGGCTGAACAATAAAAGTTACAGCTCCCTGAACCAATTGTAAATGCTCGACTGGGTTACTTGCCCTGCCCACATTTTATCCCAACTCAGGGCAACCTTGCTGATGGATGGAGGGGGGCAGTACCTTCATATGGGGAGCTAAACTAGAGTTTAAAATTTCCTGAGCTGCTTCACCCATCCTGCCTTAAGATTTTCTATATAGTCTGTGATACTACCCATCTGAGATTTTTGAACTCTAAGCAAAGACGTTATCTGCTCTAATTGCTCCAGAAGTTTCTTAACTAGGTTACCAATAAGAAAACATTGGTTTCCTGATATATCATACACTGTTGAGTTTGGTCTTGATTTGAAGGCAAAACCTTCATCTAATAAGGAGTCCTCCAAGCATAGCCGGGAGGAGTCCAATAAACTAGATGTAGATTTAGAGAGAGCTTCTGATAAAGTTTTTGATGGAGACACTAGACTAGAAGCTCCTGCTAACGGTTGACCTACAGGGGAAGTCTTACAATCTAGTCCAGGTTTAGAATGCAGGTATACATCAAGTCTCTGCTGCTTAGATTTTGCCTCCACTGAGAGGGCTACTGTGCCTTGGCATCTCCTTTTTCTAGTCATGTCCCCAGAGGTACACTCTCCAGTGAGCACACTCACTAGCCTATAGTAATAATCCCAAATATGGACTTAAATATACCATGAGATGGTTTAACTCTAAGATTGTCCCGAAATTCCAAAAAGCCCACTCGCCCAGCAGTGTAGTCCAAGTCCTATAGAACTGATAAGATCCCCAGCGGCCACCCTGCAGCCAGTGCCTGGGCGTGCAGCCCACAGTGCATGGCTATGGCACTGCCTAGGTGGAACGGGTTCAAGTCGCTCCGCGCCAGTGTCCTGGTCCCAAACGTTGCGAAACGATTGGTCAAGCCCTCTGATGGACAGGAGTGGGTCTCTATACCGGTGGGGACTTGTGGAGGCGTGTCTCTGCCCTTGCCGAACACCCAAGCACCAGAGGCACTGTCAATCACGGGAGCTTTTAGTCTCTAGGGAGGGATTCTTGGGCTATTTCCACTCCTACAGTCAATATCACTGGGGAGAATTCAACCCCGTCAAAAAAGGACTCTCGGGCTGGCACTACTTCCAAACTCACGTCCCCCCCCATGGGGTTTCAAAAAAGCATACTTCCCTGCCTCCTACCAGGAACAGCTTGTTGGCTGAGGCTATCGACTGAACGGCTCCCAAGTGTCTGCTTCCAGAAAGCCCGACAGCAGGGGTCGCCATGGTTCATGGAGGACCTGTGCCAGATGAAGCATGATGGACAGTGGTTGGATGGTGGCGATGGTGGCGCCGAACTAGTGCCAAAGCTGACCGATTGCAGCATAAAGCTAGTTTAAGAACCTATGCTGATGCAGTGCGGGCAGCAGAGAAAGCGTTCTTTGCTGCCCTCATTGCATATGCAAAGTCACATTCCGCTGAGCTTTTCCGGGTGGTGCAGAGACTGGTCAGTCCGGCCTCTCTCCACCTCAAACTGAAATTCTCCAGTGCCTGCTGTGACATGTTTGGTTACTTTTTTGCGGATAAAATCGCCCAGATTCACCACGACCTCAATGCTGCACTTATGACAGTGGGTGAATCAGAGGTACGGGAAGCTCCGCCATGTCTGTTGTTGTGGGATCAGTTTCAGTGAGTATTGCCTGCTGATGTGGTGGATGTCCTTGGGACCGTTCAGGCCACCTGTTGTGACTTAGATCTGTGCCTGTCCTGGCGAAGACCAGCTGGGAGACATTAGGGCCATTGCTGGTGGGGATGGTCAATGACTCCCTTAGGGAAGGAAGGGTGCCGAGCCGTCTCAGAGGCAGTGGTGTGGCCTCTGCTCAAGAAGCCATCTTTGGACGTTGACTCCCTGGCCAGCTATCGCCAGTCTCTAACCTTCCCTTTTTAGTGAAGGTTACTGAACGGGTGGTGGCCTGACAGTTACAGGGGCATTTGGATCAGGTCGGTTTTTGATCCCTTGCAGTCTGGTTTTCACCCTGGGTTTGGCACAGAGACTACACTTGTGGCCTTGGTCGATGGCCTATGCCATAAATTGGATCAGGGAAGATCCTCAATTTTGATCTTATTGGATCTGTTGGTGGCGTTTGATACTGTTGATCATGAGATGTTGGTGGCGAGGCTGCAGGACCGGACCAGGGTGAGTAGAATTGTTCTTGACTGGTTCCACTCTTTCCTGGCAGGGAGAACTCCAGCGGTGGTACTCAGGGAACGTACATCATCTCCCCGGAATCTCATGTGTGGAGTCCCGCAGGGTACTATTCTGTCCCCTCTCTTGTTCAATGTGTATATGCAACCTTTGGGTGAGGTCATCAGTACGCCGATGATACACAACTCTACCTCTCATTTTCTGGAGACCCAGGCTTGGCAGTCTTGGTGCTTACCTGGTGCCTGGCAGCTATGGGGGATTCGATGAGGACAAACCTTCTGAGGCTGAAACCTGACAAGACAGAGGTGATGTTGGTGGGTACGGCTGAGGGGGTGTTGGCTCCCATCATTGGCGGGGGTCTGCCCCCTGCCCCTCCCAGCCACTCAGGTTCGTAGTCTGGTGGTGCACCTCGACCCGCAGCTCCGCCTGGATTGTTAGGTGGAAGCTGTAGTGAGGGAAGCATTTCGCCAGTTACATCTGGTGTGACCACTGCGGTCGTATGTCTCAGGCTCGGATCTGGTCCCCATCATCCATGCTTTCATTACCTCTCAACTGGACTACTGTAATGCGTTGTACGTGGGGCTACCCTTGACGGCGGTCCAGAGGTGGCAGCTGATGCATAATGTGGTGGCTCGTCTCCTAACGAGGATGGGCCACTGCAAGCACATTATACTTGTGCACTGTACTCTGTACTTGCTGCCTATTGTCTTCTGGTCCCAATTCAAGGTGTTGGTTATGACCTATAAAGCCCTTAAATGGCTTGGGTCCTGCTTACCTGCGAGACCGCCTCAGGCCCTGGGTCACTTTTTGGCCCTTGCAATCAGCCGGGGGCGCCCGACTCAAAGTCCCCCAGGTATGCTGGGTGGCGACGGCAGAGAGGGCGTTCTCAGTGGTAAGACCTGGTTGTTCCACCAGGCCTTTGGGGAGGGGATGGGGAGGGGTTTTATTTTGCCTTAGCTGCTTCTGAAATTTTATGATGTATATTTTATGTATTGTAGTATTTTAAACTGTTTTATTGATGATTTTCTGTTGTGCGCCGCTCCGAGCTGCCAGCATGCAGGAAGATACGGGATACACATTTTTGTATAAATAAATAAATTTTAAAATTGCAAAACCAATGTGTTTGCTAAAGGTGTGCCAATCAAGCATAAGAAAATTCTATCACTTCCTACTGGGTGCAGCCACACAAGACACTTGCCTCAGTTTGGGCAGCCTTACCTCGTGTTGGTGAGTTGCACTTCACAATGTACTACATTGTGTGTCTGGTGACCACCAGATGCCCCCTGTCCCACCTTGTAGCAGGCCAGACAGCTGGCTGTTACGTGATACATCCTAAAAAACAAGGCAGAGGAGGCAGCGCATAGCGGCCTTGTCCAGAGTAGGATAAGGCTACCCAAAGTGGGTTAAAGGGTCCCCCCGTGTGGCCAAGCCATGTAGCCCTGTCACAAGGTGGAGGTCTGTGGATCTGGCCCAGAGGAGTGCCCTAAGCAGGGCACAGCTGATTGCAGGGGAGCAGAGCCTGGGAAGCGTGTGTATCCTCTTCCCTGCCACCTAACAACTGATCAGGAGAGAGGGGAGCCTGGAAAGAGTGTGGGCCCCCTTCCCAGACCCCTCTCCCCCATGATCACTTGTCAGTTGGGTGGATCAGGGGAGAGGGGAGTTTAGGAAGAGTGTGGTCCCCCGACCCAGGCTCCCCTCTCCCTGGATCCACCCAACTGATCACAGGGGAAAGGGGACACGTGCTCCTCCCAAGCTCCCCTTCCCCCATCAGCTGTCATGGCGGGGGGGGCGAGAGCACACACCCTTCTCCACGCCCTCCAACAGTTGCCTAATGGCAGCGGGCTTACCCCTACCCCACAGCAGGAGTTGGAGCCTCCAGCCCCATGCGTCTGGCACCTCTGCCAGTCCCAGGGCATGGAGGACCTGGTGATGGCCGTAAGGGAGTGGACCATGTGTCCCCACTGGCCCAAAGTGTGGCAGATGCAACTGCTTGCCACGGGGTGAGTGGGGGATCAGACCTGCCACAGCTTGTGTAGCTGCACCCAGTGACTGGCTTCAGTTTGTGGAGTTTGAGTGTTTTTTTTTCTCCTTTTGGTCTGCTTGATTCTTGAATGTATTAACAAAAAGTACTAATTGGTGATCATTGGCTGTACCAGACTAATTTGAATGATTAAGAAGGTATAATAAAATGGAATGTATGTTCTTCTACAATGTTTTCCTTTTATCTTCAAAGTTCTCCCAGTTTCACAGTTTCCTTGAAAAATAATTTTCAGATACTCAGAAGCCCTTAAGCCCATTGAGCATAAATACTATTATTTATTTTATTTTTACAATTTATATGCCACCGTTTCGTGTCTCACAATATATTAAAACATTTCAAAACATTAAAATAAACCATAATAATTTAAATTAAAACAATGTCACCACCACCCTAACCCACCCCATCTCCCTCGGGAAAGGCCTGACAGAACAGCCAGGTCTCACATTGTCTGCAGAAAGAGGGGAGGCCGGCAGCCAAGTGGATCTCCAACGGGAGAGAGTTCCGCAGCCACAGAGAACGCCCTCCTCATAGTAGGCACCAGGGGAACCCCGAGGAGGGTGCCCCCAGCCGATGGCAGAGGCCGCTTCAGGACCTGGAGGGTGAGGCGGTCCTGCAGATAGGCTGGGCCCAAGCCATTTAGGACTTTAAAGGTCAGCACCAACACCTTGATTGGGCCCGGAAAGCTACCAGCAGCCAGTGCAGAGAGCAAAGGACCAGTGTTATATGCTCGCATTGGACCATCCCCGTTAAGAGACGGGCCACCGCATTCTGCACCAGCTGCAGCTTCCGAACCAATACCAAGGGTAGCCCCATGTAGAGTGCATTGCAGTAATCCAGTCTCGAGGTAATAAAAGCATGAATGACCATGGCCAGATCCGAGTCTGAGACGTACAGCCTAAGCCAATGCACCAGATGTAACTGAAGAAATGCTCCTTTTGCCACAGCTGTCACCTGAGCATCCAGGCAGAGCTGTGGCTCCAGGAGACCTGAGAAACCGTGGGGGGCAGACCCCATCAATGATGGGGGCGACCACCCCCCGGCCTTCCCCACAACCATCACCTCCCTCTTGTCAGGATTTAGTCTCAGATGGCTCATCCTCATCCAATCCCCTACAGCAGACAAACACCGGGTAAGCACTGAGACTGCAGGGCCCGAGATGGAGGAAAATGAAAGATATAGCTGTGTGTCGTGTCATCGGCATATTGATGACCACTCACTCCATACTCCCTAACAACCTCTCCCAAAGGCTGCATGTACATGTTGAACAGGAGAGGGGATAGGATGGAACCGTGCAGTACTCCGCACATGAGGCCCTGAGGGGAAGATGAAAACTCCCCCAGCACCACACACTGGGTTCTCCCAGCCAGGAATGAGTGGAACCATTCAAGCCCCTGAAGCTGCCGAGCCACCACTCGTTCAATAACCTTCCCTAAAAAGGGAAGGATAGAGACTGGCCGATAACTGACAAGGACATCAACGTCCAAAGATGGCTTCTTGAGCAGAGGCCGCACCACCGCCTCCTTGAGACAGCCGGCACCCTGCCCTCCCCAAGGATCCAGACAATGTCTCCCAGGACGGGTGTGGAACTAATTCAGAATTGGTGGCTCGAACAGTCCAAGAGCATCCCCCGCATCTGAGGGTGACACCATCCAAAACTCATCCTACAAAACAGGACCAGACGGGGCCTCCACTGCCTCAGACCTATTCTCTGCTTAAAAAGTCACATCAAAACCGTGGTGAATTTGAGCGATTTTTATCTGCAAAAAAGTCCACAAACAAATCACAGCAAGCACTTGATGGTTCCACGTCTAGGCAGTGGGAGGCCGGACTGACTAGTCCCCTCACCACCCGGAACAGCTCAGCTGGGCAGGACTTAGTGGACGCAATGCGGGCAGCAAAGAAAACCTTCTTTGCTGTCCACACCGCTACAGCATAGGTACGTAACCAGACTCCCTGCCACAACCGGTCCACTTCAGTACGCAAGTGACACCACCGCTGCCCTTCCTGCTTCATCCACCGCAGCTCACATGTATACCATGGGGAACTGTGTTTTTGGCATTTCGGGAGCGGACGTTTGGGAGCCATACAGTCGATGGCCTCCGTCAGCCTGATATTCCACCTAAACATGAGGTCATTGAGTGAGCGGCCATCAAGGTCAGAGGAAACATCCCCTAGAGCTATCTGGAACCTTTCAGGTTCCATAAGCCTTCGGGGGTGAACCAACCTAACTGGTTCCTCCCGAGGGCCGACATGCACCAGGATATCCGCCTAGAGGAGATAATGATCCATCCATGACAAGGACACCGTTGATACCTCCCCCACCAACTGATCCACCGCCTCAAAGACTGTGCAAAATATCATGTCCAGGGTATGTCCTCCAACATGTATGGGGCCCACTACTCTTTGAGACAGGCCCATGGTTGCCATGGCGGCCATGAACTCACACTCTGCCCCTCCAAGACTGGCGTCAGCATGAATATTGAAGTCCCCCAGAACTATTGTTCTGGGGGACTTCAAGATCACCTCCGACACCAGCTTAGTCAGCGCATGTAGGGAGACTGCCATACAGGTGGGTGCATGGTATATCAGCAGTATCCTTACCCTGTCTTCGGCCAAATCCAAACTCAGATGGAGACCCTCTATACCCATGATAGATCGCACAGGAAATCTCCTCACAGGCCAGGCATCCTTAAAAATAATGGCTACACCGTCTTCCCTCCTCCCTGGTCCCTCCAGTCGCGGCTGATGCTGCACAGAGTACCCAGCTGGAACCAGATCAGCCAATATAGGTCCTGATTCATTGTCCAGCCAGGTCTCTGTGACACACACAAGGTCAGCCGCCTAGTCCAGTATCAACTCCTGGACCGCAGTTGACTTGGTAGCCACCAATCTCGCATTTATCAGCGTCAAGCCAAGACCAGGGGCCCTGTGAACCCCGATCACCTCACCACTTGCCTGGGGGCCAGTGAGCAGGACAGAAACACACCATCTGTCCCGTCTCACAGGTCAAACCCACCTCCCAGAAGAACCATAATTCCCCCGGCCCAGAACAACCCCTATGGCTGCAAACTCCACCGATCCGCTCCACCGACCCTNACCCCCCCAGGAGGCTGCCCTGCCAGCCCCCCAAGAGAGAACCCCCCCAAAACACCCCCATCCTCTTCTGCCACCAGAGGATCCCTCCCTCTCAGAGGGCTGCACCCCTCCCTCACACCGAGGTGGTCAGCCCTCCCCTCCCTAACCCAGTCCCCTTGTCCCCCCTCCTCATAAAGGAAATACCCCATCCCCACCCCAATCCCTCCTTAAAATACAAAGCTAAAGCACACACATACACACACACACACCCGGCTCCCTTGGCCTCTGGCGCCAGGCAGCCGGCCGCTTTGGGCTGCACCAGGACCCGGAAGTCCTGGCTGCGTGCCATGGCCCCGCCCCCTTCCTCAGTGAGGGGGTGTTAGTACCTGTGGGGCTGGGCAGCACGCTCCGGGAAGTGGGAACAGGTCCAGGCAGCGGCGGCGGCAGCAGCTTCAGGAGCAGTGGCACCAGATGAACCGGTGAATAACTGTCACGGTCCAGGGAGCCGGTGAACAAGTCTGGCTGCCACTGCCACTCTGGCCCACTAACAGCACGCCAACGGGCTAATGCCCTTTGGCCGTGCTCTTCAGCCGCCGCCCAGAGGCCGCTGCCCCCTGGGTAGCAGCCCCTTTTCCGATGGTTACCTGGGGGAGGGACAGAAGAGCGGTCACAGGTGTGGGGGGCAGATTCCAAGGGTCTCAGGAAGCCAACACCCCACCCACTTTCCAGGCCACTACTTGAGTACTATAGATATTTAACGATATTATTAAGCATAATACCCTTGAAGTTACCATGATGTTCCTGTGTGCAAGATAAAAAAAAAATGTCATGCTGAATACAAAAATGTCTGTTAGCTATCTATAATGATAAATATATTTCAAGAAGGTTTGTCTGTATTTTTATTACTGATATTCTCTCAATGCTTTAACGTTTTTCATTCATTGAAGCTGTCAAGTATTCTCTTTCTGACTTGCATACATCACTTCTGCTAATACTAATTGCAGTCAACTCCCTTGTTTATCACTTATTTTTGTATATTAAGATGATTGATACTTTTAGAGATGAGGGAATATAATTTTTTTTTTAATTCTTAACATGTCATCTGCTCTTGAAACTTAGCTGCTTTAAGGTATCTCCAATTAGACACCGCAAAATCATTAGTCACACTTGAAAAGTCTGGCCTTTTACATTTACTTGTGCACGATGAGCCAGGAGTGGTCTGTCACTGGTGATAGTCCTATGAATTGACATAGTGTCCTCTATTTGATTGGGACTTGTGTCGCTGTTAGCAGTTAGCAGTTGTGCCAGAGAACTTTAGGATTCTACCTTTTTAAGGGCAATAAACTGAAGGTAGTGGTTGTCTTTTTAGTTTTGTATAAATGGGAGAACATTTGTATTCCTACTTGTATGTATGTATGTATGTAATGACATTTTCCAGGGATTTTGTGCCAAGTATCTTTTTTAAAACATCTCAACTAAATATCAGCATGTCTGGAGAACAAGTATTGGATCTTATTAAAAGACAACCTTCATGGGTGTTTTCACACTAGACACTATCACAGGTGACCATGCTTTTCTTTGGTGTGACCACCCATGGTGGTGTCACATGTGCTCTTGCCCTCCAGAGGTTACCATGGGTGGGAGCACAGTTTTCCCAAGACCATGGCAGGATTAACTCCGGGTTGTGCACTGGGGTCCCTGCCAATGCACAACTCTGAGTAAGCCCTGCCACGGTCCCGGGAAGCCATGCCCAGACCGGGGTAGTGTAGGCTGTCACATTTGATGGCCTGCTCTACCTAACTCTGGCTGGTGGCTGGAGCTTTTTTGGGCGGGCACAGGCTGCTCACCCACCCGTCAGGGAGGAGGGGGGAGGGGCTGTGCTCAGCAGCACGGGGGGCGAGGTTGTGCGGACCACGTTTGCATGTCACCCCCACCCTCTCTCTGGCATGTCTGCTCGGTGATGGGCCCAGATCCTGCCCAGAATGAGAGCCCTCACCCCAGGCAGGATCAAAGCGTGGCAGCGCTTAGCACCGTAACGTTTAAACATACCCTGTGTCTCAGCTTCCCGTCTGTAGAATTGAATAGTACATTCCTTCTCTCTGCCTTGACTGCTTAAACTGAAAACTATTCAGGGTAGGAACTGCTTGAACTATGCATTTGTATAATGCCTACCGAAATGGATTGAGAGATCCAGATGTTGCCATAATTTTTTTTTTTTAATGAATTCTATACAACTTCCTGCATTATTTGTATTTCATTCTAGTCTAGCACACCCACATATACATGCCTTGTGCAGAATAAGATTAAAACATGTCTTGACTTTTATCTCTCAAATTATAGTTTGCTGTATTTCAGATGTCCGTTTGGATGGAAGTCATTCTGAAATGGATGTCTATTTGAACCGTCAGAGTGAAGGATTGATATTGGGCATAAGTACTTCTTGCATTGAAGCTTTTGCTTATCAGTCATTGGATATGACCATTTTCCTAAAGGCCATTCTATGTTCTATATTCTATACCATCAAACATCTATATGTTTATTTTTGGCCAAATTTTAGATGCTTGATTAATAGTAGTGTGATGAGGAAAGGGAACAAGATAAATATTAGACGTTAACATACTGTATCTAATGATAGGTATTCATTTTGTAGTTCAAATTAACAAATAATGGCTGCACAAAGGTGCCCTACCTAAAAGGTAGATACCTGCTCTGTAAAAAGCCTGGCTGTCTTTTTTTCTTTTTCTTTTTTTTGGTGGAATGTAGGAACTTATAACTGGGGTTCTATTGTACCAGATGAGCTCTATTTGGTTCTTTTAGGATTGAAGCCTATTTCATTCAATTTTGTTAAAACAACGATGTTTTATCATGAGGTAGCTTTGTACTCTGGAAGATACTACTGTGGGGTTATACCTCAATCAAATTTAATTTCGTGTGACAGCAGACGTCAGTATGTGTCACAGTACACACATACCATTCCATGCAACCCCCCCCTCCCCAAAACTGAGATAAGAGTCTGTCTTGTGGGGTACATTTGTACTACATATGCATAATCAGTAACCAATGACAATTTCAGTGACAAACAATGATAACCAATGACCAGTATGACAACCAATGTCACAGAGCCCAGCTGGCAGCGCCTGACAGTGTCTTGTAGCCCAGTGTCTTGTGGGCTACAGTTGTACCCAATCTGCATAATCAGTAATCGATGATAACCAATGACAACAATTGACTAATGGGACAGAACTCAGCTGTCCCCCTCCTCCTAAGCTTGGCACAGAACCCAGCTGGCAGCCACACATGCAGGGGCTTACTGAGAGCAGGAAATCTGGGTGGAAATCAAATGCTTACTGTTGAAGCAGGCTCCATAATGTAGTCTTCTGCTTCAGGGATTTTTGGATGCCTGCAACAGTGGGGAAACACACAAGCTGTATGTTTTTGCAAGAGGGAGGGGCAGCCATTTGTTACCTTGGATACAAGAATAGGTGTGAACCTTAAACCAGCCAAACATTCTGAAAGCAGGGGTTTCTGCAAGCAATCTTAGCAGGATCTCCCAACCCCTTCCATAGGGAAGCTGATGGACACTCTAAGCAGCATAAAACTTGCATATTAGACAAATACTGTTCTATTAAACAAATATTGAATTCTGTTATAGAAAACTAATTGGAGTAGCAACATAACATAAAATTGCACTGGGGTAACAACTTGACCCAACTGTTAACATGGGCTTGGGGTAATGTTACCCCATATGGAAAAACACATTCGTGTCTGGGGTAACATTACCCCAGGTGGCTTTTTGTCCACAGAAAACAAACAGTTAATTGTGGGTATTTTCAGATGTTATGTGGTCATGGCAGACCACAGTGAACACTGTGGAGTGGCTGTGACCGGCGTAATGTCTGATTTATCCTTGCCAGATGTTCAACACAGTGAATATCTGGTGGGGATCATTGTAAACCACGGTTCCAGCCCTGTGGCCAGTCGCAGAGCCGAAATTGTGGTTAGGTTGACCATGATCGGGAATGGACCAAAAGTAACATCTGTTATCTTGGCCCATTCCTGATCTTGGTCCTGGCCACCAGGAGTGGTGAGGCGCAGCGGCCTCACTGGCTGCTGCGCCCACTGTCTCCCTGAGGGCGGCTGGCCGGCCGGCTATGGAAGCACGGGGGTTGGGGACGTGTGGCTGCACAGCATGCTTAGCCCTGCCCAAACCCTGTCCACTCCCCAGATTCCCATAAATGATGTGGCTGGCACATCTGAAGGACAGCCAGCCTCATTACTGACCGGGACCGGAGAATGCTCCCAGTCCGTGATTCAGTGTGGTGAGCCCAGAGGCCCATCACGTCTAAAAATACCCGGTAACAGGGCTCTAACTTATGGGTTATTGCACGAGATGTACACCTGGGTTAAGAGATTACCCTGCAATACCAGATTAGGTTAAGACTTTATTATTAATTGTTTTGTTAAAATTTTAGTCTGTGTAGTAGCAGAGGAGGACCAGCAACTGCAGTGTCACTTTCTGAAGCACACAACTTCCAAAGGTGTTCAGGCCCATCACTGAATTTACTCTTAAAAATAATAAATATTCTGGTGACAGTGGGCTGCAACGGTCATTTCAAATATAAAGATGTCCTAAAATTAGTCTGTACTGCTTTTATTTTTGGACTAGCTGGTAGGTTTTTTTCAGTACTATAGATTTGCCAATTTACTGTTTTCTCAGCATGCAGAATATTTTCAGTTGATAAAATGAAAATTTTAAAAGTTAGTCTAGAAAAAACTCAGATTTTTTTTTATTTTACATTTCCCCACCTTCTCTTGCAAGCTACAGGTAAGCTAACATCAAAGCTAAAATAGATGTCTAGTTTTATATGTACTTTGCTTGCTGATCTTTAAAATGGAGAGTTACATCAAGCTTGTGATTGTGCCTGCTTTCTTGTGGTCTACAGTCTTTTTGTTTTTTTTAAATGTATCTAGTAAATCCTTCTCTATTTATGGTGAGTGGCTGTAGCTGATGTTAGGTTATGAAGTTCCAACAATCACTAGGTAGTTTGTCAGCATAGGAATTTCACATGTTTGGTCCAGGAAGCTAAATTCTACCAGAAGGTACATATATTTCCTTCTTACTGCCTGTATTACTATTGAGGGTTTTGGGAGGGGGGGTTTGGTGTGTTTTGTTTTTGGAAGGCTTGTAAACTTTTGGTATTGACATTGCTAGTTCTTTAAATTGCCTTTTTGCTTGTTTAGTGTCAGATGATCGAACTATCCAGTCATTTGTAAATCACATGCATAGAGGAGGTAAGATTGTTGCCTCATCTTATATTATTAGTTCCTTCCTACCTCTTTAACTCGGCCAGTTTCCCTCAGAGGTGCGATTGAGTTTTTTCAGTTCTTTTTCTTCTGTATGAGTAACTGAACTTTAAGGTCTCTTGGAGATGAGGGATAAATAAATATCTAGTTCTTGTTTCATGGTTTTTATGTACTTGTTGAAATATGGTACATTTCTCTCCCAAAAACAAAGTCTATTGATAGACTCTTTTTTTCTTCTTTTGTATTTTCTAAAAATAAAGTTTTTGAAATCTCCTTCTAGGTTGAAATCGATACAGCAAATTTTGCTTTGAACTATATCCTTGGAGCTGAATTACAAACTTTTGGAATGATTTTGACTTATGCTGTACTTCCCGTAGGGATATATAATAATATCCCTATATAATAATCTAATAATATAAGTCCTCAGGTATGGATCACGTCGGTGAACCCATCTCTGGCTCAGGCCTTAACTCGGAGGCTTCTCATTCAGAGAGAAGTGAAACCTAACAGGAGTAATTTATTGGAAATAAGAACCTTATTCAGTGGCTGTAGAAATACGCCTATGTATGGCCTTGTATATTCCTGGGAACAGGAATTATACTGGAAGTTTGGGTGTTACGGACTCCCAAGCCAGCCACACTGGCTCCAGGAGAAACCAGACTGATACATAGGGCATTTGTAGACACACATTAAAGTTCTGGATGTTTCAGTCTTCTGGGTTTACAAGTCCACAAGTAAGTTCCAGATTCATTTTTCACACACACACTGCCCTGAAGCAGTTCCTGGATGCATTCTTCACACAAACACTGCCCTGAGGCAGCCTAAAGTAGCCACAGCTGTAAACATGACAGGCTGCCATGGAAACCAAGTGACCACAGCTGCCTGGAGCAAAGCAGTTTACCAGGAGAGCCTTTTACACACACAAGTTCTGGGAGAAGTTTCACGCAGAAGTTCAAAGATCTGGATGTTTAAGATCTGGATGAGTGATTTAGACACAAGAAAGTTCTGGATGTTACAGCAAACATCCAGGAGAAATGTGTGTCTAAAAACACCCATTGTTGTAGGAGAATTTACTGGATGAGATCGGCCCGTCAACAGACGTGCCGGCTGATTCCAGAGGGGGGGGGGAGAGGTCGGGGCCACATGATGTGCAGCCGCACAGCCCCGCCCCCTCCCCCCGTGGTCACCTGACCGCCCACCCTCCGTGGGACGTTAAGATACTTAACGTTCACCCCCGGCGGGAATCCCTTTGACCACACTTCTGGAGCTCCGACCACCCGAAGGGCCGGAAGCGTGGTCAAAGAGATTCCCGCAGGGGGTGAACATCTGGCGGGAATCTCTTTGGGGCCCAACAGACCTTACGGTACCGCGGCCACCACAGGGGGTTCACCGTGGCTGACCATGGTATTGTAACATCTCACGTAATTGTAAGCCGCTTCTTGTGAAGGAGAGTGCGGGATATAAATAAAAAGTGAAATGAAATGAAAATGAAAATTACCCTATGTTTATGAAACCAGTGTATTACAAATTTGACACTTTGTAGAATGTAAGACCTTGTACGTATGTGTAAATATTCCAGTGAGCTTACACCTCATTGGACAGATCTGGGTCCTTTGTCTGGAACCCCATAAATACACTTAGGGGTATTGCTGGGACCCCAGATTCTCAGGTCCAGCCCAGCTGTCCCATGTCTCCCAGTAATGGAGTGAATCAGCCATTCTACTCTACTCTGGTAAACAAACCTCTTTTACTTTGGCATTTCCCTGTGTCGGACTCCGTGCCTTTGACCTCTAACTGTTAAGCAGCCACCCCTGAAGGGGTTAAATACTCCAACACTTCCATCCTGAGAATTTGCTTATGTAGCACATCTGTCTATTGTAAAGCTTGTAACAAATTTGGTATCTCCACTTCCACCACAAAAAAGGCAAATATCTTTGCCATTTTGCAATAGGAATGCTGCAATGTAGAGTCTCATTTGCACAAACTGTGAATAGGATCCTAGTCTCCAGGTTTTATGGATTAATGACCGTGTCTGACCCTCAAAGAGATGAATGGGCAGAAGTCCCATTGATGTGAATGGTACTTGCACTGCTGCAGTGCCATTAGGGTCGCAACATTTGACAGTGATCATCAATCAATAGGGGTCTGTCCATGCATCTCTGTTTAGGGTTGGAGCCTGTGCTGTCCCTCTGTCTCCCTGAACTGATGTATCAAGAAGCTTCAGTTTACTTAAATTTACCCTCTTTAGTGTCTTGGATGTCCAAATGTGTAAATTTATAACACCACCTTTTTTCTGTCAGTGCAATCTGTATAAAGCCATAAAGACTCCCCTCCTCCCCCATTATGCTTTTCATGGTTGCATAGGGGTTCTGTAGTACAGATTCTAACTATAGGGATTTTATCAAATATGCCATTAAATAAATTGCTGTAAACTGGCAGATCTCACATGTGGCTTGTAAATAATCATTATGGAAAAAAATTAAAAACAGAAATCTATGTCATGACTCCTACAGGTCTTTTTTTTTGGGGGGGAGGGGTGTTGAAGGTAGCTAATACATAGTTCTAAATGTAAATACTCTTTAAAGAGTGAATAGGACTGACTCTTGTCTCTCCTGATGTTCACCACTCCCTTGTCACTTAGATTGTAAGAGACCTGTCTATAACTGGAACCCCATAAATACACTTAGGGGTGTAGGGACCTGTCTAGAACTATTGATTTGTACAGCACCAGGTACACTGCAGATGCTATATAAATAATAATAAAATAGTCATCCTAAAATCCAAAGTGTTTATACATGCCAGAAGCATAATCCCCAACCTTATTGCCAAAGAAAATTATCTGGTCAGTGTAACTATGCCAAATTTGGCTCAAACTATGTTGCATGAAAAGAAATTAGTGGTGTGAACAGTGACTGTAACTATATAAGGTCTTGCATTATAGCAAACCTTCTCCTTTCCCCTCTCTCTCTCTCATTGCAGTACTCGTTTGTGCATCTTTTGCTGTAAAGCACTCTTCAGTATAATGAACAGAAGGTTTAACCACAAGCAATCTGTTATAGCAAGGATGTACTATAGGTTATTCCAGGAGACTTATGTTTTTCTAAGACATGGAGACTTTAGTTTTGATCTCCACTTGAATGAGAGCGGTAGGGTATTTTCATATGTGACAGCTCTTTGAGCCATCATGCATTGATCCTGCCCATGGTGAGAGCCCTTGCCATGGACAGGATCAGGCCTGGCCGCTAAAGAAATGTGCTGATGGCTGGGACTGGGAAGGGGACAGGGGGACGTGTGGACGTGGTCTGTATGGCCCCACCCCCTGCTCTGCCCAGTGCAACCTGGCCCACCTCCCTTATAGGCTGCGGCACCCAAAAAAGCTCCGGCCCTTGGCCCTAGTGAGGTAGAGTGGACCATCAGATGTGATAGCCCAATCTACCACGGTCCAGGGTTGCCTTCCCCACACCGTGGCAGGGCTAACCCAACACACAACCCAGAGTTAGCCCTGTCGCAGCCCAGGGTAAACTTTGCTCCTGCCTGCAGCAAACATCTGGCAGGCAGGAGCAGAAGCGACACTACTGGTGGCCACACCAGAGTTAGTGTGGCCACCCATGGTAGTGTCACGTTTGAAAATACCCCTAGTTGTGCTTGAAAATAAAAAAATTACCCAATATCTCCAAGTCAGTTCAGAATGGATGATGATTAGAATCAAGCTGTATTTTGCTATGCTCTCTGTGATATCAGTGATTAGGAAAACTTAAAGTAGAAACGAGCTGTGCTTCTTTTAATAAAGCAAAATCAAATATGTACGTCTTAGAATGATAACTAGAGAAATTTCAGCATTCAGTAAAGAGGAGTCCACTTTCCAGTAACTTTTAAAAACAATTGTGGCATCTGGAGAGACAGCTCTGACTGAACATGGAAAAACTATATAACTGTACTTTAAGAAGTTTTTTTTTTCCCCTCTCAAAAACAAAATTTAATTTAAAAAAAACAAACCAGAATCATCACCACCACCACAAATGTTTGTTTTTTAACTGCAATTGGGAATTATTCTTTCTATACCCCACACGTCAGTTGGAACACACCAGTTGGTTTGTTTCCTTATCACTTTAGATGATGCAGATCAGTCTTTACCAGTATATTTGCAATGTTTCTTTTATTTACTTACTTGGATAGAGGTGCGTGTGGCCTTTTTGTATATGTACAACACTGACCTCTATTGGATTTACTCAACTATAGTATTTAATCAAAACAAAACGTTTGAAATAAACCTAGTAGATTCTTAAATCTTAAGAAGCTGGGAACATTTTAAAAATAAAAATGTAATATTTCATTTTAAGATTATTTCATATGTTAGGTCCTACACCAGAAGTAGAGCTGCACCAAATATTAAAAAAAATATTTGCGAGTATTCTTAGTGTGTCTGAGGACTGGTTCCTGGTGCTTGGACTGGTCCAAAGACCCTTGGTGAATACATGGGAATTCCAAGGGTGGGGGCCGAGGAGGGAGCCAGAGGATAGGAAATGGGCCAGGGAAGAGGGAGTGGGGGCCTAGGAGAGGCTAAGAGAGTAATCACCCTCCGGAGGGGTTCTGATGATGCGTGGCTTCCTCTGGGCTTGGTAAGGTTTTTTGGTGGTGGTTGTTGTGTTAAACTTACAAAGATGGTGCCCGCAGGATTCTGGCCTTGACAGCACCATCTTGGAAAGGTCTGAGTATGCTTAAAAGGGGCTATTTGTTCCTTCTGAGCATGCCCATCTTTTTTCCCTCTTTTTAAACTTATCTGGTTCGGAGGAAGCCACACATCACTGGAGCCTCTCTGGAGGGTGAGTAGTTTCAGGGGGCATTCCTCAGAACTTCGGAACTCGGAAAATTGAGTCATATACCACAGTCCTAAGGGTGTTATGAGGAAAACAGAGGACCTAGTTTCAGCACTAACCAGAAGTAATTGCCAAAGGGAAAAAAAAGAAAAAGAAAGGAAAAAATAGATTGTAAGGTTTTAAGGGTTATTTATTAAATGGGGGAAAGGTTTCAGGGCACAGAATCCTTAATCATGTGGAGCAGTGAATTCTTACCACATTCCCCACCCCAAAATTGGAATAAATAAAAATCAATAAAATTACAATTCACTTCAAATTTTCTTAGCCTATTTGTGTATTATTTTTAAGAACAGTATTAAAAACTCATATTTCTCAGCTATAACTCTGATTTGCTAATAATGCACTTGGTTTGTTCTGATTATCAATATTCAGGAGGAAATTAGAATAAAATTAAAATTTCTAAATTTTGCATAATGCATCTGTTATCTGCAGAAATTGAGTTATACTGACCTTACCTGCATGATCACACTTTGAGACTTAAATATAATCCTATGTACCAGAAACATCAAAAACATGCAAAATACATTGTCTGTCCGGATCATGACCCCTTCTGGAGTCTTTATCCACAGTTTGGGCATCTGTGTTTTAAAAGGAAGTGGTTAAATGTTGAACATAGACCTTTAGTTTAGTTGAAGAATGCATACCATGTCACCACTAATCTTCATGTTTTCTCTGGGCAGTAGATTTCACAAAAATGAACAGTCAACCAATTTTCAGTGTCCTATATATTTGGAGATATTACACTATGGGTATTTTCAGAAGTGACTTTGTCACACTTAACTTCCCCCCTGCCCCCCAGGGCCAAAACCACCATCACTTCGGTTTGACGGCTGCCAGATGTTCACCACAGTTTTCCGAGACCGTGGCAGCAGTTACCACCGGTTGTGAGCTCGAAAAATCGGGGGGAACAGCTGGTGGTAAGCACTGCCACAGTTGGGGCAAAGCATGGTAAGGCACACCATCATGTTTGTTCTGCATATCAGCCTGCCCTGGGGTGGGGTGGTGGCCAGTACCCCAGACTGGAGCTAAGTGTGGCAGCGTCGCTTCTGAAAATACCCCCGGAGGCCAGATTGGAACACAGTTTTTTGTTTTTATTGCAACACAAACTCTGGGTTGTTTTTTTTCCCCTCACACTTCATTTTTGGAGCCTTTTTTAAATAACGGAGTGAATATTTACAGTTTGGGGACAACAAAATTTAATGTTCCTTTAACTTGATAGTAAGGATATTTCTAGGAAATCTAATATTCCTAACTTACTGTAATCTAATATAAATTGACATTCTCATTGCACTCTCAAATACTGAAAAATAGGGATGGGCGAACAGGTCGTGGTTCGGGTTTGGCCGTTAGGGAAATGTTTTTATATGGGTTTTGTGTGTGTGTGTGTGTGTTATGGTTTTTTTGGTTTTTTATTTGGTTTTATATGGTTTTATTATTTGTTTTTTTTGTTTTTATATGGGGTTTTTATTAGAGATAGTAGACAGTTGTAGGAGTTAGCTTAGTGATCGAGATAGTGTTAGTGATTTAGTTTTAGTGTTTGTAGGGGAAGGCCTGTGTGCTTATTGGATAATCCATTTAGTTCATAGCATTTAGAATAGTTAATAGCAGTTAGATTTAGTGTAGATAGATAGATAGATTTATCTACACTAAATCTAACTGCTATTAACTATTCTAAATGTTATGAACTAAATGGATTATCCAATAAGCACACAGGCCTTCCCCTACAAACACTAAAACTAAATCACTAACGCTATCTCTATCACTAAGCTAACTCCTACAACTGTCTACTATCTCTAATCTATCTATATCTATCTATTGGATGGGGGGAATCACAAATAACACAAGAAGGGGTACAAAATTGAAATGAAACTTAAACCAATCTAATAATCCTACTCTAAATGAAAAAACAGGAAGGGAATCTGGGATGGAATATATGGGAAAGGGAAAGGATTCAATGGAGGGGGGAGGGAGGAAGGAAGATTGAACACAGGGAGAGGTAAAAACAAAGAATAACCACTAAATCTATCTAAGCTAAGCTAAATAAATGAATGAGAATATGGGGGTTGATGGGTGAAATGAAAGGAGGATTGCAATGGATTGGGGAGCTGGGAAATGCTGGGAGAGGGAGCCTTCTGAAATGCCTGCTGTTCAGGAACAGTGACTAGCTCAGAAGGTGTTGGGAAGGGGGGAGGCAGATGGTTTTGTTTCTTGCAAGCCTCTCCACCCCTGGTGCCTGGAAGTCTGCTCCTCAGCTGACTACCCCTCCCTGTCATGTTTGACCTTCCAGTGACCCTTTTTTTTGCCACCTCAACGGAATCCGAACTGTTCGGTCATTTTGACGTTCGGAATCGAGTTCAGTTCGGTTAGTTCGTGTTCGGATTCAGGTTTGGTCTTCCGAACAGGTGGAGTTCGGGCCGAACTCCGAACTTCCGAACCGCGTTCGCCCATCCCTACTGAAGAACATAAACTTTCAAATATGCCTTTGTAACTTGTTGGGGTTCTTTGGTTGCCCACACAATTGTAGAGTGCATCAATCAATAGCACAACATGATTGCTCTAGAAAGATTAAATGTAATGTTAAGTAAAATCACAACCCAGGAAGCTTAATCACAGACTTGAATAACATACTTTATATTACAAATTTGGCCGCTACTTAAGGCAGTGGTTCCTAACCAGTTTGTCAGGACACAGTGGCATGCCTCAGCAGGTTGTCAGGTATGCCCAGGAAACTTAGGTAATTATAGTTGCTCAGTGAACAGTAGCCCTTCAAGACAATGCTGTAGCTGTTATAATGGATATTAAATTATTTATAATATGTATAATATGTAATATTTAAGTTACATGCTAGATGGGTTTTTGATATTCAGTTTGAGTGCATAGTTATGTAGTGTATACTGACAGGTAAGCATGGGTGTGCTGTGAAAGCATTACTGAAGCACAAGTGTGCCTGAGCCAAAAAAAAGTCTGGAAACCTCTGATATATGGTAAAATGGAGAAACGTAGAACTGTAAAAAAAATCTACAAAAAACAGAGCAAACCTATTGAATTTACCCTACCTGAATTGAACAAGTATCGGTTTCACTTGTTCAAGACGTTAGCCCAAATTAGCCCCCTCCAGATGGCTGGCCACCTGCCTTTCTATTAGGTGGCTGCCAGATGTTTGCCCATACCACAGTTTGAATGTGAATTTTGTGTTTGAACTTACATGCATCTTGTTTTTGTTTGGATCCATCTCTGGTAAAAAGTACTTGTAATTTTGTTCCTGAAATCTTGTGAATACAGTATAAATAAAATGGCAAATATGCTATTTCCCCATACATATGCTGTGAAATACACAATTCAAAATAGTTAACTATACAAAGTGTTGGGGGTGGGGGGTGGGTTTCATTGCTTTAGGTGATTGTAAGCCCTCTATCACTGTGATTTTTGAGGTCTCTCTAGATTTATCTGGACAGTTTATATGTAAACCAGGTAAGTATTATCCCCATCTATTTTTACGGACAAGTGAGAGAGAAAATAATTTACCCAAGTTAACCTAGGAAGTCAGGCAGAACTAATAATTGTACCCAGCTGCTGTGAATCTCAATCAGGGCCTTGAACACAAGATCTTTATCCCTTCTGTGCAGTAGAGTGGGTGAAATCTGTTATCTAGGCTGTGAATTCCTGTCTCTTTCATAACAATTTAATCAAAGTGGCACATTTTATTCTAATGCATTATTTTCAGCAGATGGTCACTAGATGGCATTGTTTGGGTGCAGAACTTTAAGAAAAAATTCGGTACAGTGTGTAAATGGGTAGCTTATCCCCATGTACACAGGTGAGTTAAACTAGAAAAAAGATACTTCAGCAAAAACTGTCAATTAAATAAAATCATGTTTCTAAAGCGTGTTATAACATTATGGCCTGTATCGTCCATTCTGTTAAGGCAGAGGGTTCCCTTTATGTGGGAGAGGCAGTTCCTTTATTACTGAATCACAGTTGCATCTCTGGAGTAAATAGGTATGTTGAAAGTGTTGAACTTTCATGATCTTGCAGTCTCTCCTCAAGATAACACATTGTGGTGGTAGGGTTCCTTACATGGAGTGACTGATCCGGTTTCTTTTATTTAATAGATAAATAGCATGTGTATTATGACCCGGGTTCACTATTGGTGAAAACAGACATGCACATTAAAACCTCTTTAACACGGCTTTAGATTGTTTTGTACCATGTGTATCAAGGTATTTGTTACTGGCACGTAGCGTGCCAATACAGCCTGCAGCAAGCGGTGGTAAAGTGGAGTAACTTGCATGTCTGTCTTCACCCTATGTTTTTCCCCATTGGTGGCAATGGGGGAAATGCAGTGAACATGAGTTCCTGATTATGACTGAGTGGTAATTTCAGCTAAAGTGGGGAAAGTTTGCTTTATCTTTTTGGATAGCTTGCAGAGTTTAAAAGTGAGGCGAAATTTGAATTTACCTAAGTAGTTTAGCTAATTCCCAGCTTTTTTAAATAACATGAATGCGGAATATTCTCTTTACCTGAGACTTTGCAGATGAGTGCAGACAGACATGGAAGGACCTCCGCTGATTTATCCCTAAATTAAAATAATGAAGTTGATCAAACTGGAGGTGGGGGAGAGGGAGGAAGGAAGAGTAGTTATGGCATACAGAAAAGCCATTTTCAACCATTAGTTGTGCTCAGTCCATGTTAGAAATGGAAAGAAAGTAGTTCTTCAGATGATCTCTGTCATGCTCCAATAGGGAGCCCCTGGTGTTTGGGCAGCTGTGAAACATTAACTTCACTGATGGAGGGCCAGGTTAGCCTAGTAGATAAGGTGTTAGAATTGGAATCTGTTCACCAAGTTGCTATCTCTCTGCCTCAGTTTCCCTATCTCTAAAATGAGGATATCAATTATTTACCTCACAGGGTTGTTGAGGGAGCAAACTAGATAAGGATATTAAAGCACTTCGAGCACTGAATGTACAATATACATTAATAATAATTGTTACTGAGCATCTTCAGTTCTCTGTCTTATACAAAGACTAGAGAATCTCGCTGAAAATTCTTGGGTTCTCAGCAGCGTAGGGAATCTTGACAAAACGTTGTTGTTCCCTGCCCTTCTCCTGGTGCACATCCTTACTGACCCTAACTCCTGCAGCACCTTGCACTCCAAACTGCCACTTATCTGGCATGTCCACTTCTGGGAACATTCCCAGGCTAAGCTCAGTAACGGACATCATTTGTATTTCTGGATGCTTTCAGAAGTGACTTACCTGGGAGGTGGTGAGCACCGTCCCTCCGGTCGGGGTCCTGGCTAGCCACCAAACAAACGTGACATAACCGGGGCGGGGAGACTAATGGATGTGCGTTCTTCCAGTCCTACCTCTACACTGCATGCAGCAGCCTGCCTGCCTGACATGTGGCCAGTGACGGCCACCATGGTGCCTGCCCCACCCCACCCCTCACCACCAATCGAGACCGGGTGCAAGTAAGACTAACTTTCAGATGTGAAAGCCCATTTTCTGGGTCCAGAGCCAGATCCTGACCATGGTCGTGGCTAACCAAGGCTGTGATTCAGGGATTTTCCCGAGTCGCATCCCAGGCTAGTCCCCACCATAGTTGAGATCCAGCCTGGGGAAACATCTAGCAGGTGCCTTTTGACGTGACAGCAGCACCTGGTTTAAACCACGCTCAAATGAGTTAAACCATGCCACTGTCATGTCTGAAAACACCCTCTATTTAAAATGCAGTCCCCCCTTGCAAGCAGGAGTAGACTACAAGTGGGTTGTGATGTGTGCAAAATGGGATTCATCCCATACTTGTTTCTGGCAGTACTCTTGTGTTTTACTTGCCATCTTCTTTGCTCACCTAGTGCTGGGAACCCCCCTCCATGTAACTGGCTGAAGCTGAATATCTTCTATATGGTATGGTAATATGACATTTTAATATTGACTATTAGGTTGTCTTCAAGGAAGGTGACAACATCATCTGCGAACACAGCTGCTGCTTATATGATAAGCAGCGAGTGCTGCAGATACATCACCATAGCTTCTAAAGAGTCAAAAACAGAAGTAGCTTGCCTGATGACATAGCTTGCTCATCAGCACTAACTAATATGACAAAGCTGCTTATGAAACAATGTTCTACTGCTTCAGCTTTCCAGACATTGCGCTTAATGAAATTTTATTTCTACAGGTTTTAGGGGGAATTTGAGGAGCAACTGACTAAAGATGTAGAATCTGTACAGTGCAGGGACATTGCTTGTGCTATATAATAATAATAATTAATTAATAATTATGGTTGTTGGTTTGTTTCTTGTTTTTTTTTTTTAAAGTACATCAGAAGCAGGAAGTATGCCAGAGAATCATTTGGGCCATTAATGTGTGAAAGGGGCACTTGAGGAAGATGAGGCTTTTGTAGAAAAGCTAAAAAAAATAAAATATTTATTTAATAAATGTCTCATGGCAGTTTTAGGGCCTTCCCAAATGGCTCAGGGTGGCTTACAAAACTGATATATAAACTGAACCCCAACATTCCACTTACCCCTCCACAATCCCCATTCCCTGTCCCTGCCTGCCACATGCCTTAACAAAAAGAAAATTTTTGCACTGCCTTGGAAGATGCTAGGGCTCAAACGAACCTCTGGGGGAAGGGAGTTTCATAGTATCGGGGCAGCAACTGAGAACATCTCCCTGCAAGCCCTCATCATATGAACAAGACTAAGGCCGTTTTTAGATGATCGCTGCCACGCTCGTGCTTGTGAAAAAATGCCAGGAGCCGGGATCAGACGATACACTCCTGACAATCACGTGCCCGGAAGGGGGAAGTGCATGCTTTTCCAGGTTGAAAAATCAACCCGGTCAAACACGGCCAGAAAAGCATGCGCGTCCCCCTTCCGGGCGCATGATTGCCGGGAGTGTATCGTCTGATCCTGGCTCCCGGCATTTTTTCACAACAAGCATGAGCACGGCTGCGATCGTCTAAAAATGGCCTGAGAGATGGCACCCACAGGGAGGTGCTCCTGGCCAATCTCGGAGGTTGCAGTTACGCATGGAAGAACAGGAGGTCTCAGATACGTGGGACCCTGGTTTTTTACTGTTTTAATGTTTTATACTATGCCCATTCTATGTATTAGCGGGCCAGTCCCTTCTTGTGTTTTTGTGTTCATATTGTTTGTTGTTTGTGCTTTGTATAGCTATGGCAAACTAGCCACGCTGAATAAAGATGATGATGATGATGATGATATGTGGGACCCAGGGGACCCAGACCATTTAAGGCTTTAAAGGTCAAAAACAGCACCTTGAATTGTGCCCAAAACCTATAGGAAGCCAGTGCCACTGGTGTAATGTGCTCCCGGCGCCTCATCCCCGAAAGGAGGCGAGCCGCCACATTCTGCACCAGCTTCAGCTTCCTAACACCCTTCAAGGCAGCCTCATGTAAAATGCATTACAGCAGTCTCGCCTCGAAGTGATGAAAACATGGATGACAGTGGCCAGATGTAGGTCAGAAAGGAAAGGCTGCAACCGCCTCACCAGATGGAGTTGGTGAAAAGCACTCCTGGCCACTGCTGCAACCTGACAATCCAAGAAAAGCAAGGGATCCAGAAGGACTCCGAGGCTGTGAACCTGACTGACCAGAGGGGGCCGGACTCCATCAATAACAGGAGTCCCAATTCCCTCCAGGTCACAAGGTCAGCCAATCATCATCCCCTTGGTCTTGTCTGGATTTAATTTTAATCAGCTCATCCTCCTCCACTCCCCGACAGCAGCCAGACATCGAGTAAACACCGAGACTGCAGGGCCTGGGTTGGATGAAAAGGAGAGGTAGAGCCGAGTGTCATCAGCGTACTGATTGCACTTCATCCCAAACCTCCAAATGACCTCATCCAGCAGCCTCATATACACGTTGAACAAGAGGGGAGACAGAATAGAACCCTGCGGGACCCCACAGGGGAGGTTCCAAGAGGACGACGCGCAATCGCTCATCATCACCCTGTGGGACCTCCCCGGCAGGAAGAAGCGTAACCACTTGTGCAGTCCCACGCACTCCCCACCATGTCCAGCAGTCATATCAAGAACCCCTGGTGGTCAATTGTATCACAGGCTGCTCAACAAAAGATCTAACAAAATCAACAGGGTAGAATTCTCCTTGTCCATCTCCAGGTGCAGGTCATCGATCAAGGCCACAAGCCTCTGTACCATACCCAGGATGGAAGCCCGACTGAAATGGGTCCAGGAATCTGATGGTCTCCAGATGAGCCTGGAGCTGTTGGGCAACAACTTGTTTGATTTCTTTCTCTAAAAAGGAAATGTTAGAGAGAGGCTGATAGCTGGCCAGGGAGTCGACTCCAAAGATGCCTTCTTAAACAGGGGCCAGACAACCACGGTTTTAAGAACGTTTGATTGCAGGTGAAATAACTGCCTTTTGTTCTATTATTTATATGAAGTTGGTCATGCAGGCACACTAAGATAGGGTCATGGCAATGGTGAAGTTCTTCAGCCTTGTCCACAGAGCAAATTATAGCACAATTAATACAATTCATTGATGGGGCACCTTGGCTCAGATATGATGAGACTTTCTACAGGCAGGTGCCATTAACACTTCTCTTATGGGAATATTTACTTCCCAAGACTGACTGGAATACCGGGCACAATTCAAGGTGCTGGTTTTGACCTTTTAAATCCCTAAATGGTCTGGTCCCCACACCTAGGAGAGCCCGTCTGTCCTTCCATACTCCACTGTGGCCTCAGTGATTGGTCAGGAGTGCCTCCCTGTGGGTACCACCTGTTAGTTGTGTTCATATGGTGAGGACTTGCAGGGAGGTGTCCTTGGTTGCTGCCCTGATGCAATGGAACTCCCTTCCCCCTGAGGTTCATTTGAGCCCAAGCCTGAGCATCTTCCAGAGGCAGTGCCAGACCTTTCTATTTGTTAGGGCATTTGGCGGGCAGGAATTGAGTGTGGTGGTGGGTGTTAGGTAGGTTGGGGGAATGTTAGGCGTTCTGGGTTTTGTTTCTTATGCTGTTTTTATATGTATTATTTTTATTTGCTTGTAAGCTGCCCTGAGCCAATTGGGAAGGGTGGGGTAAAATTGAACTCACTAAATAAAATAAAAACTTGGGGAGTGTTTGATCTTCCCTTGTTCACCCTTTTTGTTATGAAATCATAAGGGGTCATCTCATATTCCACTTTTCATATTTTATCCCATGTGGTTTGCAGGAAGTGGGTGATTGATGGGCGCCAACCCCTCTGCTTAAATCCCAAACTGATTTGGTGCAGGACAATGGGCACCACAGTGGCCCCTCTTGCATATGTGCCTGTTCAACCTGTCTGTGCTGAAGAGTGTAGGCCGCACGCACGCACGCACGCACACCAGCTGTCAAGCCAGACCTGGGCACTGGTCTGCTATTCTGTCTCGCTGGTGTGGGTAGATGTGGTGGGGGAAGCCCTTGCAGGTTTGGGGCAACCAGAGTAACTGTTGCTCTTCTGGCTGCACAGTGCATTCTAGGCCTTGCTGTGGTGCTGTTCTTGTCTGGGCAGGAGGAGGTGCACTGGCATCCCCAGCTGTGCACTTTTGTCCAGGCGTTCCATTAAGCAGTGTATAATTGCCTGTTCCTGGTCCCTGCCCTCCGGTGCCTGATCACTGTGAGGACGAGACGAAGAACTCCTCCCTCTCCCCCATTGGTTCTTGCATGTAAGGGGCTGTTCTATACTCCTTTCATGAACCATATTTCAGAACAATGATCATGAGTCCTCCTGGACTGGAGTTTGTCAATGTCCATCCCACCTTAGGATGGGATGATCTGTACCACACAATGATATTAATGAGCAAAACTTCAAGTCTTTCAAAACAATATTTTTTATTTATTTAGTTTATTTAATTATTTAAGGCAAACAACATTCAATAAAAAAGTTTTTAAAAACAATTTTAAACAATTTAAAATACAATACAATGTGGGGAAACCACCCCTACCCTTCGCCAAAAGTCTGACGGAACAGCCAGGTCTTACATACATGCTGAAATAGCAGGAGAGTGGGAGCAAACCGAGCGTCCTCTGGGAGCGAATTCCACAGCACAGGGGCGGTCACCGAAAAAGATCTAACGTTAGTGGCCACCCGCCTCGCCTGTGGAATCTCCAAAAAGGCTCCCAGGGACGATCTCAAGGGTCGCATGGACACATGGGGAGTGAGGTGGTCCCGCAGATAAGCAGGGCCCAGGCTGTGAAGAGCTTTAAAGGTTAAAACCAGCACCTTGAACCTGGCCCGGTGCTTTATAGGCAGCCAGTGTAGAGCCCGGAGCACTGGTGTCATGTGCTCCCTGCGACTCGCCCCCGTAAGGAGACAGGCCGCAACATTCTGCACCAGCTGCAGCCTCCGGACCAGCTTCTCGGGCAGCCCCACGTAGAGCGCGTTGCAGTAACGCTTTCACCAGCCAGGATGGGCATGGATCTTGCTCACAAGTGGTGGCACGAACAGATCCCAACAAGGACTTCACATCAGCAGGCGCCATCATCTGAAACTTATTTCACAAAACAGTACAGGATGGGGCATCCATAGCCCCAAGATGATCCTCTGCAATAACTATGGAACCGAAATCGTGGCAGATGCAAGCGATCTTATCTACAAAGTACTCGATAAACCGGTCACAGCGGTCACTGGATTGCTCCAGGTCCAGGCGGAGGTAGGCAGGTCTGACCAAACCTTTCACCACCCGGAAAAGCTCAGCTGGACATGACTTTGCAGATGCAATAAGGGCAGCAAAGAACTGCTTCTTTGCTGCCTGCACCGCCACAGCATAGGCCTTTAAACTGCTCTTATGCTGCGATTGATCATACTGGTCGCGAGTCCAGCGCCACTGTCACTCTAACTGCTTGCTCTCCCGCTTCAAACACCTCAGGCCCTCAGTAAACCAAGGAGACCTGCGGGAGACTCGGGAGGGCAGCAGATGCCTGGGAGCCACTCTGTCAATGGTCTCCGCCAACAAGGTGTTCCAGAAGGCTACAAGATCATCAACAGAGTGGGTGTCAAGGTGCAGGGGAAACTCCCCCAGAGCATTCCGGAACCGATCCGGTTCCATAAGTCTCCGGGGGCGGACTGATCTAATAGGTCCTGCACCCTGTTGGGGGCTAACATGCACCAGGATGCACGCCTTAAGGAGGTAATGGTCAGACCATGACAAAGACTCTACCCCCTTAACTTCTAATAATTGACCCCCCGCCTCAAGGCTGGTGCAGAAAACCAAATCCAGTGTATGTCCCTCCTCCCATGTGTGGGGCCACAGATTATTTGGGACAGGCTTTTTTTTGATAAAAAGTTTCCATCAATTCCCTCTTCCCCCCCACCCCCCGGCCCATTCTAGTGTACATTTTAGGTGCATGGGTAGTTCGCTGTAGCGAGGTGCACAATCCTTAGAAAATTCCAATTTTTCAAGTGTCTGTGTAGAAAATGATGTAATCTAGGCCCCAGCAGCCCTATTGCATTTTAGGGTGATTGACTATGACTCCCCACCCTATACTTGAAACCTAATTTAACAGTGGCTGTACTAATCCCATGGTTAATGTAATCCTTTGCTGCAATGAAACCATATACCTCAAGGTTCTCTGCAGTGCTGTCAAAGTTCAATGCCCTGTGGCGACAGTTACACTCATCATCTGAATAATTCAGGTTTCAGCCAGCAAATGTTGCTATGATGAATCAACCCCTCACCTTGGACTGGTAAATAATTTTGTATTGTCCCATTTTCTAGCTCTGTCTACGCAGTGTGCATTGATCATCCCTCTCCAAATACACCACTGCAAAAGCTATGTAAAGACCAACTGGACTCGAGGCATCAGCTCTTTAATATTCCCACAATCCCTTTTAACCTCTGAACTAGTTGTAACCCAGACACCCAAGGGAGATCGTTGTGTCCCAATTGGATCACTACCACCTGCGTCTGGGGCCCATTCAAAAGCCCGTTAACAGATCGGCATCAGTTGATCCCACAGCATGTCCTCTTTCCTGGCTGTGTGCTCCAATTGGTTCACCAGGCTGTTTCAGATACCCAATAGATGTGCCCAATGAGCCACACCTGCTTCTGGGCACCCAGCTCCAGAACGTCTGAAATAACAGACAAGAAAAATTAAATGAGCATGGGGGAAGAATTGTGCGCTCACGCCTGAATCTCTGAATCCACTACACCCCAGTGAATGCAATTGCAAAAGGCAGATGTAAGAGTAGAAAGCTCCTGACCTCCACCTCCCTAACTCCTGAATATCCCCCCTTCCTTAAACCTGCAGCAGCTGCAGAGGAGGCCGCCCCAATCCAGAATGAATGTGAACCAAAGAATTCTGCTGGCTGACCTATGCTGCACTGGCTCATTATACACAGCAATGGCCTCCCACTAACCAGCTACCAGTTGCTAGTGGTAAACACACATCCCTCCCCTGCCGGGTACGATTACATATACGTCCTCATGCCCTGCACCAGCCATGTAACGCAACTACCTGACTCCTCATGAAGCGTGACCCATGCTCCCCTACCTCTCTGGTCCAGGTTACAACATCTCTTACCCTTAATATAATTGCCCCATCTCCCCAGTCCAAATCTGCTAACTGTAGGGTCTTCTCTGACCTATCAAAATATGAGCCTGCCCACCAGATCTCTTAACCTAAATGTGCCATAAAGTTACTTTAAAGACTGCTGCAAATAGCATTCTTCACTAGTCCCTACATAAATCCAGCCCAAACTGGACACCATGTTAGGTAGGATCCATGGGGTAATAGGGAGCCAGCTATTGTCTACACCAGCCTCCTGTCTATTCCAGAAAGTCTTGAAGCAGCGGGCTTTGACCTGGTACACAGTGGCTAGCTAACCGACAGAAATATGAGATGTCTGCACATTTATCTGAAACTGTGCCAGTCCCTGCCATTTCTGCTGAAACCCACCAAATTACCTGAGTGAGGGGATTGGGAGATTGTTTCTCTCCACCCTTCTGCCATCCTAAAGACCTGAAAACCCTCTCAAAAGTGGTCCTGGTAGGGGAACAGAGTGACAGAACCCTGGAAGGTATTGGTAAAACTCTAAAACTCAAGGTTCCACAGCTCAGCAGGGACAAACTCCAGTGTTTGGCTCGCCCCAGGAGCAAGTACTCTGAAGTACTCCATCTGCAGTTGAGAAAGGGTGTCGGTTCTTCCCTGGTATATGCTTAACGGAGAATAGTATGTTCTGTTGTAGATGTAGTAATACAAATGCCCTGACCAGCTACATCACCCTGTTCCATTTGGAAGAAAGTGTGTTGATGGCATGCACCACCGCCATGTTGTCACGCTAAAACCATATCCTACAATTTGCAACTTGATTGGTCCACAGATAGTCATTACAACCATGGGAAAGAACTCCAGGAAGGTAAGATCCATGGTGATTTCCCCCTTTCTGTACAGGACTGTGACCATTCTTAGCACACCAGTGGCCTCTGACAATGATCCCTATGTCCACCCTGCCAGCAGAGTCTGAATGTACTTGCAAGTCCACCTCCACTAGGAGACATTCTCACCAAATGCTCACACCACTTGTACTCCCTCACAAGTAAGTCCCAGATCTTCAAATCTTCCCTAATCTCCTGCATTACCATAATATGATGAGTTGCCTCAACCCTAATGGTCCTGGCATATAGACGTGACATAAAAATGCTACCAGAGACAACCACACTATAAGCAAAATGTTGGCTCCCAGCAGAGACTGTTGTTCCTGTAGTGTGACCACCTTAGCTGCCCTGGTTTTTTAATGTCCACTAACAAGGTGGCCATCTTGTCACCATCTTGCCATCTTGATAGCAGCTCAAGTAATAGAACATCCCATAGGCATCGCTTCATCGAAATAAAACTTGCCTGAAACGTGAAGCCTAACAAGTCCAAGTCCAATGGGTGAACTGGGAGGAGCCTGAAAGTGGACTCTTAATATTACTTTTGGCCATGAGGGTATCCTTCCACAGTCCCTGATAATCTCAACCACCCTATTGAATGAGGCGTAGTGCACTGTGCACAGTTCAAGAGGGATATGATCATTAACAGAGTAACCCCTGTTAGTGAGGTATTAACAAATGACAAATCCGTGCCCTGCACACTAAGGCTGTTTTTAAATGGGCCGGGATTTGTGTGTGGCAGGTGACACGCCACTGCATGGGCTGTACGTGAGGGGAGGGTGCAGATGGGCACACATCTGCCTTTTCGCCAGTTGCTCCGTGCGTGGAGGATGGGTGGAGGAACGTGGATCGCGGGAGCATGCACCCCCACACTTAAACATTCAAGTGTTCACATCCATGAGATCATGGAACATGTGGTCCATGTTTCACATCCATTACCTAGGCCCTCCTTTTCTTGAGTGAACCCCTTAAGCACCCCACCTCCAACTTCTATGCAGCCTTTGGAGCTTGTACTAATTTTCAAAGTGGCCCCCGAAAGGGAAAAGGTTCCCCACCCCTGTCCTAAGGGATGCCATTGGGAGCATTTCAAATGGGCCCACTACTCTACTCTCTTAAACTTTATATATAATCTTACAACGCACCACCCGTTCCAAAACCTCAAATGGATCCAAGGTTGTATGCTGCTCTGTGTTCACTTAAACCTTCAAATGGAATCTTAAAACTAAACTTAAAACCTGAAATGACATAACTCCCCATCTCTCTATCGGGATAATTCTGCAGCCACTCTAACACATCAAACTGCAACTGGTGTTGGGGGCCCTTTTCCATGACTGAGAGGTTAGCCCTGGTGCACCTCTTCTTCCTGGTCCAGGGTTACCCTGCCACCTCTACCTTGGGACTGCACCCCTCTGTTTTAAAAAATTTGCCATTGCATGGCACCTGAACATTGTAAACCAATGTGGTCAAACTTGGAGTTGAGAAGAAACCAACGACCTCCCTCACTGAAACTTCAACATGCCAGACTCTGCCTCCTGCCCTAGCCCATATCTTGCCTAGCAGGCTCCTGTCTGTGCCCCCCGCCCTCCTCATTATAATGATGTGCCTGTTGTCTGACCGTGGAAAATCCCTGTCCTGTATCTAACCACAGGTTATGGCATGTACATTCCATCTCAACCCAGGGGTGATAACAGCCCTCTGCCTAAAGGTCTCATCGTGCTGAGCCACTCAACCCCACATCCTGAGTGATAGGCTCGACGGATGATATATTTCCATAGGGCCCTCCTGAGGCAACATTGTAACTCCACCCCCCCATATAAACGATGTACAAAGATACTCAGTTCATCCAGTTCCTATTTAGTTTTTGTTCGCTTCATCTGCTCATTGTCCCTAGACTCAGTCTTGGTAAGGAAATAAAGAACTTGATAACTGAGCATTTTGTTGTTAGGATTCGGGATAAGGCCACTGAATAATAGCATGAAATTATCAATATCTTTGCCCCGGCATTTCTTCTCCTTACTTGCTTGGAGCAGATGGACTTCTATGGGTGCAGACACCTCTGCTGTCAACCCTGGTGTGAGAGCAACTCCTTTTATAGGCCCTGTCCATAACATGGGAGTTGCATATACCCCCCTTGCCCTTGTGAGAGATCCACATGTAGATCCCGTCTCTCATGTGCTGTCCCCACTAGGGACCTTCCAAATAACCATGACTCTCCCGTTCCTTGCCCCCCTCAAGTTCCAGCCTGCCGCTGTGGGTGCCAGACATCTCCCACCCACATCAACCTATTAGGGTTGTGCTGGGCTAGGTAGCTGAGCGGTAAGCCAGTTTGGATGTTCCACTCACCCCCTCCCATGTCCATACCAACATTACCTGGACCGCTGTTGCTGATCCTAACAGGTGGTAGGATGGGAGCTGAATCCCATTCAGCTCCCATCCTACCACCTGTTATGTACTGTTCCATGACATCTAATGAATTGACCACTGCTTGTAATGCATCAGTTTCCTCCTCTGGTGCTACTAGGAGGTCATCAACTAAGGCCACAACTGCAGTCTCCTTGCCAAAACCCGGATGAAAGCCAGACTGTACGGGATCAAGAAAACAGGTGAGGTCCAGATGCGCCTGCAACTAACAAGCCACAACCCATTCAATAACCTTCCCTAAAAAGGGAAAGTTAGAGACCGGCTGGTAGTTCTTAAAAAGCCATCTCTTGATGCTGATGCCCTGGCGAAGCATCTGGACCACAGACCCCTTCAGGCATTCTCTCACATGACCCTCCCAAAGGGGGGTGGGCATTGATTACCCCAGCCAACGCCGGTCCCAAAGTCTCCCTGGCAGCCTTGACCAACCAGGATGGGCAAGGATCTAATTCACACATGGTGGTCTGAACAGAGCCTAGCACATCTACTGCATCAGCAGGTATCACCAATTGAAATTCATCCCACAAACTCAGACCAGACAGGACATTCCTAACCTCTGGCTCTGCCACCGTCTCCAAAATGGTGGAGGTCCAAGTCATGTTCAATGCAAGCAATTTTTTTCTGCAAAGTATGTCAAAATCATGTCACAGCGGGCCTTGGATGAATCCGGTTCCAGGTGGAGACAGGATGGACTGACCAGACCCCTCACTACCCCGAACAGCTCTGCTGGACGTGACTGAGCTGACGCTATGAGGGTAACAAAGAACTGTTTCTTTGCTGCTTGCACAGCCAGCATAGTTCCTCAAAAATGCTCTATGCCACAACTGAGTGTCTTGAGCATGAGTCGGGTGCCGCCATCGCTCCAACTGCCTACCTTTACGCTTCAACCGCCCCAGGTCCTCTGTGAACCACGGGGACCTGTGGTGGTGAAACACTGGCAGCAGACACCTAGGAGCCACCTGATCAACAGCCTCGGCTAGCCAACCACTCCAGAAGACCACGAGGTCGTCAAGGTCTACAGGCAAATCCCCCAGAGTATTCCAGAACCTAACTGGTTCCATAAGTCTCTGGGGGCAGACCATCTTAATTTGCCCCACAGTCAGGTAAGTGTGCCGGAATGCAAGTCTTCAGGAGGTAATGGTCTGACCAGTACAGATCCATTAATATCTCCTAGAACTTCCAATCTGGTTCACAATATGCTCTAACTCTTATTTCTTCCCACCCAAGTACTCTACAGGTCCAGTTCCTGGGTTCTTTCAATTCCAAGCCAAAAATTCTAAGCCCAGCCTAGTTAAAATAACTGCTATGTGTTATACCAAATGTGGCTGAACTTGAAAAGTATTTCACTCATCAATATAGTTCATAATCTAGTTTATTTCCTTAAAATATCTTGATAGTCTCTGCAATGAAATGCATCATCATTATTGTTAAAGTGTATGCCAATAAAAATTACAAGTTTGTGCTAGTTGAATCAGCCTGATTTGACCTTCAGTATCTGTTTTCATATCCTGCTGCACATTGTCATCTTGGAAAAAAGGATTCTGATTACCTCTTCAGATTGTATACATTATTTTTTCCTTTCAAAAGCATAATTTCAGCAGAATATCAGCATTGCATTTCATTTTTAATGGAATTGTGACCAGATATGTGTACACACCATGCAGTGTTTAGCCAAAAGGGCAACTACATATTCTATTTTTTTGACCTACCTACTTGAATGTAGAAGAGCCTTGTTGTGAGGCAATATGGCTGGGTTAATTAGGGTAATGGTGGATCCTAATTATAATGTAGAGGAACACTGTGTAAATGTGACTTTTCAAAGGCAGAAGTGTATTGCTTCATGTTCTGAGCATCCAGTTTCTCTGTCATGACTCAGAAAACTATGCTTTGGGAGCAAGAGCTCAGGTTACCAACTGTGAGTAGGACAACTTATGCATAATTGCTGGTGGGTCAAAATTGTCAAAGATAAGAGACATTTAAATCCCAGTCATTGCACTTTCTCTTCTGTGAGCACAGTAGTTTGGCCAAACCTTGGGTAGCTTAAGAATTTGAAGATAATTTTTGAATTTTGCCAGTCTGAATAGCATCCTAAAATAAACCTTCTGGACTATCCTTGGTCCAGCCACAAATGTCCAGCCAGATTATGTCTAGTTTTTTGCTGCCTTTTCCCTCTTCATGGGAAGAGGGAAAGGCATGCATTCTTTTTTGAGTTGAAAGGCTTTTTGAGGCAGAAAAATGTTAGCTTTGGTAGTTCTAAAACTGGACAGCATATTAGCCATGTAAGATAACAGTTCCAAGTCCCTAAGCTTGCTTAGCTACTCTGCTTACCAACCTGACCATCCAAAAGTAATATATTTAAGGATGCATGCTTTGAGCTGGCAATACTTAAGAAATATAGTAATGCTTTCTTAGCGTGCGTAATGTATGCAAGAGAATAATATTTTATGTAGCTTTGTAGATCTTTCTCCCACGCTTTACAAAATGTGGAAAGTCACCTGTACTCACAAAGTACACAAACTGCCTTAGGCAAACGTGACAGTAAGGATGAGTGGCTCTGGCAATGATGAAGAAACATTTTAGCATCTTCCTGTTTAGCAGACTACTGAAAAACAATTTAAAATTATTAATATGTTTGTTAGTAGTATGCCAGAAAGTTGTTTCGAATGTTTGTGGTTGTATGAGTTCAGGTAGCTTATGCTGTAGTTCAGTTTTTGATAAGTCGTTGTGAAATGGCAGAGGAAAATATGAGTAGTTTTGATTGAAAATCACAGGTTGTAGTGTGGTGCCAAGGGGCAGCACAAAAAAGAGATGTTGAAGGAGATGAGAAAGTAGCTAGAGAGAGGGACAACTTGGATATTAGGAAAGCCATTGAGGAGCAGTATAAACTTCTTGATTTACTGCTTCTCTTCTAACACTTTGATTGTAGCTTTTACTTTAAATGTAGTCTGATTAGTTTTTGAAAAATAATCTTGTCATTGAAATGTGTTAGATTGTGGAGCAGACACCTTTGTAGTCACTTGGGACACTTGCAACAGTCGCTGGACAAAGCACTAGTAAACATACTGTCTGGAACAATCCTGCACCTGTTCAAGACCAGATGTGACCTTCTTTAATTTGATGCACCTTATTGGAAGACTAGAGTAGTGTGGATATTGTGGGTAGACTAGAGTAGTGTGGGTATTGTGTGTCTTCCATGCTGAAGCATAGTGTTTAAGCACAATGGTAAGGATGAGAAATTGGCTACTCCAAACCTTGAAAATGCATACAGCCAAAGCAATGCCATCTCTCTTTCTGCTGTCTCTTTAAGCATCTTAAGTGTAGCTTTCTTCCAATCATTAATCTATTTGCTGCACTGCCTGTATGGCAGTATTCCTGTTGTGGAGTGGTTTGGTTTTTGTTTTGTTTGTTTGGCATCACTAACTGGAGGCTTTTTCCCCAAGCATCACCCACTTCCAGATTACACCCTTGTTCCAACTTCCACTAATTTTGCCTGAAAAATGTGCTATCAGGAAGGGAACTGCATATTATGTGACAAATCATTTCGAAGTATAAACAAAGACTATATAACGGGACAGAATTTAAAACTGAGCTTTGTCTTTCTCCTTTCCCCCCTTCTCTCCTCAGAGTTGTGTTAACATTAATTTTACACTAATACTAGGATTTTAGAGGGGAGCAAAAAGATTAATTTTGCTTAGTTCAAAGGGAAGTAGAAAATTATACAAATTGTTAGTGGTATGGCTCATGTCCTATAGTTCTGAACCATTTGGCTTGATTTTTTAGAAAGTCATCTTTGGCAGAAAACACTAGCGCTCACAATGACATCATGCATTTGCTTTCTTTTTGGTGACTATTAAAATAAGAATACTTAAAACCTGATGGATTGTCTCTTAACGATTTGCAGTAGGTCACCGCAAGCCGTGGTGAGCCGCACGGCCCCAACAGACATGACGGGCGGCACCACCGCCCGGGACCAACCGGAGTGAGCCCGGGCGGGGGGAACCCTATAAATATACATCCAGACTAAGCAGATTTTATGTTATTATAATTTCACAGTTCTAACAGTGACTATCTCAAAAAAAAATCCTTTATACTTATAAAATGAAATAATCATGTGCTACATATACAATAAATATAAACTGGCAAAATACCATAAAAAGACTCGTTATAGGGTGATTTCAGACGTGACGCGGTGAGATTCACCACAGTGAATCCCACCCCAGTGTCAATTGAGTCACCGCAAGACGTGGTGAGCTGCGCGGCCCCAACAGACATGACAGGGGCGGCACCACCGCCCGGGGCCAACCGGAGTGAACCCGGGCGGGGGGAACCCTATAAATGTGACGTGATGGCGAGAACCGCGGTGGGAGCCCCACAAGGCACCGGGGTTGCGCGGATGCAAACATGGCCGCCTGTGGGCAAACGAAGCCAAAGACAGTGGAGGGCTCCGCCCAGGGAAGGGAAACACAAAGTGAGGGGGTGGAGGGAACTGTAGCGCAAACAGCAGCCGCACAGAAGGCGCGCGCACTTCAAAATGAGAAGCGCCCATGCCCACACGAAGCAGCACACCAACACAACACAGGGGAGCTGAGCAGGGGGACAGAGGGAGGCACACAACAGGAGGGGACAAACAACCCCACGGCCGGTCAGAAGCACAGAAGGTCGGAGGGTGGCGAGGGGCCGGCACAGCGAGCCCAGCAGGAGCGGGAGGGGGCAGGAGCCCAGCGACCAAGGGCAAGGGGGACCCTGGACCCAGCAGCCCAAGGAGACAGGAGGCAACACAAAGCACTGTGAAGCACAACAGGCATTTATTGTGGGCACAAGCGGCAATGGCCCGGCAGAAAGGCATACAGCTAGGGAGCGTGAGGATAAACAGTGCGGGAGAAGGGGCAGCAGCAGCAAGGGAGGCGCGGGGCCCAGTCTGGGAGGGGGGGGACCCAGCACAATATCCTGCCATGGAACATGAGTCAGGAGGGAAAGCACACCCAGTACGCGAGGGGAAGCACCGGACAAGGGCACGGACACCCCCTCCCCTGTGCGGGCAGGTCGGGGAAGGTCAAGGGGGCCAACCAGGCACACACCCCAAGGCAAACGGGACTGGTGGAAGGTTGTTCTACGGTCAAGGGCCATCAAGGTGAGGGAGCGGCCCCAGCCCCAAGGAACAGGGGCCACCAGGCCAGGGGCAGGAGAAGGGGGCGCAAGGGTGGGGGAGGCAGTTCACGGAGACAGAGGGCCGTCAGCGACATGTCACCAGGAGGCCACCCAGAGGGTTTTGAGCCAGCGCCCGCAGGTCCCAGGCGAGAGGGCGACAGGCGGGCAGAGGCGGGTCATGGGGTCCAGCAGTCCCAAGGCAGCAGAAGGTGGTGGTGATAGCACCCAGGCCACAGGCGGAAGGAAGGCACTGAGGAGGCACCCGGATGCCAGATGAGGCCGGCGCACCCTAGACCCAGCTGCTGGGGATACCATCGGGTCGAAGGGGTGGTAACGACAACAGGTGCACATATCGGGGCCATTGCCACAGACCCCGGCAGAAGCCACGGGTAGCCATGTGGAAGCAGATCAGGTAGAAGGCTTTGAAGGGAACTGCACAGCTCATCCTGAGTTGCACATCTGAGCGGCCGCACACCTTAGACAGGGCTGCCAGCTCAGGTCCAGGGGGGGG
>QEPC01002054.1:4323548-4335327 GCA_003113815.1 Sphenodon punctatus | reverse complement strand
GGGGGAATGAAAACCGTACGATACATAAAAAGGGGAATTGCCAAAGGAGGCATTCGGTCCATTATTGTATGTAAACTCTGCGAGGTGTAGATGTTCAACCCAATCGTCTTGTAGATAGACACAGAAACGGCGTAAATATTGTTCGATATGCTGGTTTGCGCTTTCAACTTGACCGTTCACTTGGGGATGGTATGCTGTGGTGAGATGAATCTTAACGTGCAGCAAGGTGAAAAAGGCCTTCCAAAATTGCAAAATAAATTGGGGTCCTCTGTCCGATACTATTTCCTTGGGTAAGCCATGTAGGCGTACTACCTCCCGGAGTAACAGGCAAGCTGTAGCCGGGGCTGAGGGCAGCCCCTTACACGGGATAAAATGTCCCGGTTTCGTGACATAATCAATGATAACTAAGATTGTATCGTGGCCAGAGGACTTTGGAAGCCCGACAATAAAATCCATAGCTATTTTTTGCCAGGGGCCTTTGGGTAATTCGGTAAGCTGTAATAAGCCCGCTGGCATAGTTCTTGGGGTCTTGGTACGTGCGCACGTAGGACACCCTTATACGTACCGTTGGACATCTGTCCGAAGAGAGGGCCACCAAAAGGATCTCCGAATCATGGACAAGGTCCGTTGGTATCCAGGATGTCCAACAAGTGGTGAATCATGATGTGCCCACATAACCTGGGGACGAAACTTGGGGGGATAACAACTTTCCCTTTGTACATATATAATCCATGTTTCTGTTGGAGTTCTAGATGGGATAGTTCCTTTTGACTCACAGTTTGTAATTGCGTCACCGTCGGGAGGGTGGTTGCAATAGTTCAGGGTTGGAGGATCGGTCCTTGAAGGTCCCCCTCCTTTTCTACATGAGGATAATAGCGAGATAATGCATCAGCCATCGTGTTTTGGGACCCTGGACGATACTGCAATGAAAAACAAAAGTGCGCAAAGAACAGTGCCCACCTAGCATGCTGGGGGTTACTGATCCGGGCAGAATGGAGATAGGCTAAGTTCTTGTGATCAGTATACACCAAAACGGGGTGTGGACCTCCCTCCAATAAATGTCTCCAGGTCTCGAAAGCCGCTTTAATGGCTAACAGTTCCTTATCTAGGATGGGGTAATTACGTTCGGCGGGAGTTAGTTGAAGGGAATAAAAGGCACAAGGGAGCCAGTGCCCTGAAAGCTCATGGACCTGAGTTAATACGGCCCCAATGGCTATGTCCGATGCATCTGCCTCTATCACAAAGGGTCGAGAAACATCAGGAGGTTGTAGAAGGGGAGCCGACATGAAGGCTTGTTTCAGCTGCGAAAAGGCGCTGGTCTGCCGTGCTTCCCATGTAAAAGGTGTTCCTTTCCGCAATAGTTGGGTAAGGGGCTTGGTAAGATACGCGTATCGAGGAATATACTGGCGGTAATAGTTAACACTCCCCAAGAACCTTTGTTGGGCCTTAACGGTGGTGGGGGCTGGCCACTGATTTATGGCCTCAAGTTTGCTTGGGTCCATATGAATTCCCTGGGAGGATACAATAAACCCCAAAAAGGGAACAGAAGAAGCATGGAAAGTACATTTTTCAAGCTTGCAGTACAACCTGTGGTGTAAAAGACATTGTAACATGGTCCGTACGTGAAGCACGTACTCCTCCAAAGATGATGAAAAAATAAGTTTATTATTATTATTATTATTATTATTAACAAACATTTATATAGCGCCAGCAGTGTACCTGGCACTTTACAAAGTAATAAAATAGACATGGTCCCTGACCCTAGGACTTACAATCTGAGAGACAGGAGCTGGGGGAGAGACTTAGGAAGGGGAACAGAGGGAGAGACAAGGGGTCTAACATTCATGAAGATGCGAGGTCTCAAGTGCACGTACTTGGCTTGGTTATGATGAGAATGACAGCAGGCAGGTCCATGTTGCAAGGATAAGGGTAAACCGATCGTAGGTATAGGAATAGTGGCTCAGCAGGATAAAGAGTCAGACAGAGCAGAGCGAAAGAGGTGAGTTTTAAGGAGAGATTTGAAGGTATGAAGGGAGGGGGCAAGGCGGATGTGGACAGGGAGGGAGTTCCAGGCATGGGGGGCAGCAAGTGAGAAGGGACGAAGGCGCTTAGGGGAGCAGGGAAGGCGTGGAAGGGTGAGAGAAGGGACAGAGGAGGAGCGAAGTGCACGGGCTGGAGTATGGAGGGCGATAAGTGCAGAGAGGTAGGGGGGAGCAAGGTTGTGAAGAGCTTTATAGGTGAAGACTAGGAGCTTGTGCAGGATTCGTTCAGGAAGGGGAAGCCAGTGAAGCGAAGAGAGGAGGGGCTGCACATGGTCGAAGCGACTGGCGAGGTAGATGACCCTGGCAGCAGAGTTTTGGACAGAGATGAGGGGAGAAAGGTGAGACCGGGGAAGGCCAGTGAGAAGGAGGTTACAGTAATCGAGGCGAGAGATGACCAGAGCATGAACAAGAGTTTTGGCAGACGAGACAGAGAGAAAAGGGCGAATCTTAGCAATGTTATGGAGGGAGAAGCGACAGGATTTAGCAACAGAGTCAATGTAGGGTTTAAAAGAAAGGGCTGAGTCAAAGATGAAGCCTAGGCTACGGGCTTGGGGGACAGGCAGGATGGTGACTCCATCAATAGTTATTGACAGTGAGGAAGGAGAGGAAGGATGAGGGGGGAAGATAAGGAGTTCAGTTTTAGCCATGTTGAGTTTGAGTTGACGTTGAGACATCCAGGTAGAGATGTCAGAGAGACAGTTGATGAGACGAGCTTGAACAGAGGGAGAGAGAGAGGGAGTAGAGAGATAGAGTTGAGTGTCATCAGCATAGAGGTGGTATTGGAAGCCATGGGAGGCAATGAGTTTGCCTAAGGATGAGGTATAGATCGAGAAGAGGAGAGGGCCAAGAACAGAGCCTTGAGGAACACCAACTGAGAGGGGGAAGGAGGAGGAGGTGGAGTTGGAGAGAGACACATTAAAGGAGCGGTCAGAGAGGTAGGAGGAGAACCAGTTATGGACAGAGCCACAAAAGCCAAGGGAGTGAAGGGAATCCAGCAAGAGTGAGTGGTCAACAGTATCGAAGGCAGCAGAGAGATCAAGGAGGACAAGAATGGAATAGAGACGTTTAGATTTAGCCACCAGAAGATCGTTGGTGATCTTAGCGAGAGCAGTTTCAGTAGAATGAAGGGGGCGGAAGCCAGATTGGAGGGGGTCAAGGGAGGAGTTGGAGGATAGGAAGTCAAGGCAGCGGGAGTAGACAACACGTTCAAGCAGCTTGGAAGCAAAAGGAAGGAGTGAGACAGGACGATAGCTAGAAGGGTCAGAGGGGTCAAGAGTGGACTTTTTGAGAATAGGAGAGACTGTGGCATGTTTGAAGGCAGAAGGGAAAGAGCCAGTAGAGAGGGAGGGGTTGATGATGTGCAGGAAGGAAGGGGCGACAGTGGGAGTAATGGAGGTGGAGGAGGCGGGAAGGAATGGGATCAAGGGGGCAAGTTGAAGGGTTGGAGGAGGAGAGCAGAGAGGAGAGTATATCATCAAGATATGCGATTACATATAGATCGAGCAGGTCCTGGAGAATATCATTAATGAAATGTTGGAAGGTAGCCGGGGCATTGACTAGTCCATATGGCATAACACTGTATTCAAAATGCCCAAACCTCGTTCGAAAGGCAGTCTTCCATTCATCCCCCTCCCTGATTTGAACCAGGTTATATGCACCCCTCAAGTCTAACTTGGTGAATACCTCAGCCCCCTGCAATTTCCCTAGGAGCTCAGGAATTAGGGGGAGGGGATATCGATTTTTCACAGTTATTTGATTTAAGCCCTGATAGTCTATGCAGGGGCGGAGCTCACCCCCCTTCTTTGGGACAAAGAAGAGGGGGGCTCCGGCAGGGGACGTAGAATGTCTAATGAACCCCTGTGCTAAGTTATCCTTGATATAGTTTTGAAGGGTTTCTGTTTCCCCAGGCGATAAACTATACATTCGCCCATATGGGGGCTCCGTGTTGGGAAGGAGTTCTATGGGGCAATCATATGCCCTATGGGCGGGGAGCTCCGCCGCCTCCTGTTTACTAAAAACAATGGCCAGGTTGTGGTATTGGGGGGGAATACGGGATTCAATAGGTGTGGACGGGGCAGTAGGGTCTAGGACTAATACCTGAGGCTCAGGGATCAGGTGGGAGTGACAATTTGGAGAGGCAAACCCTAGGGTTAGCTTATCCCAATCAATAGTGGGATTATGGACCCAGAGCCAGGGAAGTCCTAGTATCAGGGGAAACAGAGGGGACGAGATTATGTCAAATTGGATAGTCTCCACATGGGATCCCACACTACATCTTAAAGGTGTGGAGCATTTCATCAAGGGGCCGAAAACAAGGGGAGACCCATCGATGGTTTGAACCATCTCAACTGACGTTCGGGTCTGTTGGGGAATCTCATAGAGCCTAGCGAAGGAAACATCCATAAAGTTTCCCAAGGCCCCTGAATCTACCAGCGCTCTCTTCACCAGGGAGCAATGGGGTAACCACTGCAATGTAAGGAAGCGTACAGCTGAGGTGGGGTCCCCGGCGCTCCTTTAGGGCTCGGGAGGGAGCTACAACCAGTCACCGGGATGTCCCTCCACTCTCCCGGCTGCTGGAGTTTCCTGCCCGGGAGGGGCAAGGATCAGGGCGTATAGGTTTAATGGGGCATTCTCTAGAAAAATGTGTTGCCACCCCGCAGTAAAAGCAAAGGCGGAGCTGGCGACGTCTTTCTCGTTCCTCTGGGGTGAGGAGACCTCTTACTACTCCAATTTGCATGGGTTCTGGGTCCCCCGGTTCAGGGGGAACTGGGGTAGGATCCACTGGCCCCCGGGGACACCATGGCCCCCAACCCTTACCTTGATCCCTGCGTTTTTCCCGCTTACGTTCAGTAAGCCGCTCATCTGTTTGTAGAGAGAGTGTAACCATTTCCTCCATGGTGGCGGGAGTGGTAGGCGTGCATGCCAATTGGTCTTTGATTTCATCTGTTAAGCCCTGTCTAAACAAAGCTCAAAAAGCGGAATCATTCCAATCCAAATCAAAAGCCAGTTTACGGAATTGAATTATGTAATCTAACAATGGGGTTTTTCTCTGTCGTAAATGAAGGATGGTATGCTCGGCATCCCTAACCCTATGAGGGTAGTCGAACAAGAAGCGAAATTGCTGCAGAAACTCTTTATAATCTCGCAATAAGTCATCATCTGCAGTTAGAAGAGGGGTGGCCCAATCTAGAGCCAACCCTCCTAATAATCCTACGATATATGCTACCTTGGCCTGATCGGAGTTATACGTGAGGGGCTGGGTCTGAAATGTAAGATTGCAGAGGGCCAAAAATCCCTGACAAGCCTTTCTGTCTCCGTAGAATTTATCAGGCCGTGGGGTCACTATTCGAGTGATAGTGATTTTCGCTGCAAAATAATTAGCAAACATGTCACAGCGGGCACTGGATGACTCTAGTTCCAGGAGGAGGGAGGGAGGACCGACCAACCACATCATCACCCAGAAAAGCTCTGCTGGACAAGATTTTGCAGAGGCTGTATGGGCAGCAAAAAACTCCTTAAAGCTACAGCATAGGCACGTGAACTGACTATGTTGAAATCTGTCAGCTTCAGTATGCGAACAGTGCCATCGTCACTCCAACAGCTTCCCTTTCTACTTCAGCAACCTCAGATCCTCCGTAAACCACGGAGGNGTCAGAGGGGTCAAGAGTGGACTTTTTGAGAATAGGAGAGACTGTGGCATGTTTGAAGGCAGAAGGGAAAGAGCCAGTAGAGAGGGAGAGGTTGATGATGTGCAGGAAGGAAGGGGCGACAGTGGGAGTAATGGAGGTGGAGGAGGCGGGAAGGAATGGGATCAAGGGGGCAAGTGGAAGGGTTGGAGGAGGAGAGCAGAGAGGAGAGTATATCATCAAGATATGCGATTACATATAGATCGAGCAGGTCCTGGAGAATATCATTAATGAAATGTTGGAAGGTAGCCGGGGCATTGACTAGTCCATATGGCATAACACTGTATTCAAAATGCCCAAACCTCGTTCGAAAGGCAGTCTTCCATTCATCCCCCTCCCTGATTTGAACCAGGTTATATGCACCCCTCAAGTCTAACTTGGTGAATACCACAGCCCCCTGCAATTTCCCTAGGAGCTCAGGAATTAGGGGGAGGGGATATCGATTTTTCACAGTTATTTGATTTAAGCCCTGATAGTCTATGCAGGGGCGGAGCTCACCCCCCTTCTTTGGGACAAAGAAGAGGGGGGCTCCGGCAGGGGACGTAGAATGTCTAATGAACCCCTGTGCTAAGTTATCCTTGATATAGTTTTGAAGGGTTTCTGTTTCCCCAGGCGATAAACTATACATTCGCCCATATGGGGGCTCCGTGTTGGGAAGGAGTTCTATGGGGCAATCATATGCCCTATGGGCGGGGAGCTCCGCCGCCTCCTGTTTACTAAAAACAATGGCCAGGTTGTGGTATTGGGGGGGAATACGGGATTCAATAGGTGTGGACGGGGCAGTAGGGTCTAGGACTAATACCTGAGGCTCAGGGATCAGGTGGGAGTGACAATTTGGAGAGGCAAACCCTAGGGTTAGCTTATCCCAATCAATAGTGGGATTATGGACCCAGAGCCAGGGAAGTCCTAGTATCAGGGGAAACAGAGGGGACGAGATTATGTCAAATTGGATAGTCTCCACATGGGATCCCACACTACATCTTAAAGGTGTGGAGCATTTCATCAAGGGGCCGAAAACAAGGGGAGACCCATCGATGGTTTGAACCATCTCAACTGACGTTCGGGTCTGTTGGGGAATCTCATAGAGCCTAGCGAAGGAAACATCCATAAAGTTTCCCAAGGCCCCTGAATCTACCAGCGCTCTCTTCACCAGGGAGAAATGGGGTAACCACTGCAATGTAAGGAAGCGTACAGCTGAGGTGGGGTCCCCGGCGCTCCTTTAGGGCTCGGGAGGGAGCTACAACCAGTCACCGGGATGTCCCTCCACTCTCCCGGCTGCTGGAGTTTCCTGCCCGGGAGGGGCAAGGATCAGGGCGTATAGGTTTAATGGGGCATTCTCTAGAAAAATGTGTTGCCACCCCGCAGTAAAAGCAAAGGCGGAGCTGGCGACGTCTTTCTCGTTCCTCTGGGGTGAGGAGACCTCTTACTACTCCAATTTGCATGGGTTCTGGGTCCCCCGGTTCAGGGGGAACTGGGGTAGGATCCACTGGCCCCCGGGGACACCATGGCCCCCAACCCTTACCTTGATCCCTGCGTTTTTCCCGCTTACGTTCAGTAAGCCGCTCATCTGTTTGTAGAGAGAGTGTAACCATTTCCTCCATGGTGGCGGGAGTGGTAGGCGTGCATGCCAATTGGTCTTTGATTTCATCTGTTAAGCCCTGTCTAAACAAAGCTCTAAAAGCGGAATCATTCCAATCCAAATCAAAAGCCAGTTTACGGAATTGAATTATGTAATCTAACAATGGGGTTTTTCTCTGTCGTAAATGAAGGATGGTATGCTCGGCATCCCTAACCCTATGAGGGTAGTCGAACAAGAAGCGAAATTGCTGCAGAAACTCTTTATAATCTCGCAATAAGTCATCATCTGCAGTTAGAAGAGGGGTGGCCCAATCTAGAGCCAACCCTCCTAATAATCCTACGATATATGCTACCTTGGCCTGATCGGAGTTATACGTGAGGGGCTGGGTCTGAAATGTAAGATTGCAGAGGGCCAAAAATCCCTGACAAGCCTTTCTGTCTCCGTAGAATTTATCAGGCCGTGGGGCTTTGGACTCCCTAGGGACAAGCATGGTAGGGGATGGGGAAGACGGTGAGGGGGCAGTTGCTCCCATAGCAGCCCTCCCTTCCCCCTCCATAGGGGAATCCGAGTCCCGCTCCACGGTCCCCCGTAATTGGCGGTACCTATCCCGGAGTTCCCTATTCTCAGCTTTCAAGTCCTGGACCTCCATAGTCAGGGACTGCACTGAGTGCAGTAGTTCCTGCACTTGGGGTCCGAATCCATGACAAGGGGCAAAGGGGGTGCCGGTAATTCAGTCACGGCAGGGATATGATGGGGAAGGGGAGGAGTAAGGAGGGAAGTACGGGTGGGGGGGGAATGGGGGGGAGGCCCAGGAACAGGTGAGTGGGAAAGGGGATGGGTTTGTAAAGGGGAGAATGAGTATGCTTCAAGGATAGGGCATTCTCACTGGGATGGAAACCTGTAAGGAAAAAGGGGGGGGGGGGAGAGAAGGAAAATTACTGAGGAGAGGTAAGTGCCAAAGGGAGCCCACACCTGATCCACTTCAGACTCTTCACAACAAGGGAACACGAACTAGACCTAACGCTCACACTCACTTGCTCCACGAAATCACTCCAGGGAAGGGGAAACACAGGACTCACGCACTCAACAATCTCTCACTGCTTAGGACAAGAACCAGGGAATATACCAGGGCCAGCCTCTCAAATACGATTACCGCCGGCGGCTTTCAGCCTCGCCGGTACCTTATGTAGTTTTTGCCTCCAGCCTCCCCTCCTCGCCGCCCAATCCCGCATCGCGTTGGGCGTACTCTGTGTGGGCAGGGCCCGGGCTTTTCCCTGGCCGTCATGGATGTCACACCCCCTCAGGCTGCATCTCTGACCCTCTCTAGTAATTCTGGCATTGCGCCGTTACCTAGCAACCGAGCGCGACCGGTTTAGCTGTGTCAGGGTGGCGAGAGCCCTGACAGGAGCGAGGTGAAGGGAGTGGGCAGCGCAAAGCTGCCAGCGTTCAAGGCCGGACAGCCCCATGCATGCACATCTGCTAGATGGATAGGAACGTTAGCAAGAGTACGCACAGGGAGATACAGCGGCCCAGGGGCTGAAGCCCCGGGCCCGGGTGGGGAGGCAGGGCAGGGTACCCCCAATGCGGCACCACAGCTGCTACCGGGGGAGTGCGGCGGCACCCCGGTGTACCCCCTCCCCGTCGCCACCGGCACCGGCAGACCACCCCCCCCATGCAGGGGGCTGAGCTCTCGAGCCACTAGCCCTTCCGACATAGGCTGTGTGGCCACCGGTGCGCACCCAATGGCCCCAGGGGTGTGGAGACGTACATATATGTGGCACAGGTGCGTGGTCAGGGGCGGTAGCAAGCACATGTTTCCCTACTGCTGCCTCCCCTTTAAATGTCCCTCCGTGTTCTGCTTGTTGTTGGTTGCCTAGCAGCAACGCTGCGTGCCGTCACCACGGTCTGTGGTCGTTACCTTCCACCGCGGCCGGGGGTTTCCGTTCAGAAGTTACTTTTCATTCACCCCTGCCGTGATGGGCATTCACCACACTTCTGGACCTCCTACCGCCCTGACCTCATGAAGTGTGGTTAGGTTCACCCCGGGCCACGTTTGACCGTGGTGAACATCTGGATGTGGGCCAACAGACGTGCACGGCTCTTTCACCACCACCCATGTTTGACTGCGGTTGACTGTGGTGAATATCGAAAACGTAACGTCTGAAATCACCCTTAGTCAACTGCTGCAAAATTCTACTTAATGAGCTTTCCCACAGTTCCAAAATAGGCATGGAAGTATGACTCAACAAGCCTAGAATCTGGTGGATAGAAGTTAAAAATTAATGCCAGCATTAAAGGCCCCTCACTAAGGATGACTAAAGCCAGGGAACTCCTTTCCTGTAATGTTTCAGATTATGATAAATGATATAAAATTGTATAGGGAAATAAATTGTTGCTAAGGTAGATGGGACCAAACAACTTAGGGGTTTTAGGATGATATCTTAGACTTAACATTGAAAACATAAACAGTGCATGTTATGCTGTTCAGAAATAGTCTAATCCATAGTCTAATACTATTTAATAATTATGCACTAGATGCAATTATACATAGCGTTAAGGTGCTGCTGCTGTTCTGTATTCTAATGCTGAACGCCTTGGTGACCATCATGGTGTGCATATTCTAAAAGAACGCTCACATATTTTTACTTATATAAGTAAAGCACTTATATATAAGTACTTATTTTATTGAGTAATTTTATAGCACTAGCAATGTTCCCGGTGCTTTACAGTTGTTCCCTGTCACAGTGGGCTTACAGTGTAGGAGAGACGGGAGGGGAGCAGAGGGAGAGATTGGAATACATTCACGAAGTTGGGAAGTTGTAGGTGCACATGCCTATCTTAGTTACAGGGGAGAAGGGGACCCTGAGTAAATCGGGGAGCAGAGAAGGGGACCCTGAGTAAATCGGGGAGCAGACTAAGGAGATGAGCAGACTAAGGAAAGTCTGATGGAATGGGTAGATTTTCAGGAAGGATTTGAAGGTTGGGAGGGAGGGGGCAGAATGAATGCGTTCAGGGAGGGAGTTCCAGGAGTAGGGTAGCAAGAGAGAAGGCGGGTCTATGTTTCGAAGAGCAAGGGTGTCTTGAGCCGGCGAGGGTGGTGGCAGAGGAAGAACAAAGCTCCTGGATGAGAGTGTAGTGGAAAACAAGTGCAAGGGGGCAAGGCTTTGAAGGTAAAGAAGGAGTTTGTGCCGAGTGCATTCAGGTGAAGGGAAGAGAGGAGGTGCTGAACATAATCAAAGAAGCAGCAGGCAAGGTAAATGACCTTGGTAGTGGAGTTTTGAACCGAAGTAAGGGGGACAAGATGAGAGTGGGGAAGGCCAGTAATGAGGAAGTTGCAATAGTCAAGGCAAAAGATAACTAGAGCATAGACTAGATTAGTCTTGGCAGTGGGAACAGTAAAGAACGGCTGAATTTTAGCAGTGTTGCGTAAGAAGAGGCGACAGGACTTAGCAATGGATTGGATCTGAGGTTTAAAGGAGAGAGAGCAGTCCGAGATGAATCCTAGGCTACGTGCCTGAGAGACAGACTAAATGGGGATCCCATCAATGGAAACTGAGAAGACTTTGTAAAGTGCCAGGTACATTGCTGGTGCTATATAAATGCTTGCTAATAATAATAATTATACAGAGAGAGAGAGAGAGGAAGGTTTAAGGGTGAAGATGAGGCATTCACTTTTGACCATATTAAGTTCGAGTTTTTATTTATTTCATTCTAAAATGTATATGCCATCCCCTCCTGCCCCAGGCATCTCGGGGCGGCTCACAGCATTAAAAAACATATTAAAACAAACAATTATAAAACTACAATTAAAACAATATAAAACCCATCCACACCCCCATCTCCCTCGGGAAAGGCCTGGTGGAACAGCCAGGTCATACACTGCCTACGGAAAGAGGGGAGGTCGGTAATCAAGCGGACCTCCAATAGGTGGTTGTTGATGGTGAGACATCCAAGCAAAGATACTGGAGAGCCATTTGTTATGCAAGACTGGATGGAGGGAGAGAACAAGGGTGGAGAGAGAAAGTTGAATGTTGCCAGCATGCAGGTGATACTGGAAAGCATAAGATTCAATGAGTTTACCTAAGGACAAAGTATAAAAAGAGAAGCAGACCAAGGACAGAGCCTTGGGGAACTTCAACAGAGAAGGAAGTGATGTGGAGAAAGTACCAGAAAGAGGGACACAGTGAGTGAGAGAGAGAGAGAGAGAGAGAAAACACCAGTCAGTGACTGAGCCCTGGAAACGAAGGAAACTAGCGAGTCGAGGAGGGTGTGGTCAACAATATAAAAGGCTACAGAGAAATCAAGCAGGCCAAGAGTGGAGTAGAAGCCATTCGATTTGGCTAAAACAAGGTCATTGGTGACTTCAGCAAGACAAATTCAAGTAGAGAGGATGGAAGTCCGATTGAAGGGTGTTAAGGGAGGAGTTAGATGAGAGGAAGTTGAGCTTATTATTATTATTATTATTATTATTA
>QEPC01002054.1:4291259-4322654 GCA_003113815.1 Sphenodon punctatus | reverse complement strand
ATCAGCCTCCATTTCAGTATCTATCTTAAATAAAGTCCCTGGTGATTAAAAGCCTGGTCTCCTTTCAGCCTCCCTTTTAACTTTGGGTGTTAACAGACAAGTGATTAGCCGGGCCCACTGGAGTACTGATGCTGTCTCTTATACACATCTAGATGTGTATAAGAGACAGGCATAGAGGTGGTATTGGAAGCCATGGGAGGCAATGAGTTTGCCTAAGGATGAGGTATAGATCGAGAAGAGGAGATGGGTTTAGATAGCACATTCCCAGAGCTTGGAAGAGAAGGTGGGAAGAGAGATGGGGCAATAGTTGGAGTGGTCGGAGAGGTCAAGAATGGGCTTCTTTAGGATAGGGGAAACAGTGGCTTGTTTAAAAGGAGCTAGAGAGGAAGAGAGAGGTAAGTACAATTGGTGAAAGTATACAAAACTGGATTGGTTTGGTTCCTTCCAGTGGCTGCATAAAAACATTATACCTCAACCGTGTGCTGGTTTTCAGTGCCCTGAACTGAACAGTATAGGTACTGGCTATATTTTGAGACCTGCTCCTGGAGCCTCATACTGATAAGTATCTGTGCTCAGAAAGCACTCACTATTTGGATCCCACCATCGTGTCTTAAGTTGGCAGGCGATTGGGCCTTTGCTGTTGCAAACCCCCTCAATGTGGAATTCGCTCCCTCCAGATGTCCATCTTGGTTCCTCTCTCCTTACATTTAAAAAGTGCCTGAAAACTCACTTATTCTCTAGTTTGTCCTCCTTCTTGACCATCAAATTTTAAATTGTTTAAAATCCATTTTATATTTTTATGATCGTAAAGCACTTCAAATGCCATTTAAAGGCAGGGGAGCACTATTATTATTATTATTTTATTTATTAAACCCTAGTTAATTTAATTTTGCTGCTTTGTTCCATGAAAGGAGAATGAAGTGGCACTGAGGCTGCAATCCTGAACCCTTTGAAGTCTATGGTAAAACTCCCATTGAATTGAACAGATGAGGATTACAGCCTGAGATTTTGGCCACTTTTAGACGTCTTTTAGTTTAGTGACAAAGGCCACTTTTAGACATCTGCGGCACACACACAGCGTGAAATCACGCCACGTGTAAAAATCCCACACGCGGGGTTTAGACACAACATCTCGCATGTTATAGCTGGTCGCGCATTCTTTTAAAACCACAAACTAACTACCTTGTATCGAGGTATTTAGTTTGCGGTTTTAAAAGAATGCGCAATTGCCTATAATGCTCAAGATGTCATGTCTAAACCCCGTCCGCAGGATTTTTACAGGTGGCGTGATTTCACGCTGTGTGTGTGCCGCAGATGTCTAAAAGTGGCCTTTGTCACTAAACTAAACAAATGCCAGTGAAAGATAAATGTAAAAGGACAAGATATGTAAATGGACAAATAAAGAGGTGATAGAGTACCTGGTATAGTACAAAGTGTTGATTTAACCCTCAGAAGTTATTTTCTTGCAGAACTTCAGAAGACTGCAGTCTTTTTATTTTTGCTAGAGACAGAGATGCATGGTTCTTTCAAAGGAGTAATATCTTACACCTTCATCAAATGTTCTGGGATACTGGCAAGAACTTAATGTAAAACAGACCAAGTTAATGGAGGAGGGGGTTTATTCCTGAAAGAACAGTGTTTCTTTTTAGGTTTCAACATAACAAAACAACAAAAGCCACCACCCGTCAAGCCCCAGCTAACTTATTTGATCAGTTTTACAGTAAGTGGCTGGCAGTATTCCTGCACATTTGTTGGTCTATGCTGAAGCTTTGTTTGTAGCCCCCACCCCTCCCAGTTATAGTATCTGAGTATCTCACACTGCTTAAGTGTAGGAGTCCTAACAGCCCCATAAGCAGAGGAAGAGCATTTATCCCTATATTCAGGAAATGGAGGCACAAAAACTAAATGACCTCCCCAAAGTCACACAGGAGGTCTGTAGTAGAGCTGCAAACTGATCTCCAGGATTCTAGCCAAGTGCCCAAACTACTAGACAATATTTTTTTTGAGCTTTTGCAGACTTTTTGGTGTAGAAAGATGTCATAGGCCTTTTCTAGGCTGAATTAATACTTTCACATGCAATACCATATATCAGACTGAAAAAACCCCAGTTGTGCCCAAGGTAAACAGTGTGTCAGATATTAATTTCATTCTGATTTGAGCTTCTGAAAATCTTTACTGCTGAATTCATTAACAAAAACCCTTTCTTTTATATAGAGTTACAGTTGCTGTACATATTGTTATTATTATTATTATTATTAATTTTATTATTTTCCACTTCTGTTCCATACTCAAGTCCTGAAAAACTGAGAAATGAAAGTTGTTACAAGGTTTTGTGGTGTTATTTCCATGCATCATGGAGGTCATTCTGATCTAGGTGTGGAAAACTTTGTGATGTTGAGATTCCAGTCTACATACTCAACTACTGATTTTCATTTCCAATTCACAAATGGCCAATATCAACGGCAATAAATCATTTGAGATCCATTATGCCATTTTGGAGTGGGCAGCAGACGACTGTGAGTGTGCGTGCGTGTGCGTGCGTGCGTGCATGCGTGAGAGAGACTGAGACTTGGCTGGACGAAAGCTCCAGGCCAATTTTGGCAGAGCTTGTTCTGGCTGGGTACTCCATCCAGCACCAGCTCGGGTCAGGGTGGGTGGTGTAGCTATTAGGAATGGATTGGCTGCACAGAGACTTTGCAGACTGAGTCTGGGATAGAGTGCCTCCACCTTGTGATTGATTTGGCTGGGAATGGACCATAGGGTCTGGCCAGGGACAGGTTGGGGTTTCTGCTGGTGTACCAGGCACCCCACTGCACAGCAGCATCCCTGTCTGCTCTAGCAGCTCTTGTCTTGGAGGACTTCAATATCCATGCTAAAGCGGGATTGCAACAGTTGGAGCTGGATTTCATGACAACCATGGGCCTGTCCCAGGTGGTGAGAGACCCAACACATGAGCAGGGAAACACTCAGGACTTCTGCACTGACCTTGAGGCAGGGGATCTGATGTTTGGGGGTGTAGTATGTTTACCCTTGCCGTGGTCGGACCATTATCTCCTGCGAACCTCCATCCTAGCATGGCTACCTGAGCTTAGGGGTGCGAGACCAGTTTGGATGGTCTGCCCCAGGAGACCTGTGGAACCAAAGGGGTTCTGGAATGCTCTTGGGGAACTCATATCTGTTAACCTCAATGGCCGCTCCATCAATAACCTTGCAGCCTTATGGAACACCTGACTGGATGAGGCCATTGATCGGGTGGCTCCTAGGTGTCCACTCCCAGTGTGTCAGCTCCGCAGATCCCCGTGGTTTACGAAGGACCTGGGATGTCTGAAGTGTGAGGGGAGGCACTTACAGTGTTGGTGGCACCGTACTCGCTCTGAAGACAATGTTGCAGCACAGAGCATTTTTTAAATCCTATGCTGTGGCGGTGAGGGCAGCAAAGAAGCGGTTCTTTGCTGCACTCACTGTGTCTGCTCAGTCATGTCCAATGGAGCTGTAACCAAGCCAAGCACATGCACCTGAGTCTTCGCACCTGCTTGAATGTTTGTCTGTCTACTCCGATCTCGCCACTATCCTCCATGCATGTGTCACCTCGAGACTAGACTATTGCAACGTGCTCTATGTAGGGCTGCCCATGATGACAGTTCAGAAGCTGCAGCTAGTAATGTGGTGGCCTGTCTCCTTACTGGGATGAACTGCAGGGAGCACATAACTCCTGTTCTCCGAGCACTGCACTGGCTGCCTATTGTCTTCTGTGCCCAATTCAAGGTACTAGTATTGACCTTCTTAAAGCCCTTTACAGTCCAAGCCCTACTTATCTGAGCGGTCGCCTTGCCCCCTGGGTGCCTGGCCGGCCCCTGTGGTCGTCGTCCTGGAAGTCTCGCGTTATCAGCGGGTTCGGGCAGACATGAGGTCATTCTTAGCGGCCGCACCGTTACTTCGGAACTCCCTTCTAGTGGAGGTTCGCCTCAGCCCGAATCTTCTCACCTTTCAACAAAAGGAGTAGAGGGGTTTTTATTATAAAACCCCATAGATTTTTATTGTTTTGCTCATTATTAGAATTTTAAGTACATTTTTATGTTTTGTATTTCTATATTTACATTGTGTTTTAACAAAGAATTTTGTGAGCTGCCCTGAGTCACTTGTAGCGAGAGGGGTGGGGTAAAAATGTAAAGATAAATAAATAAAAAAAATATTGAATGTTTCCTGGACATTATTATGATTATGATTATTAGCTTTTATATAGCGCCAGTGATATACTTGGCGCTGCACAGAGAATAAAATAGACACGGTCCCTGCCCGAGAGCTTACAATCTAAAGAAGGGGGGGGGGAAAGGAGAGACAGGGAAGGAGGAACAGAGGGAGAGACAAGGGATGCAACATTCATGAGGATCAAGAACTCAGGTACACATTCTTGGCTTGGTTACAGTTTGCCAATAACAAGTAGGGGATAATGCTGGGTGGGGATGATTATCAGGAGTTAGGAAGGGCGGAGTGGAAGAGGTGGATTTTGAGGAGGGACTTGAAGGTGTGCAGGGTTGGGGGCAAGGTGGACGAGGGCAGGGAGGGAGTTCCAGGCGTGCAGGGCAGCGAGGAAGAAGGGACGAAGGCAGTTGGAGGAGCAGGGGAGGCGTGGGAGGGTGAGGGAGGGGATGGAAGAGGAGCAGAGTGCTTGGACAGGGGTTCGGAGGCAGATCAGGGCAGAGAGGTAGGGTGGAGCAAGATTGTGAAGGGCTTTGTAGGTGAAGATGAGGTGCTTGTGCAGAATACGCTCAGGAAGGGGGAGCCAGTGGAGGGAGGAGAGGCTGCACATGGTCAAAGCAACGGGCGAGGTGGATGATCCTGGCAGCAGAGTTTTGCACGGAGATGAGGGAAGCAAGGTGAGAGTGGGGAAGGCCAGCAAAGAGGAGATTACAATAGTTAAGGTATGAGATGACTAGGGCGTGGATGAGAGTTTTGGCAGAGGAGACAGACAGAAAAGGGTGGATCTTAGCAATGTTGTGGAGGGAGAAGCGGCAGGATTTGGCCATGGAGTCAATGTAGGGTTTGACGGTAAGGTGCGAAGCCCAAGCTACAGGCTTGGGGGACAGGGAGGTTGGAGACCCGTCAATAGTAATTGACAGAGAAGAGGGAGAGGAAGGATTGGGAGGGAAGATAAGGAGTTCAGTTTTCACCATGTTCAGTTTGAGTTGGCGTTGAGACATCCAGGCGGGCGAGACGAGCTTGAACAGGGGGGAGAGGGAAGGAGTGGAGAGCTAACATTGAGTGTCATTGGTGTATAGGTGCTATTGGAAACTGTGGGAGGCAATGAGTTTGCCTAGGAATTGGGTGTAGGTAGAGAAGAGGAGAGGACCAAGGACAGAGTCTTGGGGAACCCTGACCGAGAGGGGTAGGGAGGAGGAGGGGGAGGAGTTAGGAAGAGATACATTGAAGGAGTGGTCAGAAAGGTAGGAGGAGAACCAGTCGAGAACAGAGTCCCGGAATCCCAGGGAGTGAAGCGATTCAAGCAGGAGCAAGTGGTCAACCGTGTCGAAGGCAGCAGAGAGATAAAGGAGACCAAGAATAGAGTAAAGGTGGTTGGATTTAGCCACAAGAAGATCATTGGTGATCTCAGCAAGAGTGGTTTCAGTGGAGTGAAGGGGGTGGAAGCCAGATTGGACGGGGTCAAGGGAGGAGTTGGCGGAGAAGAGGTCAAGGCAACGGGAGTAGACAACCCATTCAAGGAGTTTGGAAGCAAAAGGGAGGAGTGAGACAGGATGGGAATTAGAGGGTTCAGAGGGATCCAGAGTGGACTTTTTGAGGAATGGGGGAGACAGTGGCGTGTTTAAAAGGTAGAGGGGAAGGGGCTGGTAGAGAGGGAAAGGTTGTTGATATGCAGGAGGAGAGGGGTGACGGTGGAAGCAATGGAGGTCAGGAGGCGGGAAGGAATGGGGTCCAGGGGGCACGTGGAGGGGTTGGAGGAGGAGACCAGGGAGGAGATTTCCTCAAGGGAGGCAGGAGGGAAGGAGGACAGGAGAGAGGTGGGGGTGAGTGGTAGGGGGAGAGGACTTGGAAGCAATATCCAGGCGGATCTTGTCAATGTTAGAGGTGAAAAAGAGAGCAAGATCCTGAGCGGAGAGTGAAGAGGAAGGAGGAGGACAGGGGGGGGTTGAGAAGGGAGTCAAAGGTGGAAAAGAGGTGGTGAGGGTCCCGGGAGCAGGACTCAATGTGTGAGGCATAGGAGAAATTTTTAAGAAAATCATTGTTGTTAAATTTTGAGATGTATAACTTCAAAAGTACCATATGTACCAGTATTCATCAGAATAAAACTGTGAATGATACCCTGGGTCACAAATTTCAGTAGTTGCTGAAGTCATTAATAACAAAAAAAGTGGGCTTGACATTTTTTTGTCATTTCTCAATACCAAAACTGCTTAGAATATACAAGGACTGTAAGAAGTAATCCCATGGAAAGTTTATTTTTGATTGGCAATGTGGTTTAAGAGGTATTAAATCTTAATTTTCCAGAATTTCTGAAATGTGACCAGCATGTTATTAGTATCTGGTAGTTGAATTCTCAAAGGAAACGTAGATCATGTAAAACCTCACAGTTGAAATAAGTATTTGATCAATAAACTGTACTGTGATTAGTGTCAGATATTTGCCTTATCACTAAGCCATACACTTCTCTGAGCTTTTGTTAGTAAGAAATCTGTTGTTTCCACTGCAAGTTCTCCTTGTACATACACTTCAGCCCAACTACCTTGAACTCACTGCATTTGCACCTTCTATTTCACACTCGGACATTGACTACTGACAAGATATTCTTTCACAGTTTATAAAAAAGCTGGTTTTGGTAGGATTAAACATTTACCTGTGAATGATTTTGCCCCAATAAGTCTCTTGCTGTGTTGATAACTATTTGTCATTGACTTAAATAATTAATTTCTTTGGTCTTGACATCTAGATGTTGCTGTGATTCAGCGGAAATTATGAATATTTTGATTAGACTATAATATTAATATATAAATAACTTGTTGAATAAGACAAATAGTTCTTAAATGGGGAAGAAGATTTCATGTGGTAAATAACTGTAAAAGAGGTTATGAACCGCATATACAGATTTTTGTGTTTTACTCAAAAATTGGGTTAGATCTGTAAAAATGCTAGATAATTTGGGTTTGTGTTCAGGGTACTTTTTTTGCTGCAAACTTTAGCAAATATTTTGTTGTTGTTGTAAACCAGGGGTGGGGAACCTTGGGCCCGGGGGGCAAATGTGGCCCTTGGAAAGTTTTTATGTGGCCCCTTTCCAGTGCCTGGATCAAGTCTCTACCCCCAAGCACTGAAAAACTGAGCTCAGGATAATGGAGCAGAGAGGAAGGCATGCACATATGACTGGGGATAGATCCATGGCCCAGATCTATGATCTGGACCCTCCTTTTTTTGAATACACCTGTTAAGCACCCCTGACCCCAACATCTATGTGGCCCTCGGAGCTTGTACTAATATTCACTGTGGCCCCAGGACAGAAAAGGTTCCCCGCCCCTGTTGTAAATGATAGAAATTATGCAGTGGTACTACTGAAGTTCAGTTGCTCGTCCTTCTCTTGGAAAAGAGCAAGCTGGGTCAGGAGGATGTGCAGCAAGTCATTCACTGGCACCTCTCCTGTCTCTCCTTACTCAGCTTTATATGGTAGAGAGCTGAGCCATGTGCTGGGAACAGCTGCTGTCCATGCCCTGGTCCTCTTGGAACCCAGTGGATTTCCATCATGAAAGTTCCAAGTAGTGTTGATTCCATTTCAACACTTTTCCCTCTCTGAACAGTGGAAGAACACAGTGCATTTAGGGCACAACTTGCCTCTAGCAGCATGGCTCTTCAGGGATTTTCTGTAGGATGGGACAGTATGGCCAAAAATGTGTCCTTCTTGGCTCATTTTCTAGGATTCTGTCCAGATAAGCCTATCGTGTAGGTTGTTAAACTGCTTAAGACAGTAATCTTGTACTCCCGTACAAACATTAATTTCTGTGCCATCCGCATATCAGCCTCCATTTCAGTATCTATCTTAAATAAAGTCCCTGGTGATTAAAAGCCTGGTCTCCTTTCAGCCTCCCTTTTAACTTTGGGTGTTAACAGACAAGAGATTAGACGCGGGAGTCTGGGTTCACTCCATGGAGTCCCTATGCATCTGCCACTTGCAGGTTCCACGTGACAAACTGGACAGATGAGCAGGCATTCCTCCCTGCCTTGCTCCACTCCCCCTCCACTCCCAAGATGTGGTCTCTCCCCAGACCACTCTAGGTGCTCCGCCCAGGACCCTATGGTCCTGGCAGACCTGCACACACATGGAGGCTACACATACCCTAACAAATGGGAGGTGGCCCTGTGGATGCAGGTTAGTCCACATCAGCCGCCACGACAGGCTCCATATTGCCAGGACAACAGTGTGTGACAGGAAGGTGGCAGGCACAGATGTTCATCTGGCTGCCACCTAACAGACGGGCAGGTGGCCACCCATGGGGAGGGGGCTAATCTGAGCTACTGTCTGTTCTGTTTTCACTATTTCTTATCTATTTCCTTGAGTTGCAGAGTTGTGTGTGCTAGTAACAACCAAGGATCACTAAGCTGGCAAAACAGTTTCACCATTCTTTCCCTTCTGATATTAATTTTTAAATTATTAAAGTTGGTGATAATTGAACACCTGTGGAGTACACACAAGGAGAAATTTGGCCCTGGGTCTGTGTGGTTCTCCACTGCCACCTGATAAAGGAGATAAAGATTAAAACATTTTGTTACTTTTGAAATAATGATAAAATATGTCCACAGAAAAGAATGACTGCAGTTGTTTTGTACAAATCATAGTGTCTGAGGGTCACATAATGTAGGGTTGTGGTGCTCGGGCAATCAGGTGACATATTAAATTTCTCCCTTCATACCTAGTATCGTAGAACTGAATAATTGATTAAAAGCTTGGTCTCTTTACATGCCTCCCTTTCAACTTTTGACAGGGATAACTCCAAGGGGTAGTGGGCACTCCCCCCAAAAATATTTCCCACTCCCCCATCCACCTGACTGAAACTTTACTGCAAACTGTCAGACAACACAGTCATAGTATATTAAGGTCCTGTAGCATGAACTAATATTTTTTAAAGGCTGCAGGTGTTTAAAGAAGCCTTTAAAGAAGCCTCATTCACTCACTCCTCCACCCCAGAAACAAGCAGAAGCCACTGCAGGTAGGTAGGAGGTTCCTCCAGCCAGGCCAGGCCAGGCCAGGCCAACCCCCTAGCTTCCTGGCCAGGAACCGACCTGCGTTAGACCATGTGCAGGGGTCCTCTCCCCTGCAGGTTTCAGCTGGCACCGACTGACCTCCCCACCCTAGTCTTGGACAGGAAGAGGAAACTAGCCCAGAATGGAAGATTTGGCCAGCCTAATCCAAAAAGACAGTAGTTTACAAGAGGAATCTAGCCCCTTTTCTGAATAAGTTTTTAAAATGTCAAGCAAACAGCCATTGACCATTTCAGAGCTTTTTATGAAACAAAATGACTCAAAGAAAAGCAGGTACTCCAACATTCAACAAGACTTGCCCTCCACTTCACCAGAAACAGGACTTATGTCAGAAAATTCAGTAGGAGAGTACTCTGCTAGTATTCTCTCCAGTCCAAACTCTGTACCTTAGATAATGATGAAGATTATATTATAGAAGAATTATATTATAGAAGTAGAACAACACTCGGTATCAGAGACAGAGTCTTTATCAGGTAGAAGGAAATGACAGGGAGACGCAGTGCCATCAAGAGAAACTGGAAGTGAAGAACCCACCTGGTAATAAGTAGGACTGTGTCACCCCCAACCCAGCTGTACATAGCCTGAAGTTGGGGGTTCCCTGCTGCCCCCCCAGGCCTTACCACCCCCCAAGTTGGGCAAATGGAGGGTGCCATGCAGCCCCTACTCTTAAGGAGCTCTGCCCCTAGCACGGTCCCTGAGCTGTTATCCACCACAAAAAAGGGGGTACAGAGTTCTTCTAGGCCCCTTTTACCCCACACAGGGTATGCCCCAGGTGCTGCTTCAGACCTTCTGCCACATCAGCCAACCAGATCTAGTTGCCTGCCTTTGACAAGTGGACCCCGTCTTCTAAAAAGAGGCCTGGGTCTCGGGAGGAATTTTGCCCGTGATGGACCATAAAACCCACCAGTGCTGATTACCGTCCTCCATATTGCCCTATTAACCTTCCTCTTCACCCTCTTGACCTTTCCTGGGTGTGAGGCATAACGCAGATTCTGTGCTCAAGCATGTCAGACCACCTGATTGATGTGCTGGGCCAAGTGGTGTGAAGCAGGGACAAGGTGGCACGAATGTGGCCCGTGAGCTGGAAAGTGGGCTCGAGGCTGAGGTCATTCTCTCCAAGGTGGATGATCAGAACATCCGGAGGAGGGACGCTCAGCAATCTGTCCCAGCGCATGCCACCGATCCCGATCCAGGTCAAACGTGCCCTTGGGTAAAGCCCGAGATGTTGGCCTGGGCCGGAAGAGGCTGCCTGTGTGCCTGCCCACCGAACAATACTATGGCCACATATCCAGACCTCGATCGGTCTCCCATAACCTGCCAAAGACACATACAGTTAATGAAGAAACAAAACAGCGGGGGTGCTACATGAGGGTACCAACCCAACATCACCCTCCAGAGGTCTGGATATGCATTGGACCTCCACGACTGATGCAGTGAAGGCAGCCCCTATGCGGAAGGAATGCGAACCGAATGCCATGGACTTGAGACCCAATCTGCATAGGCTTCTTTGGAAGATGGCCATAAACTGGAACTTAGTCAGGAAGGCCCCATCCAGATGCATAAACAAAGGGCCAGATCTGCCCGGCCTCATGGGCAAAAATGCTCCAAGGGCTACCAGATAGATGTGACTGGGTGCTGGTGCCAGTGACAAAGATTGCCCCCTCCCAAGCTGATCCGTTTTGTACTGGCGAACTAAAATTCTAACAACCCCCCGTTCCAATCTTGCACCCGCTAAATCTAAAGAGTGACCCGAAGAGTCACGGTTAGAGGAGGCTACCAGCTCGCTTATGCAGTGACAAAGGCCGCCCTGAACAACAGGACCTCATAGCTCCCGGAGCACACAGCCTGCAGTATCTCTGTGATCTGTGCTAGGAGGTTAACAGAAACTGGAAGATGCTTGTCAGGCCTACGACTGCCCCCCCTTGCCTAACCTTCTAGGGCCCTTTTAAACCTGAAATCTGTGCATGGATCTATGAACCCATTAGCTTTACTGAAAAACGTTATAGTGGCCAGTATGTTCCTAATAGTCCTAGCTGCCAACCCCTTATTATGCAGCTCCTCTGCAAAAAGCTTAACAAAATCGGAAGGGATGGGCCATTGGCTGTCAATGTCATGCTCTGCCAGATACTCCCTGAAGCTTTCAAAGCTGCTCTGGTATGTATGCCAAGTTCCCACAGCGACCAATGCCTGCACGCCGTCGTCTAAGAGTCTGTCCCCAGAGCCCACAAGGCCTCTGGCATTACCTCCTGTTCTTGGAAAGCCCTAGGAGCCAAAGAATGGAATCTCTTGATCTGAAAGTGAAAGAAAGCATCCGCACTTTCATTCTGTACGCCTGGTACGTAATGGGCTGTGAAGCACATGTTCAGCTCCATGCACCGTAACACCAGCCACCTGACCAGGGACATGACCCTGGGAGATCTAGCTAATTGGGTATTAACGACAGACACTACCACCTGGTTATCAGTCCAGAACCGGACGTGGGAATTCCTGAATTCGTTGCCCCAAAGCGAAACAGCCACTAAAATGGGAAAAATGGGGAAAATGGGAAAAAGCTCCAGGAAAGTGATATCTCCCAGAATACCCAACTCCCCCCAAACAGTAGGCCAATGTTGGGCACACCAGCGACCCCTGAAGAATACCACAAAACTAATCCCCCCAGCGGCATCCGATGCTACCTGCAGGTCAGCCTCAAGGAGGCACACGTTCCTCCAAAGCAACACACCGTTATATTTCTCCAGGAAAATCTGCCAAACTTTCAAATCCTCCCTCATCCCCTTATTGATCCTGATGCGGTGAACAAGCACCGGCCGTGGCTCTGGCCAGTCGAGCAGAGAGAAAGCCCTACCCTGCAAGATGACCTTGCAAGCGAAATTAAGATGGCCTAGCAGCTTCTGAAGATCCCTGATAGTGACTTTTTCCTTTATTGTGAATTCCCCCAACAGCTGATGAAGCCTCGTCAGCTTGTCCAAAGGGAGGCTACAGGTGCTTGCCATGGTGTCAATTTCAATGCCCAGGAATGTCAGTTTTGTAGTTGGGCCCTCAATTTTTTCTTCTGCTAGCGGCACCCCAAGCTCCTGGGCAAAGTGCGCGAAGGTCGCCATTTAGGGATGGGTGAACGCGGTTTGGATGTTCGGAGTTTGGACCGAACTCGGTCTGTTCGGACGTCCGAACCAAACTCTCGAACGACCGAACAGTTCGGTCGTGTTCGGATGAGTTCGGGGGCAGGAAAAATGTCTCTTCAGGACCAAAAGTTAGGTTTCAGTTTCACTATTTTTTAATGTTTGGCCAAGTTCAGCCAAACTGAACTCGGCTGAACTGAACCATCAAACCCGAACTTGGGTTTCGAACTGAACGACTGAACATCCAAACTGCGTTCTGTTCGCCCATCCCTATCGCCATTAAATGTGCGCACTCGTCTGAGTCCCTGCCCCCCCCTCCCCGTGAACAAAAGTCATCCAGATATTTAGATACCGATGAGAGCCCGGTTTTGACCTTGATTGCTCATTCTAGTAGGGAACTGAACCTTTCGAACGCCGCACAGGAGATGGAGCAACCCATGGGTAAGGCTTTATCATAAAAGTATTGACCCTGAAATGTGAAACCCAGCAAATCCAAAGTCTTTTGGGGACACTGGGAGCAAATGGAAAGCCAACTTGATGTCACATTTTCCCAACAGGGCTCCCCGGCCGCATGGCTTAACCATGCGAACCGCCAAGTCGAAGGATGCGTACTGCACTGAGCAAAGCTTGGGGGCAATAGCATTCACTGAGCCACCCCTGGGATATGAGAGGTGGTGGATCAGCTTGTACTCACCAGGAGTTTCCTTGGGTACTATACCCAACGGCGAGCAGCGCATCACTGGGAAAGGAGGGGAGTCAAAGGGACTCGCTACCCTACCCACTGAAATTTCTTTTTGAATTTTTGCCAGACTATCTCCTCCATACCCTTGATACACTTTAGGTTCCTGGCCTGTTGGTCCACCCTAACCACTTCAAAGGGAATGTGAAAACCCTGAGAAAACCCCTCCAAGAGGTAAGCCGCATCCTCCTGGTTACAGTAGCATCTCAGGAGGGAGGCCAGAGGGGAGAGCTTAATTGGGCTGTTGGCCAGGTGAGGGTCCCTTAACTCCACCTCCTTGTCTGGGAAGACCCTGCTTATCCTGCCTGAAGGGACCCTGGGGTCTCCTAAACTTACTGGTGTCAAACCTCACCTTGGGGCAGGAAAAGGAAGCATGCCCACCCCCGCAGTGATTGTAGGCATGGAGCGGCCGCCCTTGTTAAGTGCAAAGCAGACAGGCTTCCCCTGGGTCTGTTTCTGAGGCTCTGGCAGAAGAATCCCATTGGCCATATGGACCCCCACCACTAGCCTATGTGGGGCCATAATCTGGGAGTGTGAATTGTACTCCACCCGATCCCAACGTGCATGAGGATTAGATGCCGCCATGCGCCTAAACCACTCGTCGTACTCCAGCCAGGCCGTACCCCCAAAATCCAGATAGGCTTCTTGAATCATGGTCGCATACTGAGACAGCTGCCAGGCCTGTGCTGGAAACCTGTATGACACTACCCCCATATATATAAGCCAAGCCCCCAACCAATTATCCCAGGTCTTGGGCACATGGGGCCTCCTCCGCTTCTGCTTAGCCCCTTTTCCCCCACTTATGTCATCGTCATTGGGTACTTCCCCATGTATTAACATAAAAATGTCAGTGAATTCACCCCTCCAAATCCTTTCCCTTGTTGCCTGTGTTAAGTGCGCCCTCAGTAGGGAAAAAGGAGCAGCAAAGCTGAGCGCAAATGGGTTAATACCCTGGGTGCCACCAGCCATCTGAACCTCAGCCTATTCTGCTCCCACATCGGCAGAGCTGCATCAGGGCCGATGAACAACATTGCTGTCTTTTCCCAATACCAAAGGGAACCTTTATCCCCCACCCCAGTGGGTGAAGATACCCCGCCTTCCGAGGTTGGGGGCGGAACAGCCTGTGTGGCTATCGCGTCCCCAACTCCATTACCTTGTCCTGCTGCAGCTGATCCATCACAACCAACTCCCAGTCCAAGCAGCGTTGCTGGCAGCTCCACTGCACCACTTGTTGTTGCAGCCGTCTACAGTAACCCTGGCTCACTGGTTGCCGATGTTCCTTGTGCCACCAGTGCAGGGCCATCGGTGCCCTCCGTGAGCACGTAACAGGCCCTGCCCCCACAGCTCTAGAACGCATAGGGTCTGGGAGCTGAACACTGTCAGCATCCCCCTGGTCTGCCTGCGAGGCCTGCACACTGCGTAGTGCAGTAGCCAAAATGGATGAGACGTCATCCATGGTATAGTGGGCCTCTCCCTCTGTCCCCTCCATGCCACTGCAGTAGACGGGCCTGGGGGAGCATCTGCCAGCGGTACCCTGGCACGCCCGCCTCACTTTTGCTTGTTCCTGTTAGTCATGTCTCCTGCTCCAAAATAAACTCCGTAACGGTGATTGCCAACGGCACCTGTGACCCAGGTCACCCAGCGAGTTTCTGGCTAAGGCGAAACCTCCCACTAGGACCCCAGCCCAATGAGCAAAACTGGGTCTGCTAAAGGAACTAAGGGACGAGGCATGTGGAAGTAGTGCTATGCCCCGCCCACCCAGTAAGCCCCTGAAGGAAGTGGGCCACAGTAAGCCCCCGGGGGGGCAACCCTTTTGTTCCTGCAGCACCAGAACTAGGAGAGGGGGTACAAGAGTGAGATGCTATGGCCCTCCCCTGCCAGCAAGCCCCTGGAGAAGAGGGGTCACAGTAAGTTCCTGAAGGAGAGGGGCCACAACCGCACAAAACGGGGGTGGGGCATGCCACACTCCCCCCCCCCCCCCCCAGTCCTCTCGAACCCCCCCAGTGCCCAACCATGCTTCCCCTCCAGCCGCTGGCCAATGCCTCCAAACGTGCTCCAAACGTGTGGGGGGGGGTGTCCAAAAATCATTGCCGCCCCCCTCACTTTACCGAAGGGGGGCATGGAGAAGGCTCCCGTTGTGGCTACTCGGGGGGGGGGGGTTGCGCGCCTCCAGCAAACCCAGGCTGCCATGCTGCTGCAACGGGAGGATGCGTATGTGCCTGTCCCTCCCCCCCCACCCCCCGGCAGCAAGCCTCACTGTGCTGGAGGAAGGGGGGCCTGAAGAAAGTTTCTGGAGAAAAAAGGGCGGGCAGAGAAGGCTCCCTTTTTTGCTGCTCCCATCTCCCCCCGCCAGCAAGTCCTGCCGATGGATCTTCCTGGCGGGGGCAGGGAGCAAGACTGATCCCCTTGCAGCCGCCCTTACCCCCGGCAACAAGACTCAAGGTTTTTTGGTTTTTTTAAGAGATCTGTGCCAGAGGCACGAACCTCCAACGTTGCCCCTCGCTTGCAGTGCCCGCGGCAGGGAGGGGGGGGGACAGCTCAAACTCTTGCTGCCCCCCCTTCTCCCAGCAACCGACCTACTTACCTTCAGGACAGCACGTGCTTCTACCACACTTCCCCCCCCACCCCCAAGTCCTCTCGAACCAGCCATGTTTCCCATCCAGCCGCTGGCCAATGCCCCCAACCACGCTCCAAACGCCGGGGGGGTGGTGTGTCCAAAAATCTGCTTGTAATGCTGTGAAAAAGACACTTCTAGCCATTCTTTTGACACTCGCTGTACTATCAAGACATGTCAAGAGGTGACAGGGCACTGGGTACAAGAGGTCTTCTTTCGGTATTAGACTTTACCTTTATTGTCCTCCTTTGCATGTTCACAAAAATTCTTCCAACTGCTTAAAGTTGATCCTGACTTTTTTTGCAACCAGTTGAGTGTGACTTATTTCAAGCATGCTTATCTGTAAATGCCCTAATCAGTGAATTTCTGAACATGAGAGATCACATCAGAAGAGTCATTGGGTGAAATATGGAGTGCAGCCATTACCATAGCTTTAAACAATGATTTGAAACTTGAAGTTGAGGTAGTATGCTGTTGTGTACGGAAGCTTCCTAAAAGACTTCAAGAATACATTTTGACTGAAGAAGTGTCACTGTCAAGAGAAAGAAGACTTCTGAAAACATGTATTTTTGCCAGTGCTTGATAGAATAACTGGAGACTTTCAAAGAAGATTTTCTGAAAATTAATCTGTTTTTGTTGGTGGCAGTTGCTTTTTTTGTTTTTGTTTTATTTGCTTTTTTCTTTCTTTATCTAATGTGACCTGTGGTCATTGCTCCAAAAAAACAAAACTTTTGATTGCAGTTGCCTTAATCCAAAGTGTGAGAACTTTCTTGACTTTTTAAAATTAAAATCACTTGCAGAACATTATGGATGCGATATAGGCAGAGTACCTGAGGTGAAACTCTTGCCAAAAGCAATTAAACACTATGAAGAAGAGCAGAGGTCAAAGATTAACAGTTTGCTGCAGCTGCTAACTTTTTTTGAATAAATACAAAGTTGCCTTCCATGAGCTACATAAATTATGTGTGATTGGTGTGAGTATTCCTACGTCAAGTGCTGCATGTGAAAGAACATTCTCATTCCTTTGATGAGTGAAAAATTACTGCCTGACAAATGACTGGTTGAGGGACTTGGCTGTCATGGGTATTGACAAAAAGTTGTCAAAATCTCTTGATCTGAAGCGAGTTGTAGACAGATTTGCTGCCTCTCACAACAACAGGTGTATCCAGCTTCATTAATAAGGTAAATAAACTAACCACATTACCTCCATTCTATAAAGTAATGCACAGCAAAATCCTCGCTCCCCAAATAATGGTCTTCACCACCCTTTTGCTCCCCCAAACTAGTTGTTCTAGAGTTGCCCCTGACTTTTGAAGACCCCACTTGCATAACCAAGCATGTACCTTAAGAAGAGACTGTCCCTGACTGGGACTTGAGTCTCAACAGAAAGGACTGTTAAAATACCACCTGGGCTTCCAACCACTTTCTGTGCCTGCTCAGTGCCTCATAGCTGCTTCTGGTGTGCTCTGAGTCATATTTAGCAGCGTGCACACGTTTCAATGCCTTACCTACTGCTATCCTAGAAGGTAGATTCTGTGCCATCAGATTCGAGGACAGGCTATGCCCATTTGATCATCTAGGGAGTGAGACTGTAGCACATCTATTGTTCACGTGCCATCTGTATGATTGTATACGCCAGGATCTATTGTCAGCATTTTAATGTCCCCAGAGCGGTCGGAGCATCACCTACTGCCCTTAGTTTATCAGACCTGCACCCGGAGACCTCTTGGCTAATTGCGAAATTTCTTACTAGGGCTCTGCTTGCTCGCCAGTGTTTCCTGCAATTTAAACCCATGCCAGCTTTTTCCAAGGAAACGGGAGCACTATCCTTTTAGCCTTCCCAGATGCCCTCGAGGAGTACATGGGGCTGCAAGAATTTGGATTGCTTAAATTGACTGAGCGGGATGTACTAGAATGGCTGTCTTAGGGTGTTGGGATGAAAGATATAGGGGTCTCCTGAGAGTCTATAGGGGTATGCCGATTGCTTTGCTCTTGCGAATGCTAAGTTTTTGCCCCTAGCATGAGCTTTATATCTACAACAAGGGCTAGGGTTTGTTTATGTTGTTTAATGTTGTTGTACTTTAAATTTATATATGGAAAATAATTTCATTATGTATCTTATATTTTCTATGCTTTTGATGTATGGTATTTGTTTTTATTCTACTTATTTCTTGATATCTTTCTGCAATAGCCTAGTTAGCAGCATTGTTGATAGCCATGTGGATGAACAGGAAGAGGAAGTGGTCAGAGAGCTACGGCAGTTTCTCTGCCGTGTGAGATGAGTGTTCCAAGCAGACAGCATATCTGGTCCGGATGGTAGATCGTAGTTCTCTCCTTCTCAGGAGGTAGTCACCAACCACTACTACCCTTTGTCATCCTCCTCCTGAGTAAAGCAATTGTGGGACTCTCATCTTTAGAGGTCAGAGATCCTTCTTTATTAGTGGTGTCTGATGCTGCTCCCTCCTTTCAGGTGACTCAAAAATGCCTTCTGCAGTGCCTGTGGAAAGAGCTTAAAAGTGATTGCTTACCTCCAGCTGCACAGAAAATGTTTTCTGGCTCTATTTTGCAGGTTGCATGCTGTCAAATGCCTTGCTTTACCTTTAAGGTCACATCGTCTTTCTCTCTCTATTGCTTTCTCCATCTGCTGTTTCCTGGTGCAATGATTCCTGCCTTCTGCCTTCTGCCCAGGAAGTTGCTTGCTTTCCCTAATGAGTCACCACTTGTTTCTTCTAGCCCTCTGATCTTCTTTTCCAGAAGTGCCACCAGCTTGCACTTGGTACATGTAAAGTCTCCTCTTTCTTCAGGAGGGAAGGCAGACAAAGCATATCTCCTGCTGAACACCATAACAGATGTCTCATTGTCCATATTCCCTTTTGTAGACCGACAAGGAGAAGTCCCTCTTGGCTTGCTCTTCAGATGAACTCCCAGGCAAACTCTCCTGTTTCCTCCCCTTTTTGCTCATTCCTGTGTTGCTGCCTGGTTGCTGGCTTCTAAGCTGCTGAGCTTTGGGGCCTTTTCCCCCTTCTGGTCAAGAGATGCAACCACTGGGAGTAAACAATGAGGGGTGGCTCACTGATTTTGTACACTTTTTCCCAGAAATATGTGAGTTGGGTCACTGTCAGAGACAGGATACTGGGCTAGATGGACCATTGGTCTGACCATGTATGGCAATTCTTAAGTCCTTATCCCTTGGTTCCCAGAATATTGATTCCAAATGTAAGAAATGGATGGCCTTAACTTTGCCATATGCCATGTTAACTAATAAGCTTTATAAATAAATAGTGTCCTTGATTCTCTTTTACGCTGTTTGAAGATCTAAATTATTATTATTATTATTTATTTATTTAGTGCAAGCAGTCTGTCTGGCACTGTACAATCAGTAGTTATAGACTGGTTCCTACCCCCGAAGTGCTTATAATCTAAGAGACAAGGAAGGGGGAGACAAGGGAGAGGTGAACATCAGGAGAGACAAGGATACATTCATGAGGTTGAGAAAATGCAGGTGCACATGCTTAATTTAGGAGGAAGTCTTGAGTATAACTTAATTAAGGAGATCTTGAGTGTGCCTGTAATAAAGATGAAGGGTGTATCTAGCTGTACTTTTCTTGATTATGTCACTATTTAGGTCCACACATGCCTTTTTAATTAGTAGATTCTCACAGCTTCCGTGAACCAAAATTGACCAGTACATCTATAGCATTGCAACAAACCCTTTTGCATAGCTTCTGCTCTTCCATGTCCAAAAGTACATCCTGTTTCCTTTAAATCCTTTTGGCCAAATTGGATGTAATTTTTGTTGTAACATAAATGAGCTGATAGTGAAACTAGGGTATAGTTCTGATTTGGATGAATAAGGCTTGTTTTAGATGTACTCCTTTCCAAGCCACAGATAGGAATTCAATTCACCATTAGACATCTGCACCAAAATTCCTCTTTTTTTTGTAGGAGATTGATAATTATAAATGTTATCAAGGGAAATTCCCTAACAATGGGTGTTAAATGAAATGGCTCACACCAGGTGAGTGTCCACCTGCTCATTTAATAGGTGTTTGCTTTCTGCCACCACACACCGGACACCCAGACCCTATTTACCGTAGGGTCTTGGAGCATGCGGAACTTGCTGTGTGGGTAAATGCAGGCTAATGTGCATCCATGTGTCTGTGTCCTGTCAATGATGTGGTGGGGAAGAATGCCTGCTTGTGCGTTAGGCTTGTTGTGCTAAACCTGTGAGTGGGGGCTGCCAATTTATTGGTCTGTACATGCTAAACATGTGAGTGTGGACTGCACAGACAGAACACGCACTACAGTGGGCTATCGTCTCATTTGTTTACACTCAAAGTTTGTGGAGGGGAGAAGAATTCCTTGAGGATCTCTTTGAAGCAGGCACTGATTAAGAGAGATGATGGAAAGAGTTGCTTGACCATCTGAATAGCTGGAAAATTCCCAAAGGCATTTTTTGACCTGTATACGGTGCAAAAATGAACCTCGTTCGCTCTCCAAGAATATTTTGTTTCTGTTTTTAGAAATCTGCATATTCCATCAATCTGATTGGTCTAGTTGCCTCTTTTTTTCTTCCCACTAAATTAACTTATTTGCCAATCAGGCTAGCAAAGTCCACTTCACCACACTAAGTTTGTATTAATGAAACTATGAATTCTTTTTGTTCTCAGAAACAACTATTGGTAGCTAGCTCCTAGAAAGTGAAGTCTGAGACTTGCTCACTGCTGTAGTGAGAATAAAACAGATGATTTTTGAAATTACAAATAAGTTACAGATCTTATGATTTCATTAGATGCTAAGCAAATACTACTAGTGACATAAAAAGGAGATGGAAGCAAAAGCAATTACCTAGCACTGACTTAACTAGAGAAACTGGGGGTGGGAGGAGGAGACATAATGAGAAGGAAAGCTATTACCAAATCAACATCTAGTCTCTTGGGTTTATTTGTAAAATCATACTAGATCTTTTGGAAGGAAAAAGCTTTTTGCACTGTGAACGCTGGACAATTTTCTGTTTAAAAGGTGTTAAAATGTTCAAGAAGTGAATTGGTGACTAGAGTTTTAATCTTTTTTTACTGCTTCCCATTTTTTCACTCCCTTCCTTTTGGCCACCTCTTTTTCTGTACTGTTTGAATTCATTCTTTTTGCTCCCCCCCTCCCCTTTTCTCCTCTTCCCCTTCAATCTCACACTTTATGCTTGCTAGCTTGTTAAGATTAGATGCTTTGTGCCAGAATTAAAGGCCCTTTTCAAATGGACGCCACCACGTCCGTGGGTGTGGGGGACATCCATTTCAACTCCACAGCAGGTGTGAGGGAATGGTTGGGTGTCCATGCAAACACCATGGCCGGTGGATGGGGGTGTGTGCACGCTTCCGTGCTCCTCCCACCATCCCTACATGCACCTGTGCCAGAAATCAGAAAAAGATTTCTGAAAACAGCATTTTGATGGTTAAATAAGTTTTTTCCCAGATGTATACAAGGTCAAACCCATCCATCATCATCTATATTCAGGGCCCCATTTTGACTGTGATGCTGCAATTTGCAGTAATTTTTGCAGATTCAGGCAATCCTCATAGTGACTGAAATTGCATGCTGAATTCAGCCAATCCACACAGGCTGAAATTGCAGTGATACTGCAGTGGGAGCTGTCTGCAGGATCTTTAAATCCCAGCTCAGGTGTAAACTTGTTGCCTGACCCCACACTAAAACTGCTGCAGCAGCTGCCATTGATCAGGAAGGTGTGACCATGACCCCTGAGGATGAATATGTCCCTGGGAGATGAATTGTGGGTGGGAGGGTCTTAGGGCCCTGTGTTTTTGTGACGGAGGTCTGGGGCTTTAACATGAGGTGGGGGTTCTGGGGTGCTGAAATTCCAGAGGATGTGAGCGGTGTTTGTTAAATAAAGTTGTGATTCTATGTCAAACCTGTTGAAGAAGCATGCTGATAAGAAAATTTGCATGTATAAATTGTTGCATAATTATGCAAATAAAATTAATTATACAAATGTTAATGCTCGTGGTGAATTCGCAGAATTTGGCTTCACTGGTTGCAGGATTTTAACATTTTTTGGTGCAGTGAACACAGGTCACTGTCTATATTGTTGTTTTCTCCTTTGTCTAGTACTTGTCCTAATAATACTATAGCTTCATCCATAAGATGACTAGTGTACAAAAAAAATACAGCAATACATTTTTCTTTGTCATCTCATGCTTCTGTAATCTATTAGTACTTGGGTTTTTTGACTATGCAACCTAGTCAACATTTTTACTTCCAGAGAAAACACACAACAGTTTATAATAGTAATAAAGGCTCTTGCAAATTCAATCCTGCTATAAAAAAGGCATGGAAATTGCAAGTTAAGGCTCCTGCCTTAACTTGCAAGCCATGTAAGCAGTAAAGATGTTGAACAGTCTTGCATGCTGTGCTTGAGTCCAACTTAGGCTCCATGTCCCCACACTTTGCATTGGTCTTTCAGTCCCAGTCCTCTTCCTCTGCAGGTTGGGGGCAACGCTGAAGCTGAGAATGGAGGGAGCGAGGGGGCAGCAGCAGAGCTGGGGGGAGACTGGGACTGGGAGAGCAGTAGGCGAGCACTGCGGACAGGCAGGCGTTAGTTCCTCCCCCGCCTGTTGCCAAGGGAGCGGGAATGTTTATTTACTAGAATTTTAGTCCATGGAAGATTGCACATGCATTGCATACGTTTCAGCTTTACTTGCCATCCATACACTAAAATGGGATGTTAAAATCCTTAGTACTTTAAAAGTACTATCCTGTTTTCTAAAAAAAATAAGCCAAGGCACCCCTGGCTTTTTGAATTTTCTAAAAGCTTGTTAGTTTTAAAGACAGCCTAAAACCCCTGAAGCTCCAGACAGTCAAAAACTGACAAAAAACTGCTCCTCAGCCTGCAATGTCTAAACGGCTGTATCTTAGCCATTGTTCATTGGATGCGCCTGAAACTTTCACAGCTTCAACCTCTCATCCAAGAGACCATCTATGCAAAGTTTTACAATGATGATGTAAATAATCTTGATTTTATAAGCAATAGAATGTTCGTGCATTATAATGGAAAATGCTACATTGTTCAACTGATGACTACCCAAAATGACAAATTGGGTTTTCCCATTTACCTAGTTGGTGGGGTCAAAATCCAGATTAAAATGTACAGAGGGAAATGATGGCTTCTGTAGAGTAGTTCTCTGCATCTTTGCCCCTTCTCGTCGTCCTCCCACCCCATGCCTGGGACTCCCTCCCTGGATACATTTATTCTGCTTCCTCTCTCCTAACTTCCAAATCCCTCCTGAAAACCTACCTCTTCCATCGGCTTTCCTTAGCTTCTCATGAGTGAAATTGCATCCTTTCCCCCCTCACTCAGAATGTCTTCCATGAAAGTTACTAACTAAGAGTGTTTTTAGACAAGCCTCATTTCTCCCAGACTCAGAGTCCAGGAGAAACAAACTTGTGCTTGGGGGCAGGTGATTTAGACTAGGCCTGTACCAAATAGTACTTTCGAGTACTTGGGCTGAATACTGAAGTTCCAAGTAATCGGCCTGAGTACTCGGTGGCCCTTCAGTGCGGTTTCCAAAGTTTTGGAATTCTGGACCTCGGAAAACTTTGAAACTATTTGGTGCCAGGTCGGCACCTCAGCATGTCAACACATGCTGAGGTGCCGACCTGGCATGTGTAGTAACTGCAGCCATTTAATTGCCAAACCAATCGGGGTGCACAGCCAATCAGGGTGAACAGCAACACATGCAGCCCTTCTGCCCTTTCCCTTCCCTCCCCCACACCATATTAACCAGAAAGTATTCCCCCAGTGCCCCAACTGGTCACATCTTGGAGAAGTTCTTGAACCCACAGCCAAAGCACTACCCAGAAAAGCAGGCTAGCAAGAGTGGGGCTAGCACTCCAGAAGACTACCCCACAAAAGTGCAATAGTGTGCAGAATTCCAAAACAAACCAACAGTAGTGTACCCACAGTATGGCCCATTGGTACTGTGGCACTGGCAACTTCGGTTGTCACCCTGTGGTCGCTACCCACAAGACAGAGCCCTAGACTGAAGAAATAACTAACCTGCAAGACAAAAGATAGAAGATGCTTTCCATCGATGTAAATAATGCAGCTCAAGCTAGCCAGGTTTTATTAGCTCTCTCCACAGGTGGGAAAGGGAGACCGGACAGACCCCTTCCCCCCCCCCCCCAAACTCCCCTTGCAGGGCAGAGCCCTAGACTCCCTTAAGCCCTGGCTCCCTTAAAGGGCCCACTTCTTGTTACTCCTTGGCCGGCTCCAAAGAGGGATGCTTCCCAAAAGGACTTATCTCCGTCTCCTTGGACCTAGCCTTGCAAATAATTAGGGACCACCTGTTAGTGTTGTCAACTTAATGTCGTCCTGACTGTTCCAGCTAGAATATTGGCTTCTTGACTTATAAGACAAAGGCTAACCCATTCATATGTCCTCCTAACTCTTTGCCCAGTGTTTTACCAAAGCTAAAACCTTTGACTTCACACCACCAATATAGGTAATAGTTTGTCTTTGGTATATTCTGCCTTTGCCTTCTGACTTACTTCCCTTACTCAGCTGGTAGCAGAAGAGTCTATAAGATGACCAGCTGCATTCTACTTTTCTTCAGCTTCCTTCTTAAAAGTACTTGAAGTCTTTGGTAATCATATGATGCAATGTCATTGGTACCAATCATCAGCATCATTACCAGTGAAGACTTTCCAGCAGCATTTAGAAGTCAGTTCAGTCTTGTAGCCTTATCTCTCTCCAAGAAGACAGCACATAATCCTATGGTCTTTCTGTCCCTTACAGAATTTTCTGTCCTAAAGTGACTGATTCTGACTTATCTTTTGGAGACAAGACAAATAATTCTTGGGCCTACTGATCTATGCTCATCAGTCTCCTGAAGCTCTCTGTTCTGTTCCGTTCCATCAGATGAATCTGATAAAATACACCGCAGGCATCTTTCACAGTGTCTGGTACATCTAGCTAGCTAATTATATCTAGCTATTTTCTAGCGATACCTTTTTAAGTTCTTTTTCTTTGTAGGTCACCAAACGAGCAACTGTCTTCTTCATTCCCCATTCATTCCTATTTCCTCCTCACTGATTTGTTTCCTTCTCATTTCTGTGGCAACAATTCTTGAATAATTTTTTCTAGACTTTCTTCTCGGATGTTACAAAGGAGTGATATTTGCAGGCAGTCATTGGAACGTCTCCTTCAGCCTGGCTGCTAGTTTGCATTTTATGCACAAATAGTCTTCTCTGCCTTCAGACAGAAGACAAGCATGACACTTCCACAGCAGGTCACAATGACTATTTCATCAATGGCTATATTCACAATAAAGTCCCAATCCCTGCTAGACATTCCCATATACCTACTGTCTGCCCTCCTCTGCAGACGGCCGCAACCTGATTGTAACCAAGCCAAGCACACGCACCTGAGTCTTCGCATCCGCTTGAATGTTTGTCTGTCTTCTCCCCTGTCATTCCCACTGTCCCCTCTCCCTGTTTCCCCCTCCTTGTCTTTTAGAAGCCACAGGCAGGGACCGCGTCTATTTCTATGTTCTGTACAGCACCAGGTCACGTGACTGGCGCTATATAAATGTTTATAATAATAATAATAATAGCAGAAGTGAGAAACACTCCCTCCCTTCACCCACCCAGCCCCGCCAACTACTGCAAATTTCCTGTTACTCCTTTTTGCCTGCTCAGGGGTTACAAATAATAATGTTGTTTGCTGCATGGAAAAAGAGGAACACAGACTTCCAAAATAGAGGGATCTCTAATGCTATTTTTGACAACCTCTGTTCCCATCATAACTTACAGAAAATAGGTGGAGAATGTTGTCCATCCAAATTGCTAGCAGTGTGCCTACTGAATTATCAAGAATATAGAGGAATGGCACTGGGGTCTGCCCCACCAGATTCAAGAGAGTAGTGAGGGCCTACCAGGGGACAGTCATGTCATTGCCGTACCTTTTATAGATGAGAGACTCTGAAGGACTATAGCATCTTGGTCTATTCATCATTGCAGTAATTCTTACGATATCCGGTGTTTCATAAGGTTAATATTCCAGTAGATAAAACTGCCTGGATTGTAGGACAGAATATTGTTCTACAAGAAGATACACAAGAGTACAATGCAAATATTATGACTGTAAGACTTAATATCTCCTAAATTAACAAAGTTGGAAAAACCTTTTATAGGTCACCGAACAGTTGGAATCCTTAGAATCATTCTGAATGAATGTTTAATTAAGATTAATTCCATGACACAATGTCATTTAATGATTGCTGGTGTCTCTAGGCCAGGAAGAAATACATTTTATCATAAGTCCTTTATCAGGGATGCTTCTAGCATTTTGCACCAGTCAGTTCACATGCCATTGAGAAATGTATTCAGATATATGATGATAGCCATCTTGTTTGCATTTATTGTTTAGCTTTGGTGAGGACTTTTTAAAAAGACTAAAAAGAAATATTTCCTGAGTAAAAATAAAATAAAAAGTAGTGTTAATTTTCAATTACTGAGACTAATGGGCTTGTAATTATTCACAATGAGGATTGGATATTAAATGGATAGATACATTACTGCTGTGTTCAGTATCAGTGTGCCCAATGCTTGTAATTTACTAGATGAGCATAATTTCCGATACTTATGTCAGGATTTTTGCAAATCTTTTGTGACTTGTAACCAAGAAAAAAAGAGCATACAAAGGTATGAGATAATGGCAAGTTTCTCTATTTTTGGAATAGCTCTCAAGAATAATCAAATCAAATCAGATTTGTATAAGAATAAAGAATAATACTTACATGGTGACATTTAGAGACCTAACTTGTTAATGACACAGAGGGTGTCTCCACGATTGACTGGAGCCTGATCCCTCCTCCTTCTCCCCTCAGTCCTCTCCTCCTCCTCCCCCGATTCTGCCATCGCCACCTTCAACTCCTCTCTCGCCTCCACCCTCAACTCCCTTGACCCCCTCTCCTCCCACCCAGCTCGCTCCCATAACCCTCACCTTTGGCTCACCCCCACCATTCGCCATCTCCGCTCCTGTACCAGCGCTGCTGAACGCCTCTGGCGCAAATCCCACTACCGCACTGACTTCCTCCACTTCAAATTCTGCCTTTCATTGCTCAACTCTGCTATCTCCCTCGCTAGACAGCAGTACTATGCCTCACGCATTGAGTCCTGCTCCCGGGACCCTCACCACCTCTTTTCCACCTTTTGACTCCCTTCTTAAACCCCTCGTCGTCCTCCTCCCTCTTCTCTCTCTGCTCAGGATCTTGCTCTCTTTTTCACCTCTAAAATTGACAAGATCTGCCTGGATATCGTTTCCAAGTTCTCTCCCCCTACCACTCCCCACCTCTCTCCTGTCCTCCTTCCCTCCCACCTCCCTTGAGGAAATCTCCTCCTCCAACCCCTCCACTTGCCACCTGGACCCCATTCCTTCCCGCCTCCTGACCTTCATTGCTTCCACCATCGCCCCATCCCCTCCTGCACATCATCAAACTCTCCATCTCAACCAGCTCCTTCCCCTCTACCTTTAAACATGCCACTGTCTCCCCGAACCTCAAAAAGTCCACTCTGGATCCCTCTGAACCCTCTAATTACCGTCCTGTCTCGCTCCTCCCTTTTGCTTCCAAGCTCCTTGAATGCATTGTCTGCTCCCGCTGCCTCGACCTCCTCTCCGCCAACTCCTCCCTTGACCCCCTCCAATCTGGCTTCCACCCCCTTCACTCCACTGAAACCGCTCTAGCTAAGATCACCAACGATTTTCTTGTGGCTAAATCCACCCACTTTTACTCTATTCTTGTCCTCCTTTATCTCTCTGCTGCCTTCGACACTGTTGACCACTTGCTCCTGCTTAAATTTGCTTCACTCCCTGGGATTCTGGGACTCTGTTCTTGACTGGTCCTTCTCCTACCTTTCTGACCGCTCCTTCAATGTATCTCTTCCTAACTCCTCCCCCTCCTCCTCCCTACCCCTCTCGGTTGGGGTTCCCCAAGGCTCTGTCCTTGGCCCTCTCCTCTTCTCTATCTACACCCATTCCCTAGGCAAACTCATTGCCTCCCACGTTTCCAATACCACCTATACGCTGACGACACTCAACTCTCTCTCTCCACTCCTTCCCTCTCCCCCTCTGTTCGAACTCGTCTCACCAACTGTCTCTCTGATATTTCCGCCTGAATGTCTCAACACCAACTCAAACTGAACATGGCGAAAACTGAACTCCATATCTTCCTTCCCAATCCTTCCTCTCCCTCTTCCCTGTCAATTGCCATTGATGGAGTCTCCATCCTCCCTGTCCCCCAAGCCCATAGCTTGGGCTTCATTTTCAACTCGCACCTTACCTTCAAACCATACATTGATTCTGTGGCCAAATCCTGCCGCTTCTCCCTCCACAACATTGCTAAGATCTGCCCTTTTCTGTCTGTCTCCTCTGCCAAAACTCTCATCCATGCCCTAGTCATCTCCCACCTCAACTACTGTAACCTCCTCCTCGCTGGCCTTCCCCGCTCTCACCTTGCTTCCCTCATCTCTGTTCAAAACTCTGCTGCCAGTAGGGATGGGTGAACAGAACGCCATTCAGATGTTTGGTCGTTTGGTTCGAAACCCGAGTTTGGGTTCGGCTGTTCGGTTTGGCGGAGTTCGGTGCAGCTGAACATTCAAAAAAGTGCTATCAGTACCGAAACTGACATTTTTTTGGTATTGGTATTATTTGGGCCTGAAACCACCCCTGGTGCCAGGAAGTCTGCTCCTCAGCTGTCTTCCCCCTTCCAGTCACGCTTTTCCCACCCCCAAACTCATCCGAACTTTTCCAAACTGTTCAGAAGTTCGGTTTGGTCATCCAAACAGGCCAAGTTTGGGCTGAACTCTGAACTTACAAACTGCGTTCGCGCATCCCTAGCTGCCAGGATCATCCACCTAGCCTGTCGCTTTGACCATGTGCAGCCACGCCTCGTCTCTCTCCATTGACTCCCCCTTCCTGAGTGTATTCTGCACAAGCTCCTCGTCTTCACCCACAAAACCCTTTACAATTTTGCTCCCCCATACCTCTTGGCCCTAATCTCCCTCCAAACCCCTGTTCGAGCACTCTGCTCCTCCTCCATCCCCTTCCTCACCCTCCCACGCCTCCCCTGCGCCCTCAACTGCCTTTGTCCCTTCTCCCTCGCTGCCCGGCATGCCTGGAACTCCCTCCCTGCCCTCGTCCACCTTGCCACTTCCCTTCGTACCTTCCAGTCCCTCCTCAGAACCCACCTCTTCCGCTCCGCCCTTCCTAACTCCTGCTAATTATCCCCACCCAGGATTATCCAGCACCTGTTATCTGCAAACTCCCATTGTACTGTAACCAAGCCAAGAATGTGTACCTGAGTTCTTGCATCCTCATGATTCTTGCTTCCCTGTCTCCCCTCCCCCTGTCTTTTAGATTGTAAGCTCTCAGACAGGGACCTGGCGCTATATAAATGCTTATAATAATAATAATAATTAATAATAATAATGGCAAGCAAGCACAGCTGTCACACTTCAAAGCCAGCGTGGGGAGCTGAGCAAATGAATGCGCTCCCCCTGCCCCCAGGCAGCCGGGCTGCTGCCAGAGAATGATCTCACCGCAGCCAGGGTAGGCCAATGCTCTGGCCACACAAGTGGGTGCCCAGCCCTCCTTGCCTCCTTCTTCCCAACCTAACCAAATTCTTGCTCTGGTTGGAGCAGGGGGAAGCATCTGGTGGGCACTGGACACATAAGTCATTGTATTGCATGACCTAGCTTCCCAGAGTAGGTTAAGGCTACCCAAGGCTTCCCAGTGTGTCTTATGTGGCTGCACCCAGAGTAGGGGTGTGATTAGAATATTCTTAAACTCTTGGAAGCCTTGCTCCCTGATCCCACCCAGGAATATTTAAAGTGGAATCTTCTGTCCTCAAGCACAGCCACCTTCAGCGACATAACTAGGTTGGAAAGGGCCCTGGACCGTAAGGTGGAATGAGTCACGGGTAGGGCTCTGGTGTCACTGGGGCAGGTGGGAATAGGGAGGTCGGGATCTCCTTGGCGGGGAGGAGCAGAGAGGCTGAGATCACTGAGATAGAGGTGTGGGGATTGCCTGCCAGGATAGAGTAGGACAGGAGAGCAGAGCAGGAGGGAAAGTAGCTAGAGTGAGGAAGCATAGGATCACTGGAGACGGGGCAAGGCTTCCCAGGCTTCCCCAAGTGTTCTGTTGGGGTCAGGGGTGGGCCGTCCACCTTCTCAGTGGTTCTTTGGGCTGCCAAGCCATGCCCCTTTGTATCCTGGACCCACAAGCTCTGGGATCCTCGGAGGCAGGAGGATGGAACTCCGCACCAGCCACGTGTGGTATATTTATGCATTCCACATGTGTGTGGGCCCCAATACAGCGGCGTACACTGCACTGTTATAGTTATGCCCCCTAACCACCTTGGACCTCCTTAGGGATTCAACCAACTTTCCTTTGTTTTACTTACTGGCATGCAGAGTATGTATGAGTATGCATGCAAAAATGCTCTTGCACGTCCTAACTTGAATACATTTGGCTGTGTTGATTTATGTACATTTTATTCAAATATAAAAGTTCATTCTCTAGCACTGAGGTTAGGCTGAAAAAAGCAGCTGTTTTTAAAAAGCAAAGGTGAGCAGGGGTGAGGCGAGGAGGGGGATGAAATTTAAATCACACACACGCTTATAAGAACCGCTTGGATAAGTCAGACTTGAACCCTTCATACTTTAGACCTCCTTTTCAGTGACTCTTAAAGGAGCAATTGTTGGTCTTTTTTTTTCTAATTCAGTCACTAGAGAAGGACTTTGCATATTTCCCAGTAAGTTAGACAGCTGTTTATTAGTTATCTATAGAACCCTTAGCTGGGTAACTAAACTTTGGGTCTACTCTGCTGGAGTCCTGGGTTTTAGTCCTAATTGTGTATTATATGGCCTCTAGACTTGACACGAAAAACCTCTGTGAGTGCGGCTTCCGTTGGAAGCAGGGCATTTGCCGAGATTTGTGAGACACGGAAACCTACCGAATTTCCCGCAGTTTTTACCATTTCCCAGTATTTTCAACACATTGAATGGGGCTGCCACAGGTCGGTCCCAAGTCCCATATGTGCCCTGCTCATGCTTCTAGGGGCTTCAGGGATGAAAAATTGCTGACTAAGCACCGGGAAAGTGCTGGAAATTTCCAAGAGTGCCGTAGAACACCCATAAAACTACAATACCAGAAAGTGTGAAAGTGGTGGGAAAAAATGGCTTGGGCCCAGAAGCACCAGAAACTAAGTGTCAATGGACGCTCACAAACACTCCTGAAAGGTCAGTATGTACCTTTTGGAACAAGAACACTTACTCGCATCTCAACCCTACTCTGCTACCTTTTTTGTAAAATCAGGTGGTAGGTGTTCCTTACCTTGTAGAGGAAGGGACTGAGGTGTATAGGAAGCACAGTCAGCGGAAGCAACATTCAAACTCATGACCTACTGTTTACCTGCTTAGGGAGTGTTGACAGGATCTCTCTGTCTCCCTCTCCCAGTAAAAGCCTCTATTAGGTTTGGACATTTGACCAGTCAAATATTGTTAAAATATTGTTAAATAATGGTCAAGTATTTTTAAAGCATTACCTTATTACTGGGGGGTTGGGGGGCAGTTTTTGGGTGGGAGGGAGGGGGGGG
>QEPC01002054.1:4238944-4277488 GCA_003113815.1 Sphenodon punctatus | reverse complement strand
CTCAGATTGTAAGCCCTAGGGGCAGGGACCGTGTCTATTTTATTACTTTGTAAAGTGCCAGGTACACTGCTGGCGCTATATAAATGTTTGTTAATAATAATAATAATAACTTGAAGCACTGAGTGGGGCTGAAGGGGCAGACCCACTTCTTGTTATTTTCCCGTCAGTACAAAAAAGGCACGCTTACAAGAATATGAGAATTCTTGTATTCTTGTGACTACAGAGCAGGTATGGTGTAGTGGATAAAATGCTGGACTTGGACCTGGGAAGCCAGGGTTCAAATCCCACCCTAGCCATAAACTCACTGGGTGGCCTTGGTCAAGTCACAGCCTCTCAGCCTAGAGAGCCAGCGTGGTGGACCACCTTGCTGGACTTATTGTTTCTTATTTATTTATTTATTTATTTATTCACATTTTATGCCACTCCTTCCTGCTTACGCATCTCGGAGCGGCTGACACCGTCGTAAAAACACATAAAATCCCAAAATATAAAACATTAAAATAACCCAGGCTATTGATGGGAGAAAGATAGAACAGATTTCTTCTTTCCGCTATTTGGGGATAGTTTTCCAGTCAAAAGAATCATGGACAGCGCAAGCAAATTCAGCAATTGAGCAAGCTAGCACGGGAGCTTTTGCAATCAATTGCTGCTTCTATGCCCAAAATACTCAACTGGTCCTCCCAGCAATCACAGTTTTATTGCCAAAATAGGGGGTCAATTGCTCTATGGAGCACATCTCTGGGGCTTAGATAAAATCGCGGATATAGAAAAGGTTCAATCTAAGTTTTTGTGAAGATTGTTTCAAATGCGACATTAAGAAGGGAGACAGAATTTCATTGACACATTCGGTATGGCGTGCAGCTTTGAATTATTGGCTTAGACTATCCTTTCTAAATCCAGAAGGCCTTTTGCCACTGATTCTTTCTGGCAGTTTTTCCAGTGGCTGGATAAACAAAATCTAGAATAAAATCCAACAAATGGGGTTTTCTATCCCTTATTTGGCAATGCAAGGATATGCTAAGGCCAGAGTGGAGCTCTTCCAACGTCTTGCCGATATTGAACAACAGGATGACATGTCCAGGATACGGGAGGCAAGATCCCTTATTGGTTATTTACCTATAGCTCCACTTGGGAGGTTTAGTGCAAGGTACCTGGTCAATCTCCTTTTTCCTATACAAAGAGCTATTAAGGGTGTATCGTTCCATTTATGAGTCTGCCCCTGTCACAGGGTGCAGGTGAGGTTGACAGTTGCCCATGTCTTACTGTTCTGTGGACTATATGTTGATATTAGAGAACAATTAATTGGTCCTCTTTTAAGATGTCTACCAGGTAGATCACAAGGGGGTTTATGTATCCTTTTTATTGGCTGATAGTTTTCCCAATATAACATCCTTTGTTGCCAAATTTTTGGCAAATGCTCACAACATTAGAGCTAAATATTTAAAGGAGTGGGGCCCAGAATAGGCTAATATATTTTTGGCCTCCTTTTGGTTATATGAGTTCAATTTTTATTTATGTATTGTTTTATATTTTAATTTTACTGATCAGTTACTGTTTGTTTTATGTGTATATGCTAAGACCTATGGTCACACATTTGGAATAAAAATTTGAATAACCCAGGCAGAAAACAAATCCAAGCACCCCACCCCCACGCCCATCACCTTCATCAAAGGCCCAGTGGAACAGCCAGGTCTTGCACTGTCTGCGGAAAGATGGGAGGTCTAAGGCCAGGCAGACCTCCAGTGGAAGGGAGTTCCACAGGCACAGTGTGGCCACAGATAACACCCTCCTCATAGTCGATACCCAGGGAACCTCAAGAAGGGCGCCTCCAGCCGACCGCAGAGGCCAATCCAGGACCCGGGGGGTGAGACGATCCTGCAGATAAGTGGGGTCCATCCGTTCAGGACTTTAAAGGTCAGAACCAGAACCTTGAATTAGGCCTGGAAGACCATCGGCAGCCAGTGTAGAGAACGGAGCACCAGAGTAATGTGCTCACAACAACTCGTCCCGGTCCCCCTAAGGAGACGAGCTGCCGCATTCTGCACCAGCTGTGGTCTCCGGACCATCACCAGGGGTAGCCCCACATAGAGTGCATTACAGTAGTCTAGTTTCGAGGTAACAAAAGCATGAATGATAGTGGCAAGGTCAGTGTTCGAGGCATACAGCTTAAGCCGTCACCCCAGATGTAACTGACGAAATGTGCCCATCACCAGAGCTGCCACCTGGACATCCAGGTAGAGCCGTGGGTCTAGGAACACCCCCAGACTGCAGACCTCAGATACCAGGGGAAGACGGACCCCATCAATGATGGGGGCCATCACTCCCACGGCTTTTCCCACAACCATCACCTCCATTTTGTCAGGATTCAAATTCAGGTGGCTCGCCTGCATCCAGTCCCCCACAACTGACAAACACTGAGTGAGCACTGAGACTGCCAGGCCTGGGTCTGATAAAAAATAGAGGTACAGTTGGGTGGTGGTAGCATATTCTCAGCTGTTCTCAGGAGTGGCGGGGTATAAATCTAGAAATAAAATAAATAAATAAATAAATAAAATATTGATGACATCTTACACCAAACCCTCTGATGACTTCCCCCAAAGGCTGCATATACACATTGGACAAGATTGGGGATAAGATTGAACCTTGCAGGACTCCACACATGAGGTGCCGGGGAGAAGATGAACAACCACCCAACACCACATGTTCTCCCGTCCAGGAAGGAGCGGCACCATTCAAGGACAGTCCCACCCACTCCGCCCCGCAACAGTCACCAGCAACTCATGATCAATGGTATTGAATGAAGCCGAGAGATCTAAATAAAATAAACAGGGTCAATCGACCTTGATCCAACTCTCGGGAGAGGCCATCAACCAAGGCCACAAGCACAGTCTCCGTGCCAGAACCCAGACGACGGCCAGACTGTGAGGGATCTAGGAAACTGATTCATTCTAGATGTTCCTGAAGCTGACGAGCCACCACCTGCTCCAAGGTTAGAGACCGGCCGATAGCTGACCAGGACATCAATGTCCAATGCTTGTTTTTTGAGCAGAGGCCACACCACCGTCTCCTTGAGGCAGTCTGGAACTCTGCCCTCTTTAAGGGAGGTATTGACTATCCCGGCCAGCAATGTCTCCTGGCTGGCCTTGACCAGCCGGGACGGGCATGGGTCAAGTTCACAATAAGTGGTTTGGACAGCCCACAGAACATCCTCCACATCAGAGGGCAGCACGCACTGAAATTGATCCCATAAAACTGGACAAGACGGGGCTTCAAGCTGCCTCTGGTTCACCCACTGTTAAAAGTGCAGTGTCGAAACCATGGTGGATTTGAGCGATTTTTATCTGCAAAAAGTCCAAAAATAAGTCACAGCATTAGATAACTCTGGATCCAGGCAGAGGGAGGCCAGACTGACCAGTCCCCTCACCACCTGGAAAAGCTCAGCTGAACTTGACTTAGCAGATGCAATGAGGACAGCAAAGAAAGCCGACTTTGCTGCCCACACCATTCTGACATAGGTATGTAAACAGACTCTATGTCACAATTGGTCAATTTCAGTATTTATTTATTTATATTTATTGGCCGCCCCCTCATGCCTATGGCATCTCGGGACGGCTTACAACATAAAACCATAATCTAAAGTAACAATAAAACACAAAAAATCAACATTTAAAACCCTCTAAAAACAACCACCCCCCAAGTTTCTATTAATATGGGAACGACACCACCGTTGCTTTAACCACCGGCCATCCTCGCCAGATCCTCCATATACCACAGGGACCTGCATGGTCGGCAATTCGGGAGCAGATGCCTAGGAGCCATACAGTCAATGGCCTCCATCAGCACAGAGTTCCAAAAGGCCACGAGGTCATAGAGTGATTTACCATCGAGATCAGAGGTAACTTCCCACAGGGCATTCAAGAATCTCTCTGGTTTCATAAGTCTCCGGGAGCAAACCAAACAAACTGGCTCCGCACCACTCCAGAGACTGACATGCACCAGGATACTGCCCTGGAGGAGATAATGATCCGTCCATGACAAGGACACTGCTGAAACCCCCCACTTCTGAATCCCCTGCCTCAAGGCCTGTTCAAAATATCATGTCCAGGTTATGTTACTCAGCATGGGAAGGGCTGACCGCTATCTGAGACAGGCCAATGGTTTCCATGAACTTACGCTCTGCCCCTCCAAGACTGGTGTCGACGTGGATATTGACGTCCCCCAGGACCACCGTCCTTGGGGAACTGCAAGACCACCCCCCGACACCAGTTCAATAAGAGCAGGCAGGGAAACTGCTGTACAGGCAGGTACACGGTATATCAGCAGCAACCCTAGCACTGGCAGAAGATGATGTTTCTATAGTAAATGGAATTCATGATGGGAGACATGTTCCCTGGGATCCAACCCCTGTTGTTTAAATTTCAAGACTGCTTGTAACCAAGCCAAGCACACGCACCTGAGACTTCGCATCCGCCTGAATGTTTGTTTGTCTTCTCCCCTGTTTCTCCCACTGTCCCCTCTCCCTGTCTCCCCCTCCTTGTCTTTTAGATTGTAAGCCACAGACAGGGACCGCATCTATTTCTATGTTCTGTACAGCTCCAGGTACATGGCTGGCACTATATAAATGTTTATAATAATAATAATAACCCCACTCTGTCTCTGGCCAAATCCATCACTAGGTGGAAGCCCTCAATTCTCATGATAGGTTGCACATGAAATCTCCTCACAGACCATGTCTCCATAAAAATAATGACTACACCGCCCCCTCCAACAGTTGATGCTGGATGGAGTACCTGGCCAGAATAAGGTCAACCAATATATGCTCCAACAGGCCAGGTTTCTGTAATACACGCGAAGTCGGCTGCCTGGTCCAGGATCAACTCCTGTACCATATTTGATTTTATTAGAAACCGATCTCACGTTAACCAGCATCCAGTTGAGGCCAGGGCCCTCTGATTAATGATCAACACACCATCTGTCCGGAAACCATTGAGCGGGACAGTTATCAAACACCTGTCCCATCTCACAGAACTAATACGCCTCCCAGAAGAACCATAACTCCCCTGGCCTGTCACGATCCCAATGGTTGCGGACCCCCTCCCCTGGTCTACCTCCCGACCCCCTCCCCATCCTCCCCTCTCACAGGAAGATACCACTCCCTCCCAAAGGGGTCGCACCCTTCCCTCATTGTGAGGGGGCCGACCCCTCCAACCCAGTTTCACTGCCCCCCCTCTCACTAGGAGGGTAGCTCATCCCGAAACCCCTCCACTTAAAAACAAACCACCATCCCCTCTGCCACTAGCAACACATGGTCTTGTCTCTTCCACAAGCAACTCTGGCTCCCTTGAACAGGTGCAGGGAAAACCCCGTACTTTGGTCCTGGGAAGTCAGGATGTGAATCCTGGTCTAGCCATGAACTCACTAGGTGGCCTTGGGAAATCACAACCTCTCGGCCTCAGTTCCCCATCTGTAAAAAGGATTTGTGTGTGTGTATCTGTCCCTGTGTTCCCCTCACTCTTGCCCATCTTAGCTTGTAAGGCTGGGCAGGGACTGTCTCCAAAATCTGTGACTGGAAAGTGCTGTGTATGCTTAGTAGCTCTATAGAAATTAATAGTAGTAATAGTAGAGAATGTTCTTTCCACTTAAAAAGCCCCTGCCCAGCCAAAACACTGTTTTCAGTGGCTGAGTCCATTCTTCTGATAACGAAAGCCCACTCACCATCATGGACTGGACCTGGTCACAGAGGGTGTTTTCAAATGTGACGCTACCACAGGTGTCCACGCTTTACCCTGACGTGGCCACTCATGGTGATGTCGCATTTGTTCCCACCCACCAGATGTTTGCTGTGGGCGGGAACAAACATACCTCAGACTGTGGCAGGATGAACTTTGGGTTGTGCGCTGGGTGGAGTTAGGTCCTGAAGCCATCCCCGGGCAGTGGTAGAGCGGGCCATCACGTCTGATAGCCCACTCTACCTAAATCCTGCTTGTGGCCAGAGCTTTTCTGGATGAGCGTGGCGGTCTTGTAGGCCACCACACCTGCCTGGCAGGGAGAGGGCCAGGCCACGCTAAGCAGTTTTGACACGGATGCCCCCTCCTCCCCCCCCGCTGGGTGTGCGGGCAGGTGTGTGGTGAAGAGGGGCATCTGTGTAAATGCCATGGCATAGTGTGCGCCTGTGGGAACAACACGGACGGTGGGTGCGGGTGCGCTCCCATGCAACACCCATCCGGCAAACTGGAGGAGGCTCCATGGGTGGAGATGGGTGTGTGCCTGTGGAAAAAGCCGCACATCCATCCCCGCACCCATGCTGTCCATTTAAAAATGGCCTTAGACAAACCTCCAGGGAAAAAGTGTTCCATAACTGTGGAGCATCTATTAACTATTCCTCTCTACATGTTCTTGTTGTACAAACCTGACAGAACATAAAAAGTGCCATAGTGTGTGAGACCAATGGTCCATCAAGCTCAGCATCTATCTCCAACAATGGCCAATCTCGGTCGCTTGGAAATGTACCAGACAGGTCACAATGGTCTATCCATTTGCTGTTGTATCCCAGCTCCCGACTGTAAGAGGTTACATTCCCCAACCTACCTTTTGCTAATAGCTGCTAATGGACCTATCCTCCAGAAACTGGTCTAATCCTGTTTTAAATCCATCTATACTATTGGCCTTGACTGCGTCTTCTGGCAAAAGATTCCATAACATGATTGTGTGTTGAATGAAAAAATCTTTGTTTTAAATCTGCTACTTGCTAGTTTAATGGAGTGTCCCATAGTTCTATTACTATTTGAGAGGGTGAATTAACATTCCCTATATATTTGTTGCACACTAATCATGATTTTATAAACTTCTATCATATGCCCTCTCTGATGTCTCTTCTCCAATCTGAAGAGCCCCAACATGTCTAGCCTCTCTTCATACAGGAATCGTTCCATACCCTTTATCATTTTTGTTGCCCTTCTCTGTACCTTCTCTATTTCAACTATATCTTTTTTGAGATGGAGCTACCAGAACTGCACACAATATTCAAAGTGCAATCGCACCATAGATTCATCGAGTGGCATGATATTTTCAGTTTTATTCTCTATCCCTTTACGAATAATTCCTAGCATTGTTTGCTTTTTTGACCATAGCCACACGCAGAGCTGAGGATTTCAGTGTATTGTCCACAGTGACTCCACGGTCCTTTTCCTGAGTGGCAATTCCTAATTTGGTACCCATCGTTGTGTACGTATAGGCCCTTTTTACATGAGACGCACCCACTCATGCCCAAGCAGTGGACATGAGTGTGTGCATCCTGTTTGAAAATGGCAGTGGGTGTGCGTGGTCTCGCGTATCACGCCCCTCCACCCATTGCCCCCACACTGAGCAACTGGCGAAAATGCCGGTTGCTCCATGCAGGTAGGGATGCGTGTGTGTCCATGTGCACCCGCACCGCCCCTGCGGTGGTGTGCCCAGAGAGCACCACCCCCCAGCATTTATAAAGGGCCATATTTGGGATTGTTTTTCCCTGTGTGCCCTTGTCCACATTAAATATCATCTGCCATTTAGATGCCCAGTCTTGCAAGATCCTCCTGCAATTCCTCACAGGGTATTTCAGACATGACAGTACCGCAGGTGGCCACACTTGACCCATATGGCCACCCGCATTGCCGTCACGTCTGAACTGGCCCACCAGATGTTAACCCAGGCCATATCCAGGGTTTTCCCAGGCCGTGGCAGTTTTTAGCCTGGAATGTAACTTGGGCTCGCCAAGTCACGACCCAGGCTAAGTGCTGTCGTGGCCCAGTAAAGCCATCTCCAGACCGGGGTAGAGTGGGCCATCATGTTTGATGGCCCGCCCTACCTGACCCTGGTCTGGATCCAGGACTGTTCTGGTTGAGTCTGACATGCCCAACCATCAGGGAGGAAAGCAGGCTGTGCTCAGCAGCGTGAGGGGTGGAGCCATGCGGGTCGCCCTGCCCCCTCCTTGACCCGGGCCCGGACACATCTGTTCGGTGGCCAGGCCAGATTCTGCCCAGGGTGAGGGGCCCTTATGTTTAAAAATGCTCACAGTCCACTCGTGTCATAACTATCTTGAATAACTTTAGAGACAAAAAGCTGGTACATGTAAGAAGCACTGCTGGATGTCCTTGGAGGCTGCAGTGGGACATAAGAGACAAAGCCATCTCTCAAATATGTGAGATCCAAAAAGCATATTGAATTGTGTCCAGAAAGCTACTGAGAGCCAGAGCAGATTTTGGAGCACTGGTAGTATTACTGGTGATGCGTTGAGGAAAACGAAGGCAATGTATGGACCAGTGGTTATGCTTTAAGTCAGTGATGTTGGCAGAGGAGCATGCATGTCTTCTGATACCCAGTTCTGGACAGCACTTTAAGCACGTCATTACTTTTATTTATTTTTCTGTAGTACCTACAGACCACAATGAAGGATCAGGGCCCCATTGCCCATCGCTTGCATGACGTAGACAGAGAATCTTGCCAAAACACTTATTTAGCATATGACAAGAAACAACAGATAGAGAAGTCCCAATGTGGGAATGGATGAAAAAGGAGACCGACAAGGTGACAGTGGAATGTATTATTTGATATGATGATTAGCAGTCTCAACACACAAACTGCTTAGATGTTGTCAAGGGTCCTATAGTGCCAGGGATACACTGGGAACTGGGTCTAGGAGTTGGTGCAGGATCAGGTCTGGGAGTTCAGGAACATCAAAGCAGGGACCACCATACAGATCAGGGGGGCTGGGCAGGCAGAACAGGTAGGCAGAGGGGTTCTCAAACTTTTTTCAGTTATGAGCACCCGAGTGACGTAAGTGACTGCTTGGAGCACTGTATAATTTGCATGGATGAGCTTGGAGACTACACATACAAAACAAGTGAACAGGTCCACAACAGAACAAATAAAATTGGTCCATATGTAACAACAAAATCAGGGAGGGCACAGCCAATCCAAAGGCAACTGAACTAGGAAGAGGAGAGCAAGTCCAGCCATAGGTCCCAGGTAGAGAGGGCAGAAAGGGGCAAACAGATGATCTGACCAGCTTCCTGTGGCTTCAAGCATTCCTTAAAAATAGGCAGGCAGCCAACCAGGAAGTTGTGTGTGGAACAAGGCAGGTCTTGGCTGTGAAGGAGGTGTGGTCTGATCAGCACAGGAAAGCCCTGGTAGAACCCCTGGACCCTGGCCAGAGTATAGCAATGGCACTGATGAACCAAACACTGCTCTGCTCCCACATCCTAAGGAAGCTGGTTCAAGTCTTGGTTCTTCACATACAGACTTCGTTGCAGAGCTGAATTTTACAGAGGATTTGAGGAAGTATATGGTAATGGCTAATCAAACTGACTGTCCATAAAAATATAGGCTCATCTTTCTCTTACTGTTGTATACGAGACAAACACATTGGATAGTGAAACGTGGATTTCATGCCCAAGATACACACGCGCACACACACACACACACACACACTCACTCGCTCACCCAGAATGATTAGTTAACTATCCAGAAATAACACACTTTGCAACCTAGATTTAAAAAATTAATTTAATTTTTCAGGAGCAAAGAGCCCTTTTATTATGGATCAAAGCATCAAGCTCCTCTTTTTTTATGCAAGAAGTGATGGTCCATGATGTGCTTGCATTATAGTGGAAAGGATTTATACAATATAAAAACCATGACACATAAATACATACTGCATTGAGTGGGGAGGGGGCTTCCATCGGAATGGTCTAACTGTAGTATGCAATCACTTTATGAAGATTATTTTAACGTAGGTTATTAAAAGAGGCAGGGAGAGTGGGTTAACAAAACTGATAATGCAGTTATGTTTGAGCAGTACAACAAAATGTAGAAGTGATAGCTGTAATATGTTACTAATAGTTGGGCTGAATCATATTCTTTCCCTCTCTAATGGCATGCATAATTGCTCTAGGTTTTCAGGCGTCCTTCACCCGCACTTATTTAGATCAGTGAGTGATGCGTTTCCATAGAAACCTACACTGAGGGAGAAAAAAATGTTGGTACAGCATGGAACTGGAAGGATATGGGCTCTGATTCGGGATTACAACTTGTGCAAGATGACAGCTTGTTTTATGCCGTTTTTAATCTCTAAAAGTAAGAATTATTTAGAGCATCAGTAGGGAACAAAAAATCTTAACACTTGTTTTTTGTTTTTTTTTAAATCCTACATTATTGGAAGGTTGCAACTTTTTTTTTTTTTTGTAGAGCTGAATCAGTGAACCTAAATAACTTGAATCAAGAACTGTGTTCTGTATGTTCATGAGGATGCAAAACCAAATTCAAGTGAGATGGTTTTATCTAGGTTAGAAACCATGACTGAGAACACAAGATTCAAGAAGAAAGTTCATTTTGGAGGTATTGTGTAACTTTTTATAAAGTATAGCTCCATTTTCTCTGTGTTTAAATGTAAGGAAAAGGTGACTAAATGTAGAGAAATGTTTAGAAAATGGGATTCTACTTCATAACTAACATTGTGATGTACTCTCTTGCTCATTTCATGCATTCCTAAATTATTGTTTGAGTATTGATTATAAAGAAAACAATTTGTAATGTATAGTATATTAAATAGAAAAAGAAGTGAGAAGAAACATCCACTTGTTTTAATATTTTCTTCAGGTATTAATGTGTTTTGTTTTTTTAAATTAATACATTAAGAATGGGGGATTTGCACCATATACACAATTTTATGAGGAAACTGCTGATATAATTAGTGCTGATATACATTATGTTTCCCATGAATGCTTGTCGTTAGTTTTAGGGATGAGAAAGCAGATGTCTACCATGTTTTAATTTAGAAATATAGTCAATTGTTCACTTAAAAATTCCTGTCTTGTCTCCATTGAATTAGAACCCAGTTATCTAAATTGATTCAACACCACTTTTCTGAACTGATCACAACTGTCTCACAGTTTTCAAATTGCAATTTTGTGTGTGCTTCTTATTTTAAATATTATTATTCAGCATATACTGTTACTTTTTTAAAATCCACGTTATTTTTCAAATACATAATTTTTCATTGTAACCAATATATTTTAAGGCAGTAAAATTATGCTACATAATTCGTAAAACGTTTGGTGTGAAATAAATGCGCTTCACGTTTTAGGAAACTTAGATTAGTTACTCATCTCAAAAGAAAACTGTTAGCTTTGTTGTCCAATGGCAATGAAAAACAAATTGTTGCACAGATTCATTCACATCTCTGAGTATATTCCTCCCTGAGTATTGCTGCACGTAGGTATATATCATCCACAGTAAATTTCAAACCATGGTACAGCTAAGTACGTATGGGAGACGGGGTGGTGGGGAAGTAAAAGAAAGTTAGAGTTAATGACTGAGTCAAAAGACTTCAATGAATTTCCTATTTACCAGTACAAGTAATTGTGTTTTTAATTTTTATCTTTAAGTGTATTTCAGTCTTTTTAAAATGTCCATTATGGTAATGTTTTGCAGGGGTGTTCAAAACCCCAGTTTTATTTCCCAGCAATAGAAAGGATATGTATGAACTCCATTCAGAACATTTATACTATTACAAAATAATAAATTTAGGTAGATACAGAAGATCCTTCCAAACATTACTCCTCCTGGTGACATCAGATCTCCGTCTTCTGCTTCTCCTTCCTATCCTGAGCAGTCTCCCCACCCGGAGTTTCCCCTTTTTCCTCACACTTCAACACAGAACTGAGAAGTTTTGTCTTTTAGCTTTGGCTGTTCTAGCAGAACGATTCAAATGCTCTCAGGGTTTCCCACCCAGTGTACTGCATGTCTGATGAGGGGAAAATAGGATAGTAGACAGCTTGAATTGCTGCTAACACAGCGCTATAGAGATTGGCAATTAAGTAGTTTTGTTTGGGTTGAAAATAAATGGGGTAAAAGAGGCCTGAAAGTTACCTTGAATCATCCGTTATATCATGCTTATTCATGCCCAATAGATGGCATCATCATTTCCCCCCCAGCAGCCTGTTACTATATATAAAATGGTAGCGTGAGTGCATTGAATGTTTAATGCTTATCTAATAACACACATGCTCACAAATGTTTTAAGATGCTGCTGCTGCACATGTGAGTGTTTTCAGTGAGGAAAAAATGTTTGCATTGTCAAATAATGCTAAAAATGCTAAAAATCCCTATATAATGGGTCTGTCCCAGAGGGACTGAGTCACTGCAGGAGCAGGCTCATTAACAAGGCAGTCCAGGCCAAGCAGCATTCAAATTAAATGTTTTAATAAAAACACAAGAAGTGCCATACTAGGTCAGACCAATGGTCCATGGAGCGCAGCATCCTGTCCCTTATAGTGATCCACTCTGTCAACTCAGGGAAGTACCCAACAAGTCACAATGGAGCAATTCAGTCCCTGCCGTTCACTCGCAGCTCCTGACAGTCAGAGCTCCCATCCCCCAACTTACTTGGCTAATAGTCATTAATGATCTTTCCTAGCAAGAACATATTCAATCCTTTTTTAAACCCAGCTATGCTACTGGCCTTGACCGCATCGTCTGGCAATATGTTCCACAAGATAATAGTGTGTTGAGTGAGAAAATACTTCCTTTTATTTGTTTTTAATCTCCTGCCAGTTAGTTTCATGGACTGTCCCCTAGTTCTAGTACTATTTGAGATAGTAAATAACTATTTCTCTGTTTACTTATTCCATTCCTCTCATTATTTTATACATTTCTATCAAATCCCCTCTGTCATCTCTTCTTGAAGCTGAAGAGTCCTAGCCTTTCCTCATATGGAAGTTCAATACCATTGATCCTTTTTGTTGACCTTCTCTGTGTCTTTTCCAGTCCTGCTATATCCGTCACGAGATACTGGGCCACGTGTAGACTACAGCTCTAACAAATATGTAAAGGTAAAGGTTAAACATGTATGTAATGTGAAAGCTGAGAACTGGAAACTCACTTAATGCAATGGAGAAATGCAAAGTCATTACGAATGTGTATTCAGAAAAAGCCCAAACACCTCTGCAGACACTAACCATAGACCACTGAGTTGCAAATGGATTTCTTCCTGTGGACGTGACTGAAAGCACACAGTCACCGAGGTGGGAAAATCAAACAAAGGACCCTGGAAAGGTACTTAATGGAGAGCTATCTTTCTATCAGGGGACTTGGTTGAGATCAGCTCATTGAGCCTCATCTGTATCATCCTATCTTACCAGCCACAAAAGGGCTGCACCAATGGAACTATGAAGTAAGGCCTTTTTGGAAACTAAGACTGATACCCAGCCAAGGTTTCCATCACTGGCTGACATGAACTGAAATACCCTTGGACCTTGATTAGGCTAAGCCTAAGTCAGGAGAATCCAAGTACAGATAGGAATGCGTTATTGGTTATGTTGTTTTGATTTCTGCACTCTCGAATAGAATCTTGTACGGCATGCTTATTCATGATTTATTCATTAAACTTCTTTTTACTGAACTTCGTATGGTCCAGTGGAATTGCTAATTCTAACATTGGTGGGACACAGTTTGGGGTTAATTCTGTGTTTACAAACACAGACGAACCTACAGAGAAAGCATCTGTGTTGGGAAACTCTGTGGCTGAAAAGGTGACAAGAAGGTTCATCCGTTGCAGACTCAATCAGTTCTAGAGAGAGCTGATCTAGGCTCTGCAAGCCAGAGAAACTTAGTCACAACAGCCTAGAGTGGAGTACTGAGCTCCCAATTCCATGACAATATCTTTTTTAAGACTGGACAACCAGAATTGCACACAGTACTCAAGGTGTGTTCACACCACAGATTTATATAGCGGCATTATATTTTCAATTTTATTCTCTGTCCCTTTCCAAGTCCTAACATTCTGTTTGCCTGTTTGATCTATGCTGTACACTGAGCTTTGGCTTTCAATGAATTGCCCATAATGGGTAATTTCAGATGCAACGGGCCCTTCAGCCCGCCAGGCTAAACCACGGTCTGGAATCCGTTTTGGATCCCGGACAGGAATCAGTCTGGCCATCCATCAGACGTGCCGGCCTGATTCCTACTGGGGATTGGGGAGGGGGCCGGGCTGTGCGGCGTGATGTGCGGCCAAACAGCCCCACCACCCTCCCACGCTCCCTTGGCTGCCCACACTCTGGGAGACGGGCAGGCGCAGCGGCCAATACGGCCGCTGCACCCAATCCTGTCCCGTGGTGAGGACCACGATCTGGGCTGGTGCAAGGTAACAGACGTTACCTTCGGCCAATCCCAGATCGTGACCAATCCAACCACGGTTTGGGCCCAATCCCACCATGATTCTGGACCTCTGGGTGACCGGAGGTCCAGAATCGTGGTCAATTTGTTTCCCGCCAGGGGTTCACTGTGGTGAACATCTAGCGGAGAGCAAATAGACATTACGGGACAAACAGCCACCACAGGAGATTCACTGTGGTTGACCGTGGTCCAGTAACGTCAACATTGAATTTCATCTGCCACTTAGTTGCCCAGTTATCCAGCCTTTCAATTTTTTTATTTATTTATTTATTTTCTATTTTTATCCTGCCCTATCCCCTCCAGGCTTAGGACAGCTCACATCATTTAAAAATATAAAATATAAAATAAACCCCATAAAATTCTAATATGCACACACCTAGATCTACCCCTGCCTGTTAAATGCCTGTCTGAATAAATAGGTCTTACACTGCCTCTGGAAGATACTTAGACTAGATGTTAGGTGAACCTCCAGAGGAAGGGAGTTCCAAAGCTCTGGAACAGCCACTGAGAATGTCTCCGAGTGCTTGGGTCATATGGACCTAGACAATGATGGAACTAGCAAGAGTGCACTCTCGGCTGGCCTTAGAGGCTGCGGAGGGACATAAGGAGGAAGGTGTTCCTTTAGATAAGTAGGGCCCAGACCATTTATTTATTTAATTTATTTATTTAATTTTTATTCCATTTATATGCCGCCCCTTATGCCTACGGCATCTCGGGGCAGCTTCCAACACAAGATAAACAATGTACCAAAAAAATAAAACATATAAAAGTCTACACAAATATTATTAAAAACAGTTTTAAAATACCCCACCCAAAAATTTAGTCCACCCTCCCCTCCCCGCCTCTGAAGGCCTGAGAGAACAGCCATGTCTTACAGGTCCGACGGAAGGCCAGCAGGCTCGGGGCCAGTCTTTTAGGGCTTTTTAGGTCAAAACAAGTACGAACACTTCTCTGAAGCACTGGTGTTAAGTGCTCCCACAACCCACCCCCAAAATGCTGGCCACCATGTTCTGCACAAGCTACAGCCCCCAAACAGTCTTCAAAGGCAGTCTCACATGCAGCACATTTCAGTAGTCTAGCCTCTGGGTAATGAAGGCGGCCAAATCCCTGTTTGAGAGAAAGGGATGCAGACTTCTCACCAGATGGCTAAAGGCACTACTCACCTTGACCCGATGTTCCAGATGCAGTTCAGGATCCAGGAGCATCCCAAAACTGCAAACCAGGGGAGGCTGTACTCCATCAATGGTGGATGTCCCAATCTACCCCTTTCAGGTCACAGGGCCATCCATCCAACACTTCAGTTTTGTCTGGATTCAGCTTCAGTTAGCTCACTCACATTTAATCTCCAATGGCAGCCAGGCACTGAGTAATCTCTGAGACGGCAAAATCTGTGTCGGATGAAAAAGAAAAATAGATTTGGGTGTCATCTGCATATTAATGGTAATGTACCCAAAATCTATTGCACGAACTCATCCAGAGGCCTTAGATACATGTTTGAACAGGAGGGGAAACAAGATGGAACCCTGTGGAACCCACAGGAGAGGGAGCAGGAGGACAACAAATAATCGACTATCACCACCAGCTGAAACCTCCACAACAAGGAGAGGAACCACTCAAGAGCCATCCTGCGTGGACCCCTGTCAGGTCTCACAGTCATGTCATCAACATTATGATCAACTGTATCAAAGACTGCCAAAAGATCTAACCGGTTCAGCAAGGTACAAGTTCCCCGGTCAATCTCGGTGTAGATTGTCAACCAAGGCCGCAAGTGCAGTCTCAGTCTCAGTGCTATACGCTGGACGAAAGCCAGATTGACACGGGTTCAGGAATTCCAATAGCACTGAGATGCCCCTGAATCTGCCGGGCAATCACCCGTTCAGTAACCTTTCCTAAAAAGGGGAGGTTAGAAACAGGATGATAGCTGTCCAGAGAGTCGGCATCAAGTGATGGTTTTTTGAGCAGGGGCTGGACAACTGCCATTTTAAGGGTGTCCGGTATCCTGCCCTCTCACAGGGAGGTGTTGACCACCTCAGACAGCAGAGGCCCCAGTCTCTCCTGGTTGACTTTCACCAACCAGGATGGATGTATATCCATTTTACAACTGGTTGCCCGCGTTGCCCCAAGGACATCTCCCGTCTCAGTGGGTGACACCAACTTAAACTGATCAAATTAAACAGGACAGGGCTGAGCCTCCACAACCTCAAACTTTGACTTTAAAATCAAACAAGTGGCCCCCAAGACGTGGTGAAGATGAGCGATTTTTTTTGTCTTCAAAGTAAATGATAAATTCCTCACAGTGAGCAGCAGATGACTCAACCTCTGAACAGAAACAGCCTGGGTTTACCAGGCTTTTTACTGCCTGGAAGAGCTCAGCTGACTGAAGCTTTGTAGACACTATGGTAGCAGAGAGGAGATTTCCCGCTTACTGTCACCCTAGTCATGCCATAGTCCTTCAAAGCCAATCTATTGTACAACTGGTTGGCTTCAAAACGAGTCAAGTGTCACCTGTGCTCTTACCACCTTGCCTACTGCTTCATCCACGTTGGGTCCCTTATATACCTAGAAGACTTGTGCTGATGCCGCAGTGGAAGAGGACTCCTCGGTGCAATGCAACCATGTTGATGGCCTTGGTCAACATGCCATTCCACAGTTTGACCAGGCCATTGACAGAGCAGCCATCAAAATCATTGGGTATATCCCCCAAAGTGGTCTTGAATCCAATTGGCTCTATTAGTCTCTGGGGGCAGACCAACCAAACTGGTCCACCGCTTTGACAGGGGTACAGGACAGGAGGGATCTGGCAGAAGGTAGAGGCTTTTAATTCTTCACAGCCCACCCTGGTCTTAACTATCTTGAATAATTTTGTGTTGTCTGCAAATTTGATCACCTTGCTCTTTACTCCCTTTTCCAGATCATTAATTAATATGTTAAATAGCACTATTTCCAGTACAGACCACTGGGGCACCCACTATTTACTTCCCTCCATTGTGAAAACTGATGATTTGGTCCTACCCTTTGTTTCCTATCCTTTAACCAGTTACCAATCCATGACAGGAAATAGCCTCCTGTTCCATGACTACTTAGTTTCCTCTAGAGTTATGAAGAAGAGAGGCTTCATAGGTTAGGGCTCTTTAGCTTGGAGAAGAGACAACTGAGAGAGGATATGATAGAAGTTTATAAAATCATGAGTGGTGTGGAACATGTAAATAGGGAGCAGTTATTTACCCTCTCTAACAGTACTAGAACAAGGGGACACTCCATGAGATTAACTGGCAGTAGTTTTAAAACACTTTCACTCAGCACACAATTTAACTTGTGGAATTTACAGCCAGAGGAAGTGGTCAAGGCTGGTAGTGTAGCTATTTTTAAAAACTAATTTGATAACTTCTTGGAGGATAGGTTCAGTAACGGCTATTAACCAAGTAGGTTTTTGGGACATAACCTCTTACTGTTGGGGGCTAGAACAACAGGGAATGGATTGCCGATAGGTCACAATCGGTTACTTCTCCCAAGAGAAAAAGATTGGCTACTTTCAGAGACAGGATGCCGGGACCTAGGAACATTGGTCTGACCCAGCGTCAGGCACCCTTTCCAGGGCTGTGGGGTCACGGGGGGGAGGCCATTGGTTCAGGGCAGCTCCAGACAGCCGCAGCGCCCTTCTCCACGGGCGGAAGGCTCAGCACAGCCACAGGCAGACACTTCTGTCCCCTCCCTCCCTCCCCCCCGCAGGAGACGCAGACCGCTCCTGAGGAGCAGAGAGCCATGGCGTACGCCACAAAGGACAACGGGGGCATGCGCAGTAGCGCAGAGGCCCCCAGCGCCTGCACAACAGGATGCAGCTGGGAGGACAGGCCTAGGCCTATAAAGGCTGTTCCCCGGTGTTCCCCAAACACTGGTAATCAGAGCTTGCTACGAGAAACTGGCCCCACAGCAGTGTCCTATGTACTGAAGCTTAGGAAGTCTACTAGACGGTGTGAAATGTGAGTGCGTGTCAAGTGTGAGTAAGTCCTTGTGTTCCCTTCCCCTACCTGTGGGTGTTCCTTACTTCCCTCTTCGAAGGCATGTGGTGCATGTGTGTAGGGTTGAGTTGTCCCCTGTGTTCCCTTCTCCTTTCCTGGGTGCTTCCCCCTAGGTCCCTTGGGAGGTCCCACCCCCCCTTCCCTCGGCCCTTGGGTGCCTGGTGTGTGGGTACATGGATCTTGCACTCTCCTGATTCCCGGGCCCAGTGGTGATCTAGGCTTGATCCTGTACAGGGTCCCAGCCAACTTAGATCCTGAGGGCAATATTACTCCACCGGGTCTCGCTAGTAGAAGCCTTAAGATCCTCATCCGTGCCTGCTCTCCCCCTTCCCATCCCGCTAACCACACACCCAGTACAGCACTACTTATGTTCTTATGTCTCTCATGAGGGACCTTATCAAACACTTTCTGAAAATACAGGTACGCTATATCGACTGGATCACCCTTATCCACATGCTTGTTGACATGCTCAAAAATTCCAAGTGATTAATGAGGCATAACTTCCCTTTGCTAAAACCATGTTGGCTCTACATCATTATGTCATGTTTATGTAGGAATCCAGGGCATGGTAACAGCCTCAAGACAGCAGGGGGAGCTAGGTACCCAGAAAGAAGCGAGCTGTTGGGAACCAAGTGTATGATAACTGCCTAGGGTAACAGGGTGAGGTAAGGACCCAGAAAGAAGGGATCCACTACCCAAACAGAACAGTGTCCTGGGTGGAAAATCCTCCTCGTGTTAGTTCAAGGGTTAACAAGACTCCAGCAGGAGCATAAACCCCATCTCCTCATGGGAGGGTCCATTTGTTCTTGTAGGCTTCTCAGAGCAGATAGAGTGAGCAGACAAGGAAGCCAGGAGAATAACCCAACAAGGAAACTAACAAGGGAGCAGGGACTGAGGGCAAGGAAGGGGGAAGGAGAAGAAGACGCTGGGGCACAAGGAGCAAGGAAGAAATGCTAGGAGGAGACATGCAAGGGAAAGAAACGAATGGAGGACAGGGCTGGGAGTGTGGGGACCAGGAGTACATTAACAAGGCACCTGAGTTGGGAGATGGAGAGAACACAGAGGTAAAGCAATACAAGCAACACGGACAGACAATGGGCATTTTTACACGCACCTTAAAGTGCTGGTCTTTCAATCTTCTGGGTTTACAAATCCACAAGTAAGTTCCGGATGCATTTTACACGCACGCACGCACGCACGCACGCACGCACGCACGCACACACACACACACTTCCCTGAGGCAGTTCCTGGATGCATTCTTCACACAAACGCTGCCCTGAGGCAGCCTAAAGTAGCCACAGCTGTAGATGTGAGGAGCTGCCATGGAAACCAAGTGACCACAGCTGCCTGGAGCAAAGCAGTTTGCCAGGAGAACCTTTTACACACAAAGGTTCTGGGAGAAGTTCTATGCATAAGTTCAAAGAGCCAGATGTTTAAGATCTGGGTGAGTGATTTAGACACACAGAAAGTTCAGGATGTAACAGCAAACATGCAGGAGAAATGTGTGTGATATATACACTCTGACAAAGGACAGACAAGGTAACAAGACAGTCATCCAAGCATGGAAAGGCAAGCACCTGATTAGCGAAGAGAGGCAGATAACTGGCAGAGAAGCATAGTGTCTACTCTCTTTACATAGACTAGATGCATGGCCATACATCTGGTGCTGTGTTTCCTGACAAGCTTAGGGTTAACTCTTTCCATGCCTGTACCATTGTGATAAGGAGCCTGCCCCCTGTTCCCGCCCAGTTCGTAAGCAAGCGAAGTGGCGTAGGCGTGTCAGGCGCCCTGGCTGAGAAAGCCGCAGAGAGCGCTGGGCTGCTGGATTACCCCTGGAGGTGGCAGTCCTCCTCTTGACCATTTATCAGTATGCCTGATTAATTCTTTTCTTCACAACTGTCTCCACCAGTTTACTTGGCACTGACATCCAGTTCACCAGTTTGTAGTTTCCAGGGTCACCTCTGGAGCCTTTTTAAAAACTGGCTTATGTTCACTACCCTTCAATCCTCAGATACAGCACCAGGTTTTAGTGATGGGTTACAAATTACCAATAACAGTTCTGTAAATTCATATTTCGCTTCCTTCAGAAGTCTTGGGTAACTATCATCGGGTCCTGGTGATTTGTTGTTGTTTAATTTTTCACTTTGCTCTAAAACCTCTTTGAGAGTTGCATAGCATTGATTTGTGACTGCTTCAGATTCATCACATACAAAGAACAGTTCTTGTGTGGGTATCTCCCCAACATCCACTGCAGTGAAGACCAAAGCAAAGAATTCATTTAGCTTCTCTGCAATGGTTTTATTATCCTTTCTGGGTGCCCCTTTTCCCCCCTGCTAATCTAGTGGCCCAACTAATGAACTACCAAAACCAACAAAAACACCCAGTTTAGGCAAAACTGCAAACCCAAATTTGTGTGTGAATGGGGTGTTTTGGCGCAGCGGGTGTAGGTAGGTGTGTGCCCTTTTATACACACACACACACACACCGACACCCATCTCCACCCACGGAGCATACTCTGTTCTGTTGGAGGGCTCCATGGGTGGAGGTGGGTGCGCAGCGGGTGTTGGTGGGTGTGCGGCGGGAGCGCGTACGCACAAACACCCGCTGCCTGTGGTGTTTACACGGGTGCACACCCGCCAAGCACCCATCCCCCCGCCCACCGGCGGCCGTATACATGGACTGCCCCCCCACCGCACACCTGCCCAAATATCGAGCAGGTGGGGGGGACGGGAGGCGTTCGTATAAAAACGGCCCATATGAATTACTTTGCTTCCACAACAGCATATATTAATGCCTCAATTTTTCCAAATCAAAAGATTAACTTTTGATGTCCCCTTGCTTTAACCCACCCCAAGGCAGAAAAAAATCTCAAGACAGTAACACATACTGAAAGATAATTGTGTGCACAGCATTACTTTAAAATCAAAGCCAACAGAAATAATTGGAGAGCTGAACAACTTACTCCTAAATTATTGCTCCCTCTCCTCCTGAATAAAACCTTCCTGATTGGGATTGTTCATGTTTTGTGGATTAGCTTCTGTTCATGTCTCTCCAGAGTAAATCTAGAATTTTAACTTCAAATGGAATTACTCTATATTTACACCAGTGTTACTAAATAAGTACCTGGTCCTTCTATTTTTAAAGATAACAGAGATGATGCTTCTGCTATGGAATAGCCTGTAAAAATTTTCTGGCTAGTTTATAACCTCTTGGAAGCAGGGTTTTAAAAATGTGCCATGAATTCTAGTTGGCATTAGGGAGTAGACTTTGCATGTGAATGGTAAGATTTATTTTTATCTTTAATCTTTTTTGTTGTTGTTGCCCTTATGACACCTTAAATTATTAAGATGGCATTGGAACATCTGACTCGAGGGGGCTATTGACAGAGTGGCTCCGAGACTACTTTTTCCTCCATCTCGTCACTGCAGGGCCCCTTGGTTTACTGAGGGGCTGCGGTGTACGAAACAGGTAGGTAGGAGGCTAGAGCGACGCTGGCGTTGGACTCGCTCTGAATCTGACCGCCTTTTCCATAGGACCCATTTGCGGTCCTATGTTGAGGCTGGGAGGACAGCAAAGAAGGAGTTCTTTGCTGCCCTCATAGCATCTGCGAAGTCACGTCTAGCGGAGCTTTTCCGGGTGGTGCGAGGGCTGGTCAGTCCGGCCCCCCTCCGCCTGGACGGGGACTTGTCCCAGGCCTGCTGTGAGGAGTTTGCCACCTACTTCGCAGACAAGATTGCTCAGATCCAGAGTAACTTTGACACCGGATTGGAAGCAGTAGGTGAGGAGCATGAGGTTATGGAGGCGCCGTCTGGTCGATCTTTCTGGGATGAGTTTCAGGAAGTGAAGCTAACTGATGCGGTGAATGTCCTGGGGTCTGTTAGGGCCACCAGTTGTTAATTAGGTCCGTGCCCATCCTGGTTGGTGAAAGCCTCCAGGGAGACCTTGGGGACGGTGCTGGTGAGGGTAGTGAACGCGTCCCTTCAGCAGGGGAGATTGTCACCCAGTCTCAAGGAAGCTGTGGTGCGCCCCCTGCTGAAGAAGCCATCTTTGGATGTGGACGCACTCACCAGCTAGCGACCTGTCTCTAATCTTCCTTTTTTAGGGAAGGTTATTGAATGGGCAGTGGCACTGCAGCTCCAGGCGCATTTGGACAACATCAGTTTCCTTGACCCTTTTCAATCTGGGTTCCTCCCCGGCTATGGTTCTGAGACGGCGTTGGTGACCCTGGTGGATGATCTCCGCCGGGAGATGGATGCAGGATGTTCGACATTTCTGATCCTGCTAGATCTCTCAGCCACTTTTGATACCGTGGACCATGGGCTGCTGTTGAGACAGTTGCGAGACCTGGGGGGTCTGGACGGCACTGTCCTTGGGTGGTTCTGCTCATTCCTCTTGGGGAGAAGTCATCGGTTGGTGTTGGGGGCTGAAACATCAAGCCCCCGGGCCTTATCCTGAGGCATTCTGCAAGGTTCGATTCTGTCTCCTTTATTGTATAATGTGTATATGCAGCCCCTGGGGGAGATCATGAGAGGGTTTGGGGTGTGATGTCACCAATATGCTGATGATACTCTGCTGTATCTCTCGTTTTCAACTGACCCAGGTCCTGCCGTCTCATTGCTTTCCCAATGTTTGGAGGCCATGGCAGATTGGATGAGGCAGAGCAGACTGAAACTAAATCCCGATAAGACGGAGGTGATGGCGGTGGGGAGGGCTGGGGAGGTTCTGGCCCCCCTTGTTGGGTCCATCCTCCTGTAGCCCAGCAGATTCGGAGTCTGGGGGTGGTGTTGGACTCGGGTCTCTGTCTGGATCGGCAGGTGGAGGCGGTGGCTAAGACCACCTGCCAGCTGTATCTGGTGTAGAGGCTGTGCCCATACATTTCCAGGCCCGACCTCGCCACCCTTATCCATGCCTTCATCACCTCGAGGCTGGACTACTGCAATGTGCTCTACGTGGGGCTTCCCTTGTTTCTGGTTCGGAGGCTGCAGCTGGTGCAGAATGCGGTGGCCCATCTCCTTATGGGGACTGGACGACGGGAGCACATAACACCACTGCTCTGTGCTCTGCACTGGCTGCCTTATAGCGTCCCGAGCCAGATGCAAGGTGTTGGTATTGATCTATAAAGTCCTGCACGGTCTGGGCCCCTCATACCTCGTGGACCGCCTCACCCTCCATGCCTCAGAGGGAACCCTTCAGTCCACTGGGGGTGCCTTCTTGGAGGTCCCCTGGGTGAGACAGGGGGCTACAATGGAGAGGGCATTCTCGGTGGCCGGGCCGCAACTTTGGAACTCCCTCCCGGAGGAAGCCCGCCTAGCCCCAGGTCTGCTGGCGTTTTGTCGAGCCTGCAAGACCTGGCTGTTCGTCCAGGCTTTTGGAGGGGAGGGTTGGGTAGTTGTGGCTTGGGGGGGGGGGGGGATATGGGCACTGTCTTTAAATTTTTTGATGATGTTGTTTTTTAAATATTGTTTTATGAATTTTATTGTTGTTATTGTAAGCCGCTTGGAGATGCCATAGGCATGAGGGGGCGGCTAAAAAATATTTCTAAATAAAAAAAATAAAATTCTGTGAGGGCAAGTGGCATTCATCTTTGTCACTGCTAAAACTTTCTTAATGGGAATATTCTATGGTGATGCAGCTGACATCTTCTCCTTTCAGGTGACTGAATATACTAATTCCATTCCATGTAGTCTCTTACTGGTCCTTTTCACAGACACTCTAACACTGATAGTGTTATATTTTATTATACACGTTGCAGGGCTACAGGTGTGCTCTATGGATGCCTTGTAACATGTATAATAAAATGTAATACCCATTTCATCAGTGTTAGAGTGTCTGTGAAAAGGGCAACTGTCTTATATCCTGCTATATCCTAATGCTTTACCTCTTGAGAAAAGCAGCTGTAGCCGTCTTAGGCCCTTTTTGCACAGACCGCCCCCCCCCTCGTCTATGTGTGCGGGCGGGTGAGCGGTGGGAGGGGGCATCCATGTGATTGCTGCGGTATAGGTGGGCATCGGGGGGGCATGCGTGCTCCCACACTCCACCCACCTCTGCCCACGCACAGACCAATGGGTGCCAATGGCAGATGCTCTGTGTGTAGAGGTGGATGTGGGAATGCCCCCACCCACCCACCCACTGCAGCGTCCACCCATCCCCTCATGCACTGTGTGGCCCCGCGGTCCATTTGAAAAGGCCTTTAGAGAGTGCTTTCTGACATGATCAAAAATGTACTTACCAGTTTAGGCAGCAGGATGCGCATGCAAGTTAGGCGCAGCTTTGCGTCAGACAGGCACCCTGCACATGATTGAAGCTTTTCTGAGCACTGAAAAATGCGCTTTACTAAGTTGCAAAACCCAACCCACCTGAGTAAAGCGCATTTGTCAGTGCTCTGAAAAGCTTCAATCATGCGCGGGGTACCTTTCTGATGTAATCAAAGTTGTGCTTAATTTGTATGTGCGTCCTGCCACCCAAACTTGTAAGTACACTTTTGATCATGTCGGGAAGTGCCCAGAGACTGGAAGGGACAATTACAAAAACAGCTTTCAATTGTGTGCATAATGAGACTTGTGTTTTGTTTTGTTTTTAAAGTGTTTTTCTGTTGTTTTGTTTTTTAAAATTCTTTAGGTTATTTAAAACTCAATCATGCAAACTTTAGCAATACAGGAAGTGAGTAACTCTGCTAAAATCTTGGGGACTACACATGAACCAAATGTTATTCATGTAGACAAGCGTTAACAGGATCAACTAAACCAGCCAATTTGGCCATACCTACTGAAAAATATGCAATCTAGCTGCTAACCATTCCAACAGCCTCTAATTATCTTGAAAATGAAGAATGGTGAGATGGTTCCCCTAGAAGAAGTTTCACACAACTCCTCTCTGAAGCTGTACTCGTTTATGTGAGCTTTAGTTTGAAATACAGAATATTATGAGAGATTCTAAAAACATAGAAATTGCTTAAGTGGAAAGAGATTAGGCAAGCAGTTTAAAGTATTTTTGGTGTCATCTAATGAATAGAGAAAATTAGAGATTAGGAAGGGAGTGAATTCTCTAATTTTTTATGGGCAGCCAAAAAATGTTTTACAGGCATGGAAACCACTGTGACTATTTGTTCCCTCCATTCTACTGAAGGTTGTATTTTGACATAGATTTGATTCACATTAACTTGGAATAGAATGATACGTATAAAGTTTCCTTTACAAAGAACTTCATTAGTATTGAGCAATCTGAGTTACTATCTGCATCATCCATGAGAAAGCCAGCTCTTCCATTTTAAAAAAAAAATTATGTAATTTTTCTGGCTAAAGAAACCTGGCCTTAGGGCTGTGGAAATGCTGGAGAGCTGAACCTTCAGTTTTCCGCAAGAAAACATCATCTGCCCTAGGATTAAGTAATATAGTTGTTTTTGCAGAAAATGTGGATTTTGGAGTAGTCAACAAAGGTTCTATCCAACTGCTTCAAGAAGTAATTTAGGACAATTTTTGTTTCACGAATACTTTCTGTCTGTGTCTCCTACTCACTGGTGATCGGTGGCTAACAATAGTGGGGCTGGGTTAGGGAAGGATGTTAATGTATCTCATCTAATAAAATAATATGAAACATAAACACAGAAGTGCCCTTAATTTTTTTAAAACAGGAAATTGGTATGTCAGTTTTGATTGGGGAAAAGTTATCACTCTAGTATTAAGTATGGAATTTTCTATATAAATTCATTTTCAGTGGAGAACATATTATTAATTATACAGCACAAGCAATGTACTTGGTGCTGCACAATCATAATGTATGTGTTCTCTCTTGTGACAATGCATTGCTCCAAATATGTTTTGATCCTTGTTAGAATTGAAAAGTTGTTCTTGGATTTAGAAATTGTCTCTGGAGTTATCACAGTTTGGAGGAATTTAACAGTTTCAGATGGGCTGTTTTTAAACAGGACACACCCACGCAGGTTCACTCATCCCCCACCCACCCGAGTGCCCGTTTAAAGATGTGGGTGGGCGCATGCTCCCATGACCCATGCAACATCCACACATGCTCACACATGGAGCATCGGGGGGAAATCCGGGACGTTTCGTGCGGGGGACAGGAATGGGCAGTGTGTGGGTTGGGGTGCACATCCAGTGCACAACCATCCAGGCCCGTTTAAATCACACACACCCCAATCATCGGACATGCATCGGCGCTCCATGCAGCACACACATACCTGCCCCCCAGCCGTGCCCATTAAAAAACAGACAGGATTTCCCATAGATTATTTTCAAAGATGGATTTTAACAGGGAAAGTGTGGTATTAGCATGGTGTAACAGGCACGATAATACTCCAACATTAACGTCAATGGGTGCTTTCAAATGTGATGGATCCCGCTGCTGCCATGGTCTGCTCCAGGTGGTGGCAGGAGCCATCACTCCAGCCAGGAGTCTTCTCCCTGTGGCTCCTCCTGGACAGACAGACAGCACAGTAGGGTATATCCTCGTCACTATCAGTAGGAGGCAGACATCCAACTTTTGTGTCTCCAGTACGGGGATTATCCTCTCGAACCCCAGTTGATTGTCTGCCTTCACACAGATAGGATGCAGGCTGGCTGCCTCCACGAGGATCCATAAAGCAGGCAGCAGGAAAAGAAGCTCCAGGTGCCAGGGGAGGAGGATTCCTCCCACTGTTCACCGCCCCTACCCCACGGGGAGGGGTTCGCGAGCAGGACCGGGACACATCCTCACCTAAGGGTAGGATAACCCCAAAGAACGGGCATAGCACCCACCCTGGGGATAGCTACAGGGCCAAAGGAATGACCCTTCCCGCTGCCTAGGAGGGGAGAGTACTCGCCCTGAGAGCGTCTAGCCCAGGGAGTCGCACAGGGACACAATGCCGGGAGGAACTAATCCCCCGCAGGCATCCCCGCGGGGGGGAGGGATACGCATTACAGGTGTGACTTCCAAGGAGAGAGGGGTTCAGCGGGGGCCATCCAGCGTTCTTGCTGCTACATCCCCCCTCTCCGCCCTCCCCCGCACTGTCCCTGCTATCGCCGGTCGCCGCCTCCAGGGGAACTCACCCGAAGGACTTGGGCGAATAGGCGAGGTCCCGCTCCTCCGCATGGCCAAAAGACCGGTATCCCCCCTCAGGAGGGATTGTCCACCAGTCAGGATTAGTGCTTCCCCCCCCCCCTCCACCCAGCGCAATCAAAAAGGCATGGGCGGGAAAAGGGAGCTCAGAGCGGAGAGCACTCAGCTCGGCACAAGGGGGAGGAGCCGGAATGATCTGGCCTATGGGAAAGCCTCCTGTGAACACGTGAGGCTAGGATAACCTCCCACAGGGCGTTCTCCACAGTCAGTGTGGCTGAACAGTGACTAGGAGGGTGTGTAGCAGGCTGTTCTCCCTGGTACAAGCAAGGCTGTAGCTGTAAATGGTGGCAAAAAAGAAAAGGCCCTCCACCGCTGAGGAACAGCGGATGGAAACCGTGAGTCCCCCCACTCCACAGCCTCAGGACGTTCACATGGAAGTCCTGAAGGAAATCCTGGCCGTGCTAAAACGGAAAAGGTCCCCCCCCAGGCACAGAGGGAGGAAACCATTTAAGGGCCACTCGAAGGGGACTGGAAAAGGAAAGGCCCTGCCGCAGAAAAAGTCTAAGATAGCAGCACTCCTAGACTCCCCAGTGTCCTCGGAGGAGGAACAGGAGGAGATTGCATCAGTCTCCTCAGGAGAGGAGGAGACAGTGGGCCCTCGGCCAGGGGAGGGCGCTGCACAGGATGCAGAGGCCATAGCAGAGGAGCTAGAACAGGAGGCCCGGGAGGAACACATTTCCTCAGAGGAAGAGGCAGAGGGGTCCTCAGTGGAAGAAGGGGAGATAGAGGACACGGAGATGGAACAGTCTGGGGACCCAGACAGGCAATTTCCAGTAAAATATAGGGACCAGATTCTGGACCAATTAAATAGGACCCTTCACTTGCAACAAAAGAAGACAAAACAGGCTTCCTCAGAATCCTCGGAGGAGGAAGCCAGACGCCACATCCCCAGAGCCAGTGCTAGGGATAAGGGAGTAGTGCTAGACAAAGCCTATGAAAAAATAATCATGAAAGAATGGTAACAACCAAATAAACTTTTTAAAATGAACAAAACTCTGTTGTCACTCTACTCCCTCCAGAAAAGCAAGGAGCCTTTCTTGGCCATACCTAAGGTGGATGCGGCAGCAGCATCGCTGGCTAGGAACTCAGTATTCCCTACTGAAGGGGAATGCTACCCGAGGGACCCCACCGATAAAGGCATTGAGTCAAACCTCAGGCGTAATTTTGAGGAGATGGCCGCAGTAATGAGAATGGCACTAGTTACCTCATATTTCTCCAGAGCACTCATGATGTGGATCAAAAGGGCCAGAGACCCCAAAGTATCCACAAAAATGACAAGGATTATATCGACTAGGATCCAGCTAGCGCATTCGTTCATAGCGGACTCATCCACAGACATACTAAGGTGGTCCGCAAGCGCCGTAGCCTCGAATGTGGCGGCAAGGCGCAGACTGTGGCTGCGTTCATGGAAGGGGGACCACACCGCAAAAAACAACTTGGTGGGAGGACCCTTCCAAGGATCAATGCTGTTTGGGGTGTGCCTCGATAAAGTCCTTACGGAGACGGCGGACAAAAATAAGAAGCATACCCTACAGAGTATAGGGCAGAGCAGAAAAAAATGTCGTCCCTTCGATCAGCGCCAACAACAAGGAGGTAATAGGAAGTCCTCCTATATGCCAAAGGGCAGACAGCAGAGGTATAGACCTCACTGGTCCAAACAGAAGGGGCAAGGGAACAGAGCCAAGCAGTTCCAGGCAGCCAACAGATCAAAATCTGAAGCATGACTACCAAGACTTTTTTGCAGACCCACAGAACCTAGTGGGGAGACTACAAAGGTTCGGAGACAGATGGCAGAGAGCCACATCAGATCGGTGGGTCTTGCAAACGGTTCTAAAAGGGTATTCGATCGAGTTCAGCGAATGCCCAAGAGACTTCTTCATTTCCTCCCCACATTCCAGCAATCCCATAAAACATCAGGCCATGCTGAAGGAAATTTACAGGCTAAGAGACATAGGGGACATTCAGCAAGTACCGCCGTCCGATCGAGGGCAGGGATTGTACTCAATCCTATTTTTAGTCCCAAAGAAAACGGACGAGTGGCGGACGGTGCTGGATTTAAAAAGGCTAAACGAATGCATAAGACCGAAAAGGTTCAAGATGGAGACTCTGCAATCCATCCGATCCGTAATAGAACCAAACGAGTGACTTACATCGTTAGATCTAAAGGAGGCGTACCTACATGTGCCGATTCTTCCTTCTCACAGGAAATGGTTGAGGTTTCACTACAATCAAACGCACTGGCAGTATGCGGCCCTACCGTTCGGCCTGTCCACAGCACCCAGAACCTTCACAAAGGTCTTAATTCCCCTAATAGCAAAGCTCAGAGCGGAGAGAATCAAGATCCATCCTTATTTAAACGATCTGCTGGTACGCTCTCCGAGCTTGCACCAAGCAAGGGCGGATGTACAAAGGGTGATATACTACCTACAACAGCACGGGTTCATAGTGAATTTCAAAAAGAGTCACCTGGAACCTTCCCAATCCTTAGAGCATCTGGGGGTCGTTCTAAACACTCGTCTATTCAAGATGTTTCTGAGTCAACAACGTCGTCAAACACTGTTGAATTTGTTGAACCAAATCAACTGCAACCAGAGATCCAGACTGAAGGACCTGGCCAGTCTTCTGGGGAGCATGATCTCGTGTATTGGAATACTGAGATGGGCGAGATTACATGCAAGACCTCTCCAGAGGTTACTGAGACCATGGCAAGATCTTCTGACCTCAGGGGCAAACCCATGGGTGATGGTACCCCAAAAGGTAAAGAAATCCCTCCAGTGGTGGAAAGATCACAAAAGATTCGACACAGGGATCCCAATCATGGACCCCGAGAGAATAGTCATAACATGTCAGGATGGGGAGCACACATGCAAGGAAGGACAGTCCAGGGAAAGTGGTTAAGATGGGAGAAAAAACACCACATAAACTGGCTGGAACTCAGGGCAGTGTACTTAGCAATGAAGAAACTAGCCCCCCGAATTCGGGGACACCATGTGCAAATCTACACGGACAACATGGTGACCAAGGCCTATATCAACCACCAAGGGGGATCTCGGTCGGAAGCCCTACACCAGCAAGCTCTCTCGATGCTAAAATGGGCGGAACAGAATCTACAATCGATCACGGCAGTACACATACCAGGAGTAAAAAATACACAAGCAGACTGGCTCAGCAGGGAGACGCTAGACCCAGGGGAGTGGTCTCTCCATCCGCAGACATTCAAACTGATAACAGAGACGTTCAGGTTGCCAGAGGTAGATCTGTTCGCCAGCCCAGCAAACACAAAAACAAGGGTCTTCTTCACCAGATTTCCCAACAAACGAGCAGCGGGATTCGATGCACTCAACAGTCCATGGCCACAGGGTCTTCTTTTTGCCTTCCCTCCGTTTCCAATGATACAACGGACCGTAACAAAGATAAAGAGGGAACGAGCAGAGATCATACTGGTCGCACCATACTGGCCTCATCGCCCGTGGTTTGCAGACGTAATAGCCATGACGACGACACCGCACCTCAGGCTACCATTCAGAGAGGACATTCTAACACAAGGACCAATAAGGCACGAGAAACCAGAATCGCTATGTCTGACAGCATGGCGATTGAGAGGCGGGCTCTCGCAAAGTTGGGATACTCCCAACAGGTGATGGAGACCATGCTCCAGTCCAGACGCCCTGCAACCAGGAGAATTTATCAAAGTACCTGGGCGAAGTTTGCAGGGTGGTGTGGGATTAAGGGGTTAAACCCCGTTAAGACTCCAGTCAAGGTGGTGCTAGACTTCCTTCAGGAGGGCCTGAGTAAGGGGTTAAGCCCAAATACCTTGAAAAGACAAGTAGCTGCCCTTAGTATCGTTCTTAGCACTAGGAAAGGAAGGAGTGTGTCTAAACACCCTCACATAATAAGATTTATCAGAGCAGCAAAATTGGTGTCTCCTCCGGTGATACACCGATTCCCATCCTGGGATCTAAATTTACTGCTAAGAGCCCTGACTACAACCCCTTTTGAACCTCTTAAGGAGGCTATGGCCCATAAAACAGGACTTTGAGAGCTTCAAAGTCAATTATAGCTAGATAGATCGTTCTATGTATTAAGGAGGCTTATAGAGCACAAAACAAGACTCCTCCAAACGGAATTTTTGCCCACTCACTTCGAGGGGCCGCTACCTCGCAAGCATTTAGACATACAGCTAACTATGGGGAAATATGTAGAGCCGCAACATGGTCCTCGGTTCATTCCTTTATGAGACATTATAAGATACCTCTGCAGGAATCGGCCGAGGCAGCATTTGGAAGAAGGGTTTTACAGACAGTGGTCTAGAGGCCCTTTGGTCCTTGATAGGCAGCACGTTGTATAGGAAAAAGGGACACTGCTTGGGTAAGTCCCTACTGCGCTGGCTGGCCATCCAGAAGGAGGCACGGGGAGAAAGGAAAATTGGGCACTTACCTCCTGAATTTTCCTTCTACTGTGGTTCCTCCTGGACGACCAGACCCACCTGGAGTTTCTCAGACTCTGGGTTGAGGTCTGTAGATTATAAATAAGGGTGAGTTTCCAGGCAACTACAGTGCAGGGCATAGGTCTCCCTTGCATTGTCTGGACTGGATCTGGATGGTTTCCAGAGAGTTTATTCCTCATATATGGGCCAGTTGCCATACAAATTCCTTTTTTGCATAGGGCTCAGTTGATTAAGAAGTTAATATTATTGTTATGCAAGTGTCTTCAACAGCAACGAGCGAAGGCTATATTAGACTGGGGTTCGAGAGGATAATCCCCATACTGGAGACACAAAAATTGGATGTCTGCCTCCTACTGATAGTGACGGGGATATACCCTACTGTGCTGGCTGGCCGTCCAGGAGGAACCACAGTAGAAGGAAAATTCAGGAGGTAAGTGCCCAATTTTCCTATCCCAGCCACCAAACAAAAGTTATAACAGCTGGGCTGTGGATGGGATGGGGATGGGTAGACGCATGGGCATGTCTGCCCACCCCCAATCCCATGCTTCATGGAGCAGTCTGCCCCGCTGCCCCCGGTGGAGGGGCGGCCATGGCAGCCATTGCATCTGGCCAATGCCACCACCCCAGACTGTGGTAGGTAAAGTGGCCGTACAAATGTTACGGCATGCTTTACATCCAGTCGGGCAGTTGTTCCCCAGGAAGAGTTGGCACTTAATCTGGGCTAAGAGTTGGGATTTCCCCAAATCACAGCCTGGGCTAAGTGCCAACACTGCCCAGGGAACAGCCCAGGCTAACATCTGGCAGCAATTTGTAACATGACGGTAGCTTGCATTTCCACACTGGTCAAACAAAGCATGGAAATGTGGGCTATAGTCACATTTGAAAATACCCAATGTGAGTTTTGCCATTCAGTGGATGGAGGATTGTGCCTTTGGGTCAATGGGTGGGTGGTAATAGGATAGGCGTGGTAGATGGTGATTTGATTATTAGGAACGTATTTAGCTGGGTTGCTGTTGGCCATAGGACCACATGGTAAATTGTCTCCCTGGTGTGAAGGTAGTGGACCCCGCACATCACCTGGACAGAATTCTAGAGGGTGCTGGGAAGGAGCCAGTTGTTGTGGTACATGTAGGTAACAGTGACATAGGAAGATGTAGGATGGAGGTTCTAGAAGTAAATTTAGAATATTTGGTAGGAGATTGAAGTCCAGAACCTCCAGGGTAGCATTCTCAGAAATGCTCCCAGTTACATGCTCAGGACGCCAGGGACAGGCTGAGCTCCAGAGTTCTCAATGCATGGATGAGACAATTGTGCCAGGAGGAGGGCTTTAGATTCCTTAGAAACTGGGGAATCTTTTGGGGAAGGGGGAGCCTATCCCAACCGGATGATCTCCACCTTAACCAAAACGGAACCCTCTCAAATAGTCCTAGTACTAGGGGACACTCCATAAAACTAACTGGCAGCAGATTTAAAACAAATAAAGTATTTTCCTCAGTGCACAATTATCTTCTGGAATTTGTTGTCGGAAGATGTGATCACAGCCAGTAGTATAGCTATAAAGACAGCTATCGGCCTGTCTCTAACCTTTCCTTTTTAGGGAAGGTTATTGAATGGGTGGTTGCCTGACAGCTCCGGACTCATTTTAATGCCTTCGGATTCTAGGACCCGTTTCAGTTGGGCTTTGGTCCTGGGTATGGAACGGAGGCTGCGCTTGTGGCCTTGATCAAAGACCCATGCCTAGAGATTGACAAAAGCAATTCTACCCTGTTGATCTTGGTTTATGACCTGTGCCTAGAGAGTGACAAAGGTAATTCTGCTCTATCGATTTTATTAGATCTTTCAGCAGCCTTCAATATTGTTGTTCATGAGATGATGTTGACACAATTGTGGGACCTGAAAGGGGTGTGTGGGTCCTCTCTTGAGTGGTTTTGCTCTCTCCTGTTGGGGATGTCCCAAAGAGTGGTGATAGGCGATTACTCATTATCTCCTTGGGGCCTCCCTTGTGGAATCCAACATTATCATATTCTGTCTCCCGTCTTGTTCAACGTGTATATGAGGACACTGAGCAAGGTCATTTGGAGGTTTGGGGCGAAGTGTAATCAATATGCTGATGACACCCAGCTCTACCTCTCTCTTTTTCATCCAACCCAGACCCTGCAGTCTCAGTGCTTGCCCAATGTCTTGCTGCTGTCAGGGACTGGATGAGGGCCAGACGATTGAGCCTGAATCCTGACAAGACTGAAGTGGTGATGGTTGGCTGACTCTGTGACCTTGTGGGGATTGGGATTCCTGTTGTTGATGTGGTATGGCCCCCTCTGATCACTCAGGTTTACAGCCTTGGAGTGCTTCAGGACCCCTTGCTGCACCTGGTTGTCAGGTTGCAGCGGTGGCCAGGAGCGCTTTTCACCAACTCCATTTGGTGAGGAGACTGTGGCCTTTTCATTCTGATTCAGATCTGGCCACCACCATCCATGCTTTCATCACCTTGAGTTGGATTACTGCAATGCACTCTATGTGGGGCTGTCCTTGATGGCTGTTTGGAAGCTGCAGCTGCTGCAGAATGGAACGGCTTGACTTCTTTCAGGGACGAGGTGCTGGGAGCATATTACGTTGCTGCTCCAAAATCTGCACTGGCTCCCTGTGACTTTCTGGGCACAATTTTAAGGTGCTGGTCTTGACCTTTAAAGTCCTAAACAGTCTGGGTTCCACATATCTGAAAGAGAGCCTGTCCTTCTATGCCCCGCTGCAGCCTCTGTGATTGGCCGGGTATCCTCTGGGTACCGTCTGTTAGCCTTGTCCGTACAACAACAGCTCACAGGGAGGCATTCTCTGTTGCTGCCCCAATGTTATGGAAAAACCTTCCCCTGGAGGTTCAGTTGAGCCCAAGTCTGGGTGTCCTTCAGAGGTGGTGTAAGACATTTCTCTTTGGAAAAGCATTTGGTGGGCAGGAATAGGGATTGGCGTGGGTTTTGATGGGTGGTTTCTGGGGTACGCTTATGAAGGGGGCTTGGAGATGGGGAATTGCGGGGTTGCATTGGGTGAATTTTGTGGGGGTTGTTGGGAGGGTTGGGGCTTTAAGGGTATTTTTTATTGTATGCATTTTAATATTTGTACAGTTGTACAAATATTACAGCTGAGCTGCCCTGAATCTTAGGGAAGGATGGCATATAAGTGTTATTTATTTATTTATTTATTTATTTTACGCAATTTATACCCTGCCCCTCCTGTAAAGCAGGAAAAGGAAGAAATAAAAATAAAAAGGGACTGGATAAGTTCTTGGAGCATAGGTCTGTAACGGATATTAACCAAGAAGGTATAGGGGACATAGCCTCTTACTGTCAGAAGCTGGGAGTAAAAAACGGGGAATAGATTGTCCATTGGGACCTGTTGGGTACTTCTCCCAAGCGACTGAGAGTGGCCACCATCAGAGACAGGATGCTGGACTCGATGGACCATTGGTCTGACCCAGTATAGTACTACTTATGTTCTTAAAGCTGTTTTTCATTTTGGGGTTTGTATAATGTGGGGAAGTGATTGGTAGTAAACATTTCCCCAGCTGGGAAAGTGTTTTCGGAAGTGGCAAAAAATGAGCAATGCATTGCTCACTTGCACTGTAATACAGAGCGGTGTAGTATAGAAGGAGCAGAGACAATGTAAATAATGTTAACAAGGCTTATTAAATAAACAGGAACAGCTGCAGCTACAGACCTCACAGCAGCAATGAGGCACAAGTTTACTTTCTATCTCCTTTACTCAGAAACGGCTAATTCCCAGCAGGCAACACTTCACGCCTATTGAACTACATTTCCCTGAAGGGAATGCTGAATCTAGCAGCACCACAAGCTGTAAGGGGCCAAGGCTGCATTAATATAAAGCACACAACAGTAAGCGTGTTTTATGTTAAGATAGCCGCGGTCCTTTAATGCTCCACTTTACTGTGCTTATAAGCAATGAAGCAGCACAACAGCCTCAGCCCTTTTCTGCTCTGCTTTTCTGTGCTTGTGAGCTGTGTAGGGGCCCACCAGCCTTGACCCCTTATACTCTGTGCTTTATATTGATAGACTGGGGCCCCTTTCTACTCTACTTTCCTGTGCATGCAAGTGATGAAGAGGTAAAGTCTTGACCCATTCCTGCTGTATGTTTTACATTGTGTATTAATAAACAGAACGATGGTCTCCTGGAGTCCGGGTTCAGTCTGTGCAGCTTTCACTCACTTGTTTAGTGTGACAAGCCTAATATACAGGCAGGCATTCTTCCACACCACGCTGTGCCTCCTCCTCCCCCTTTCTCAGTATCCCGCCCTCTGTGATGACTGACACCATGAACCATGAGAACAAGAAGCAGCACCAACTGTGCCCCCAAAGAGATTAATCTCTGCCATTCAGTCGAGGCACTCCTGATGTCCCCGTGGGTATTCTATCGCTGTCATCCGGGCTCTCTCCTGAAATACTCATAACACATGCTAATTTATGTATTTATTTCAGCTCCAGTAGCGTACCTTGCACTGTAAAGGACCGTACAAGAGCATGATTCTGTATTGCTGCTTGCTTGCACATTGAAGATATGGATAACAAATGTATCCTCAAGCCTTTAGTTATGGCTGAATTAAGGCCTTGGCTACAACCCTATTAAAAATATTTTTTAAATGTGCAATTACGTGAGACCTGAATCTGGCATCTACCAAATCTGCCAGCTGATTACACCCCACAGTTTCTCAGTGTCAGGAACAAAGCTATTTCTGTTAGAATTCTGTTTACTGATGAATCTTCAATTCAGTCATAAAAGGACCCGAACGCTAAGCATAAAAGAAATGATGTGTGTGTGTATGTCTCTCTCTCTCTTTCTCTCTTTTTACATGGGCAGCGATGAGTGGGGGGATAAGTGTTCTGCCATGGTAGGTGTAGGTTGGTGCGCACACGTTCCCACGAGCGCATACCCACCTCCACCCACAGAGCCGCCTCCACATGTGCCGCATAGCTCCATGGGTGGGCGATGGGTGGAGGTGGGTATTGCATGGGTGCGCGCACCCCACCACCACCACCCGTGGTATTCACACGCGCCCCCCCCCCCAGGTGTGCGAAAGCCTACAAAGTTTACTTTATAGAAATTTCCCTCCTCACAGCTTAACACGCATGGACGCACACGCGCGCGTGCACACACTGTTTTTACACAGACGCCCCCCCTCTAGCATACACCCGCCCACACCCAGTGGGGGGGTGCATCTGTGTAAAAACGGCCTGTGTGTGTGTGTGTGTGTGTGTGTGTGTGTACATGCACATGTGCGTGTATGGGTGTTAAGCTGAGAGGAGGGTAATTTCTATAAAGTAAACTTTGTAGGCTTTCTTAGTTGTTCTGGAAAACAGACAGCACATATACTGCAGAATCAGTATTCTACTTTGGCAGGAGCCTGCAATATAGTTAAAGTAGAGACCAGAGGTGAAACATATCCATGCAGATACCTTATCTGGTGAATAAGATATCGCCAGATAAGGTGTCTCCGATTCAAAATATTGGAGTTGCCCAGTCGCAGCTCAGAAACCTCAGACCTATTCAAGTGATATCACTTGAAACGAGTGGGGGCAGGAGGGGTGGGGGAGGAAGGAAGGGAGATGGTGCAGGCAGGCACAATGGGGTGGTTTACAATATTGATGATGGGGCAGCGATATCCAGCTTCCCTGGGCCAGGATGGGCCTGTTGCAGCCTAGGCCAACCAGAGCAGGTACATGTGCATAGCCACCCAGAAGCAAACCCAAAGTTTGAGTTGGCCACTTCTGGTTCACTTCCTGGGGTCTGTACACATGCGAGACCCTTGAAAGTGAACTGGAAGTTGCCAAATCAAACTTTGGGTTTGCTTTTGAGTTCCTCTGTACATACACCTGAGGCAGCTGGCAAGTCCCACCTCACCCCCAATGATTTCATAAGCATTGGCTAATCCACCAGCATGCAAATAGCCCTCCGTAGAATGAAACAGCTAGCTATCTAAACACCAAGATGATAAATTCAAAGAAACACTTGTGTGGCAGGTGTGAGAATACTATTATGTTCCTGGAAAGTTAGAAAGGTTTTGGTGAAGGGGACCCATGAGTTACAGCATCTGAGCTAATGTTACAGCATTAATGGCTGAGTGACAAAAAAACACAAACTCTTTAGTATACTGTGCTCTAGCTTTTTTGTTTGTTGTGGTTTTTTTCTGGAAATTGGCATATAGCATGTTTGTTACGTCTGTCGTGTCTTAATAGTACTCTTTCTGTACATTCTAATTTGAAAGTTATAATAAACTTCATTTTATATCAAACTGAAGTGGAATGCTTTCAGGGATGCCATTTATACCTTACTGGAGAAATCTGAGGGAAGATGAGGAGTTCAGTCTTGGCCATATTAAGTGTGAGTTGATGGCAAGACATCCAGACAGAAGATGTTGGAGAGACTGTCAGTGATATGAGACTAGTTGGGAGGGGGAGAGCATGGGAGTGGAGAGACAGAGTTGCATGTCATCAGCATACAGGTGATACTGGAAGCTGCGAGCTTCAAGGAGTTTACCCAGAGAAAGAATGTAAAGGGAGAAGAGAAGAGGGACCAGTACAGAGCCTTGGGGAATTCCCACAGAGTGGGGAAGTGACACAGAGGAGAAACGTTGAAGGAGAGGTTCGAGAGATACAAAGAGATTGTACAGCACCAGGTACACGGCTGCGCTATATAAATCATCTGGGGATATGGCGGAAGCCAGCGCCCAAATAAATAATTGATTGATTGATTGAT
>QEPC01002054.1:4208268-4228466 GCA_003113815.1 Sphenodon punctatus | reverse complement strand
TCCGTGGGAGCCTTTTTGGAGGTTCCCCGGGCGAGGCGGGTGGCCACTGATGTTAGATCTTTTTCGGTGGTCGCCCCTGTGCTGTGGAATTCGCTTCCGGAGGAGGCTCGGCTGGCGCCCACTCTCCTGCTGTTTCGGCGTATATGTAAGACCTGGCTGTTCCGTCAGGCTTTTGGTGGGGGGGGGGATAGGGATGGGGGTTTTCCCCATGTAGTGTATTTTAAATTGTTTTAAAATTTTATTATTGTTTTAAATGAAATGCTGTTCGCCGCCCCGGGCTGCCCTGTGGGCAGGAGGGGCGGGATATAAATTTAAGAATAAATAAATAAATAAATAAATAAATAAATAAAAAGATGCATGTCACATATTCCTCTTGCACCTACCAGCCACTCATCAGGTTCACATGAGGGCATGCTTAAAGGCATTCTTTTTAGCTGCCCCACTATTATGGAACACCCTTTCCCTGGAGGCTTGTTCTGAGCCTGCTCATCTTCCAGAGTTTATGCAAGACTTTCTATTTAGCCAGGCATTTAGCAGACAAGGATAGAGTTTAGGGAGACTTGTTACAGAGGATTCTAATTGTTTTTATTTGCGTATTTTATGTATTGCAACCTACCCTGAGCCTTTGGGATATGACATGATAAAAATATAAATAAAATAGCCTCTTTCTTTTGGAAAACATTGTACATTGATGCTTTGTCTCTCCTGTCTCAAAAAGGAATATTTGTGGAATAATTGCTGGAATTGAGGGAGTGATTTATGATTGTGTGCAACCACCATGCACTGCTACTGCTTTGCTTTCTGACAGACCACTCCATAGCACTCTGCCAGAACCTGTTTCACAATATGCCATGCCTGCAATATGTCATGTCGCTCCTATAAAATATATCCCCTACTGATATATTTGAAGAGGAAAAATGCATAATGGGATGGCACTAGGATACTGAATTTATTGTATACAGCTCATCAGCCAAGAGAGGATGTAAAACTGATTAATAGTAGATTTTTGGCTTGCGGTGTTGTTTGGCCTCATTGCAGGCAACAGTTTAACAAACACCATCCTGAAGCATGTGGAGTCAATGTTCCCAAATTCTGTGTCTGGACCCCAAATGGGGTTGCTCCATCAGTAGATGGAGGCCATGGCATGACTGATATTCTCACCACTTCAGGTTGTCCTGTTTAATATTAATTGAACATGAAGCTCCATACCATGTTAACATTTGGGGTGTTTTTAGATGGATGCAGAGCCTGGCCACCCCTGAAACTGTTCTGGGGGCACATCCTTGTGTCCACCTGCTTCCAGCTACGGGTGAAACGGCAAGTGACAGCGACAGCTTTTTTTGTCGGTAATGGCTAATCTCACACCATATTAATGACATGCCAACCCCCATTGAAGCAGCGGCACTTACCAATATTTGCTACCACTATCCGCTCAAGCATGTCACCCTTTTTGGCCTTTTTGAAAGTGCCGGAGACTCTCTTGGGGGCTGGGGGAGGGGCTTCCGGGAACTATTGTAAACTTGCGTGAACTGCTGTAAAGTTTCAGAAACTTTCATAAAGTTCCTTGAACTTCCGTAAACTTTATGGGGGAACTGTCGCAAATTGTCATAAATGTTTCTAAAACTGGCATAACTCTCTCAAATTACCGTGAACTGTCGTAAATGCCGCAAAGTGCCTTAAACTGCCACAACTTCCATACATTTCCATAAACTGTCACAAATTGCTGTGAAGTATCGTAAATTGCTGTTGGGTGCCATTGGATCGGTGCCAGACAAGCTAAAAAGCAGCAGCATAAATTAGAATGGCAAACAATGATGCCGCTTCAGGCCTACTTCCAGCCCCACCTGGGTTGGTAACAGATGGACCAGTGGTTTCCCCGGGCCGCTGCCACCCACACGAGGCCCCACCCAAACACACACACACCATAGAGTTGTGGACAGTCACCTGATGCTCTTGGTTGGCACTCACAACTTGATGGGACAGCCGGGCATAAAACTGCACTACGGGTCCGCCCAATAGATGGTCAGCAGCTCCATGTTCAGCTGTTGGACTGGGTTTGACCGCACGCTCTGGGCTTTTCTGGAGTGCCGCCGGTGGAGCTGCTACAAAGCAGTCATAACCTGCTTCACTTTGAACACCTGGTGGGTGGGCTTTACGCAGACAGGCCAACCTGGGGGTGAAGCAGGCTGGCATGTGCAGAAGTGGAGCTGCTGTTCATCTGTTTACACCCTTTATTATAAATTGAGTTAGCACAGTCATATATTCTGATTATACAAATAACACAAATGGTTTAATAGTGATATTGGGTCTAGCACTCTGTTTCTTTTAATTTCCCAAATAAAACATGAAATTGCCTAGTATTTACTTTCTTTGTGCAAAACACACATACAAATCTACCACTCTAAACTCTTCCCACAACTCTGGCAACGGTCTGACAACATATCCAATCAAAGAGCAACCCACTGCAGTTTCCTAGGCAACCAACATACAGCTGCTGAAATGGGCTGCAGACAGCAGAAGGGAAAGAAAGCATGCAAGGTGGGGGGAGGAAACCCTCCAGCAATTCCATTTTTTAAATCAATACTTAAAACAATTCAAATATTGTAAGAATATACTCAAAAGAGAACCTAAATTTACCTTGGCAGTAATTTGCTGTGGACATCTAAGTTAAGCATCAAGTTGGTTCTTTGCTTCTTGCATTACCAGTGCTAAGATTAATAAGACCTCACCTTCAGGCTGTTTTGTTTCAAGAGTACTTATTTCCTACTCAGCAAATCTTGCCCCTGTATGGAAATGGGCAGGGGAGGAGTTCTGAAGGAAACATGCTGGCCAATGATTAGGATGGCACTGTGCGATGGTCCACTTTAGAAATTAATCCAGCTGCCTCTCGGCTGAAGGAGTAACAATCCATCATTGTGATGGTGGAGAGAGGGCAAAGTTCTTGCATGTTCTGAGCCTTTTTCTAAGCTTAGCCTGTAGGACAGAAGTGGCATTTCACTGTCCTTTAATTTTGTGCTCTAGCTTACCGTGTGTCTGTCCTCTGAAGTAAAACATTTCCTTTAAAATAATAATAAAAGAAATAGACTAAATTTATCTAACTTGTTTGTCACTGTTCATGGAGCTGTATTGGGAACAAAGTCTTACGACTGCATCAGCCTCGATGGGCTTAGATTAGGAATAAATGTCACATTCTTAACAGTAGTTGGGTTTCTTTGGGCAATATAGGAAAGGGGAAATTGTTTTTGTGGTCTTTAATTTAACTTGATGAGTGGTTTGGGACCCTCTTCTTTCTTTGTGTATTTTTTGTTCATGCTGTGTAGAAGTCCGAATTCAATTTTGAATTTGGTTGGCTATCAGCAGGTTGCTATAGAACAGCAGGGGACTTCAGCTCACCACCTTCACAACATGCTTCCTGTTTTAAGAAGCAGTACCTGTCCAAACGTTTCTCATAGGAATCGACATTATTCTGTGAATGCACAATAGACAGGGAAATTAAAACAATGGAATGCTTGCTTTGCAGATACTAGGCAGCTGAACAATGTCATCTGTCTTACTGCAGTTTGCCTTTCCTCCTACCCACTTTGGGTACTATAATAGAATGGAGAGATCACGCTGTAGAAAATAGTTTGCTGCTGCAGCAGAGGCAGCATCTGACTCCTTATTACACTCAACTAATAATTTTGTGAGTTCACAAGCTTACTTAGTGTATCTTGTTCTCCAATTTACATCGTATTTTTATGTGAGCTTTGGAGACTTATCAATGAGCAAACTGTAAACATAAACAGGATCCAGAAACAATTTTTTAATGAAGTCTCTAAATCTCTAACTAGACCTCTTGCTATAACCGGAGATTGCTTCAAATGCAGTGAGGTTTGCTAGAAGAAATCTGTTAATCAGTATTTAGCCCAGGAGTACATGGGTCACTCGATATTGTTGTTCTTTGTGGAAAGTTTTCCAAGTTGCTATAGGCCATTTAACTACATAAATATGCAGTACACCTTGGGGCAAATGCATTATGCATAAAACTCCTTGCATTCCTTGAAATATACTCTTCACCTGTTTGGAAGGTATACACCTATAATTTACTGGGAAGACACTTGATCATAGTGTAGGCAGCTAAACCCAAAGCTACAAAGAACAGTTTGTTCTATGGGTGTAGCTTTAGATCAGCCCCCTCCAAATCTAGCTCTTTCTCTTCCTCCATGGAAAAAGGTGGCTCATGGAATGTTCTTACTTGCTGTTACCCGTAAAGCCATGCTGAGGAAGACTGAAAAAACTAGGTTGCCAGGGAGCTAGGGGACCATTACAAAATCTAAGTGTTCTGTGTGTTCATCCTCTCATTTGACATGAGGGAGAAAGCCAGCATGGCCAGACAAAACAATCTGTTGGGCACAGTACAACATCTGTCCCTCTCTTGTGGAATGGTAGCAGGAGGAAGCTTTTACCTTTGTTCCTTATATGCAGGGACTTCCGTTCATTAGCTGTTTTTACATGAGATTCTACCATGCAGATCCAGCCAGAGGACACGTGTGGTAGCATCCATGTAAAAGTGGCGGGTGGGTGTGTGCTCCCACGAGCCATGCACCCCCACCTACTTCCATCCACCTCCCCACATGGTGCAACCTGGAAAATCCCAGGTTGCTCCGTATGGGTGCATGGTGCCTAGCAGGTGAATGGGTGTGCACAGCACACCCATCCACTGCCATTCAAACCATCCCCCACCCACTGGAAGTGCGTGTGCACTCCACTGAGTGCACATGGACCCGCCCCCCCCATGCCCATTTAAATATGGCTACTGTCTTTTCCCCATTGGTGGCAATTAGGAAAAAGCAGTAAACACAGATCCCTATATTCAACACTTTTATATTTTTGCCTCTTGTAAATTGATACAACTGCCTTATTAATCATTATTATTTTATCATTATTATTATTTAAAATATATATGTACAGTAAAGGCTGACCTTGATGTTTCTGATCATTTCATCATACATAAACTTCAGAAAACATGTTAGTCATCATAGTTGGAAAATGGTGATACCTTGAGCTTTGACCAAGCATTGCCAGAGTGGTAAAGCAGAAGTTCCAATATCTGAAAGAACCTGTTTTCTAATTGAATCAGTTGTCAAATTCAACCAGCTGTATCCTAATTTGTCTAATTTCTCTAGCTGCATTTGACTGGTTCAATTTAAAAACATCTGCCCATTTTTCAGATGAAAAGGGCAAGTTCAGATTAACCATTACGTTGGCTTTATTGTAGCTTCGGGGCCCCTGCAAGGGAGGGTGGGGGGGAAATGCAGCCGTGGTCCATTTTAAAAGGACCTCTGATGTTGGCCAACTCCTCCCTCCTCCAGTCCCCCTGGATTCTGCCTCATTGTGGGGAGGGAGGAAGAATATATGGCTTAATATAGGATTCTTATATCCTCTAGTCCAACCCTGGTGAAGTGAGCTCAGTTTCTAACACATGGCTAGTATTAATCCTGCTAGTATCCACTTGTGGATGTGGGCACATTTCTCTTCTTTCCTTGCCTCAGTTTCTTCTAGCGAGACATGAAATCTGAAGATTATTTTGATTTTGTATTTTAAAGTCTAAACGTCTGCTTAGCATTGCCCCCGTCGCCGACAAAATGTAGGCGACAGGCTATTGTCGTGCCACCCCCCCTCCGGAATTCAAAGAGGTGTGGAGTGGAAGCGGCATGGTCATTGGAGAGAAGCCTGTTAGCAGGCGGTCTCTCCATTTGTTATTGGGGTTGCCATGGCAACCGCCCTGACGCACAAGCGCATAGCGCGGTGCGGGGTCTGGGGCTCCTCCCCATTAGAAGGGAGGATCCCCTGAAGCCATGTGAGAGCGGCAGAACAGGGTGAACAGGCAGAAGAAGCAGCCACACCCACCCACCCGCGGGCACTGTGGTTTTCAACGGTCGTCGTTAGAGGGGCCAAGGAGGAATTTTGGTGGGTAGCCTTCTTGGCAAGGGTCACTTTTTGCCTCCTTGACAGTGTCAGCAAAGGCTAAATAGGTTGGTTTTGGATATTATTTGGCATTATCATTTTCACCACTAATTGGAGTTCATTTTAACAACTAAATAGGATCGGATTGGCATAGAGTCAAGCAGGGTAATACGATTGACAATTGGAGTACGCAAAGTTAATGGAATTGAATGTCGCACTCGGCGGGGTCCAGCAAGCTAAGTTAGGATAAATAGGTTTTAAGATAGTTAAAAGAGACATCTCCATAAGAGATGGGGTTGTGATATCTTGTGTAATGCAGGGTGCAGCATGCACAGGGATCATAACCCTGGGAGGGGTGCTTCGCAGGGTGAGTAGGGGCGTGCACAGCCTCCGTATCCTGCGTGGCACTTACAGACTTACAGTGGGCACACACCCCTTCGGCCACTGGCCGAGGCAGTCAAAGGAGGGGATGGTTCTAGTTTAAGGTACTGCTAAACGGAAGGCGCTTGCGAGCGGTACTCAGTTCATAGTTAATAAGGCTTGTGTTTAACTAGCATGCTGGACCCATGATTGCTAGTGCAATCCCCCCACAGGCCTTACAGTTCTTTTCTGTTAAATAAAGAGTGTGGCCATGCTGTTTTAAAAACCAATATATGGACTCCGAGTCTTTTTGGGGGGGGGTGCCGACAACTTTCATTATTATAACCAAAGGGGGGTTGTTAATCCCGATCGGGTTACATCAAGCCCAGGTATCTAGTTGCTAATGCAGATTGCTTTGGCTCAGAAAATTTCAAAACCTCATCTTACTGTAAAAACATAACTTCATTAAAGTATGCAATCAGAAGAGAAACAACTTTGTAGGAATCTTTTATTCTGTATTTATGTATGAATAATAAATAAAAGTACACAATCTTTCCAGCTTTTCCCCTCTCTCTCAATATATTGCTTTATTTTTTCCTCATGTAGGCAACGTGATGCACCACACAGTCAACATTTTTCTCACTAGAACTACACATGGCACTGCTCATAATGTTTAGGGATGAAACAAGAATATATTTTTTATTCTCACAAAAATGTTGTGAGATTTAAGAATCAAGGTTTTGAGATTTCACAGACGTCTCAACCCTGATTCAGATTCTGGTGAGAATTCTTGCTCCCCTCCTTCCTCCCCCTCCCCACGGCTGGTCTTCCAGCCCAAAGAAATTTATTTCATTTCATTTCACTTTTTATTTATATCCTGCACTCTCCTTCACAAGAAGCTCGAGGCGGCTTACAATTGTGGGGGAGGAAGGAGGAAGCCATGCTGTTCCTTGCCCAGCTTTCTTACTTTGTCTGGGACTGGCAGCTGTCTCTGTGGGGAAAGCTTTCTGATGGCAAATTTTCAGGAATGGGAGGGGGGGGGGAAGAGCAGGAGGAAAGGGTCAGGCAGCTGATCTCTTAGCATTCTATTGACTGGCAGGAGTCAGCAACCAATAGAATGCTGAAAAGCTGTACTGAGCCCGCCTCTTCTCTTCAGCTCTCCCCCCTACCATCTGGAAGTCCTTTCTGGATGGGAAGAGGGGAAAGTATGATAAAGGAGGCAGATCTTGAGCATTCTGTTGGCTAGCCGGAGTCTGAGCACCCAATAGAATGCTGAAAAGCTGTGCTCTTCCCTTCAGTTGATACCCTCTCCCATCTGTTTCTGGCCCCAGACAAGGTAATCACATGGGCAGACATGGGCAAGTCAACTACAGTACTCCTCCCTGTTTCCAGATGGGAGAGGGTTTCAGATTGTTTTCAAGATTATAGATAGTTTTCAAGTATTTGCAGTGTCTTGTTGGTATGATATATAACAGGAAAAATGCACCTATTTTCAGTGTATAAAAATTATTAAACATTTTTTTTTCTTCCATCTTTGCACAGAAACCCGAACAGATAGAACAAAGAAATTGTTTAGACACTACACAGTTGGATCATATGACAGTTTTGATGCTTTAAGGTAAGATGCCTTCCTTTCAGCTAGCACTGCAGTATTAAGATTGCAAAAAATTATTTAGTCCTAAACCATACCCTTTATAAAACAGTTTAGTGGTCTTCTGCAGCTAACTTGCAATATGGAGGCCTAACTACCTCTTTAGGTTGATGAGTGTTTCCAAATGCCATTTAAACCAATGGAAGTTCAAAAATCTCAGGTCCTAGTAGAATCGGATCAGACTCCTGCAGTGTAAGTGTATCTAATTTCAGTATTTGCAAATCTAGGGGAAGTGTTTTGTAATTGTTTAAAATGATACTTTATGTTCTAAAACACTTTGTATCAATTAAGAAGAAACCTGTTTACATACAAATTGTTCTTTTACTTTTTTATACTTGCTGTTCCCGTTGAATATCCATGTGTTTGTTTAAACAGGGTTTCTACACCTTCTCCTTCCTCACTCTCCTCCTTGCAAGCCTCAGGGAGACAGGAATCTTGCAGCTCAGAGACTCATCCTTCTCTTTTGCCATATTGCTTGGAACGTTATGATGAAATAGTAGAAAGGTTTAGCTCTTACTTGGAATGAAGTCTCACTCTACTGTACTGGTTGTGTACTTAAAGATTATTTATTCAAGAAAATGCAATACCTAGACCAGTGTTTTGCAAAGCCTCCTATAATTTAACAAAAACGTCCCAACATTTGTTTATATTATGCAAAATATTTGTTAGCAACATGATTTATTTTTTTTCATTTTTGTAATCTGCTGAACGGTGTCATACCTATCCAGAAGATTAGGTGCATATTAGTATTGCTGTATGTTGTTTCCTGCTGAACAAATTCACAGACAGAATACTTCCTAAAGTCTTTTTGTTTTTCAAGTGTAGTTTGACATGCTTCCCACTCAACTCCTTTTTTTAATGCCTGGTTCAAAAGGCCATATCCTGGTGGTGATATGCTGCATTTGGGTGGGGTGAGGATCTACACAGTCACTATGGGTATTTTCAGACGTTACGAGATCACAGTGAACCACGGTGAATACCCACCTGTGGTCACTGTGGCTTGAACGTCTGTTTGGCGGCCGCCAGATGTTCGCCACGGTCAATACCCGCATGGGGTCAATTTGAACCACGCTTCCCGGGCTAGCCGGGGGAATGTCCCGGGAAGTGTGGTCAAAAAGATCCCCAGCAGGGACCAACAAAAAATAACGTCTGGCCGGTTGCCGCGGCCCAGGATCCCCGGCGGGGGCCCGGGATCCCCGGCGGGATCCCGGGCCACGGCACATCCGGCCCGACGCAGCATCCGCAGTGGCCCCGCTGCCCGCCCATCTCCCTAGAGGGCGGGCGGTGGGGTGCATGGAGGGGGCGGGGCCGTGCGGCCNGCCGACAACTTTCATTATTATAACCAAAGGGGGGTTGTTAATCCCGATCGGGTTACATCAAGCCCAGGTATCTAGTTGCTAATGCAGATTGCTTTGGCTCAGAAAATTTCAAAACCTCATCTTACTGTAAAAACATAACTTCATTAAAGTATGCAATCAGAAGAGAAACAACTTTGTAGGAATCTTTTATTCTGTATTTATGTATGAATAATAAATAAAAGTACACAATCTTTCCAGCTTTTCCCCTCTCTCTCAATATATTGCTTTATTTTTTCCTCATGTAGGCAACGTGATGCACCACACAGTCAACATTTTTCTCACTAGAACTACACATGGCACTGCTCATAATGTTTAGGGATGAAACAAGAATATATTTTTTATTCTCACAAAAATGTTGTGAGATTTAAGAATCAAGGTTTTGAGATTTCACAGACGTCTCAACCCTGATTCAGATTCTGGTGAGAATTCTTGCTCCCCTCCTTCCTCCCCCTCCCCACGGCTGGTCTTCCAGCCCAAAGAAATTTATTTCATTTCATTTCACTTTTTATTTATATCCTGCACTCTCCTTCACAAGAAGCTCGAGGCGGCTTACAATTGTGGGGGAGGAAGGAGGAAGCCATGCTGTTCCTTGCCCAGCTTTCTTACTTTGTCTGGGACTGGCAGCTGTCTCTGTGGGGAAAGCTTTCTGATGGCAAATTTTCAGGAATGGGAGGGGGGGGGGAAGAGCAGGAGGAAAGGGTCAGGCAGCTGATCTCTTAGCATTCTATTGACTGGCAGGAGTCAGCAACCAATAGAATGCTGAAAAGCTGTACTGAGCCCGCCTCTTCTCTTCAGCTCTCCCCCCTACCATCTGGAAGTCCTTTCTGGATGGGAAGAGGGGAAAGTATGATAAAGGAGGCAGATCTTGAGCATTCTGTTGGCTAGCCGGAGTCTGAGCACCCAATAGAATGCTGAAAAGCTGTGCTCTTCCCTTCAGTTGATACCCTCTCCCATCTGTTTCTGGCCCCAGACAAGGTAATCACATGGGCAGACATGGGCAAGTCAACTACAGTACTCCTCCCTGTTTCCAGATGGGAGAGGGTTTCAGATTGTTTTCAAGATTATAGATAGTTTTCAAGTATTTGCAGTGTCTTGTTGGTATGATATATAACAGGAAAAATGCACCTATTTTCAGTGTATAAAAATTATTAAACATTTTTTTTTCTTCCATCTTTGCACAGAAACCCGAACAGATAGAACAAAGAAATTGTTTAGACACTACACAGTTGGATCATATGACAGTTTTGATGCTTTAAGGTAAGATGCCTTCCTTTCAGCTAGCACTGCAGTATTAAGATTGCAAAAAATTATTTAGTCCTAAACCATACCCTTTATAAAACAGTTTAGTGGTCTTCTGCAGCTAACTTGCAATATGGAGGCCTAACTACCTCTTTAGGTTGATGAGTGTTTCCAAATGCCATTTAAACCAATGGAAGTTCAAAAATCTCAGGTCCTAGTAGAATCGGATCAGACTCCTGCAGTGTAAGTGTATCTAATTTCAGTATTTGCAAATCTAGGGGAAGTGTTTTGTAATTGTTTAAAATGATACTTTATGTTCTAAAACACTTTGTATCAATTAAGAAGAAACCTGTTTACATACAAATTGTTCTTTTACTTTTTTATACTTGCTGTTCCCGTTGAATATCCATGTGTTTGTTTAAACAGGGTTTCTACACCTTCTCCTTCCTCACTCTCCTCCTTGCAAGCCTCAGGGAGACAGGAATCTTTCAGCTCAGAGACTCATCCTTCTCTTTTGCCATATTGCTTGGAACGTTATGATGAAATAGTAGAAAGGTTTAGCTCTTACTTGGAATGAAGTCTCACTCTACTGTACTGGTTGTGTACTTAAAGATTATTTATTCAAGAAAATGCAATACCTAGACCAGTGTTTTGCAAAGCCTCCTATAATTTAACAAAAACGTCCCAACATTTGTTTATATTATGCAAAATATTTGTTAGCAACATGATTTATTTTTTTTCATTTTTGTAATCTGCTGAACGGTGTCATACCTATCCAGAAGATTAGGTGCATATTAGTATTGCTGTATGTTGTTTCCTGCTGAACAAATTCACAGACAGAATACTTCCTAAAGTCTTTTTGTTTTTCAAGTGTAGTTTGACATGCTTCCCACTCAACTCCTTTTTTTAATGCCTGGTTCAAAAGGCCATATCCTGGTGGTGATATGCTGCATTTGGGTGGGGTGAGGATCTACACAGTCACTATGGGTATTTTCAGACGTTACGAGATCACAGTGAACCACGGTGAATACCCACCTGTGGTCACTGTGGCTTGAACGTCTGTTTGGCGGCCGGGGAATGTCCCGGGAAGTGTGGTCAAAAAGATCCCCAGCAGGGACCAACAAAAAATAACGTCTGGCCGGTTGCCGCGGCCCAGGATCCCCGGCGGGGGCCCGGGATCCCCGGCGGGATCCCGGGCCACGGCACATCCGGCCCGACGCAGCATCCGCAGTGGCCCCGCTGCCCGCCCATCTCCCTAGAGGGCGGGCGGTGGGGTGCATGGAGGGGGCGGGGCCGTGCGGCCGAATGTTGCGCCGCGCGGCCCCGCCCCCTCCCGGATTCCCCGCCAGGATCCCCCCGGCACGTCTGATATGGCGTGACGGGGTGACCCCGGCGGGGAATGAAAGGGTTGTTTTCAGTACGGGGCCAAGCCGCCCCGTAACGTCTGAAAATACCCTATATCATGGTGTTGTACTTTGAACTCCGTATGCAAAGGCTTTGCCAAAAAGCTATTTTGGAGGCATGGTGGTAGAATATGAAGTGGATTGACGAATCTTGCCACACCTGGAGTTGTAGCATCTGCATTTTCTTACAACCCAGTGCATGGTAACAGGAGGCTACCGAGCAACACTTTGATTTTTAGATAAGGAGAACAAAATTGAAGTCCTTTAGAACTTACCTGAATAGTCCAGGAAGTTGAGCATGGCGTGATAGTATTTGCTTTTAGACTATATATTGTAATAACCATAAAACAGGCTCAGTAAAGCTAGAGTCTGTATACTGCAACCTGTATGAAAAGCCTTAGTCTCATGCAGTATGTTGTGCTGAATATTTTAAACATTTAATAGCTTTGTCCATACAAACAGACATTTTTGAAAGATTAGCTTGGTAACTTAATGCTGTGCAAACTCCTGAGTGAATAGGCTATTTCTGCTGTAAGGAATAGATCCATTGTTTCAAACTAGAAGGCTTACTTCGCTTTTACACGAGCTGGTCGCTGCGGCACAACCTGCTTGCCTGATATTTCAAAATCCCGCAAAATGGGATTAGACGAGACAGAAGTCCAGGATCATGCGCGTTAAAGGCGGTCGTGCATTGTTTGCAGACTGCAAATTAAAACACCTTGTTATGTGAATGTAAAGAGAGGGATCCTGCTTTGTTAAGCAAAATGGAGAAATTCTGTGCAACAAAGTACATGAGTGGCAAGTTTCAGTTATGAAATAATGGACCAAGTTCTCTACTAGTGTAACTCTATTGTCTCTGGTGGCGCAATGCTAGTAGAAATTGTGGCTTTATGTGATTATAATATTAGTAGGAGGTTTATTGTTCACTACATAAGAGATATTGTCACTGTGAGACTACATTGGGAGATCGTGACTGTGGTTACTCCAAAACATTTGAGTTCACATTCTATAGTCCTCTTGCCAGAACCCTTCCTTTTGTCATTAACAATCTGTATGCAGGATGGGCGAGAATATAAAGTAACAGATTGCCTCACTGCTAGGAGCAGTGATGCCAAACAGCCAATAATAAGAGGATTGAGCGAATGAGAAAAATTTATATGAGCCATAGTTAAACCTGTTTGTCAGACATAGGAAGAGACAATTAACTGAATAAATATGAAAAGAACACATTTTCTCTCTATTAAGAATGTGCAGTGTACAGAAATACTGTACAACAAATTTATTTACAGTGAATTAGCTAGTAAATTAATTGACCTGTTTGAAGAACAGCTGTATATAAGAGATCAGTTACTTACTGTATAAGAATAAATCTGTATCCCATTAAGAAAAACAATGTGTTTACCATGTTAACACTTCAGACTTTGGTCTAATTAATGAAAGCAACCCATTTTAAACAGGGCTTCAGTAAAGGCTTCTTTTCATGCTTCTGCAACTTGGAGTGCAGTTAGCTATCTACATAGCCAACACTACTTCCAAATCAACTGCTTCATGTTGGGACCTGCCCTGATTCCTCTCAGGGGGAGCAGGGTCCCATGGGAAGTGGCTGCCCCGGGAACCACCACTGTTACCCAGAGCCATGCAGGAGCAGAGCTGCCGCTGCCTCCTCCCCTACACTGGAATCCTGTTGCACCATTGCTGCTGTTTCTAAAGGTCCCACTACCAGGACCCTGCTGCCAGATGCGAGAGGCTCCTCAGTCCAGTGGTGGGACCTTTTAGAGGCAAAAGCAATGGCACAGCACAATTCCAGGGAGGAGGAGCTGGTGGGGTTGCTGTACTTGCACACAACTCTTAGCTCCCATGACAGCCACATCGTGCAGGACCCCGCCCCACCTCAGTAGGTGAGACAAGATGGGGAGAGGGCAAAGAGAATAGTCTTGAGAAGTGCAGTGGTGCTCCCTCTCCACTATCCTATGCCTGGAGCAGCCAAGCTCTACCCCAGGCCCCACCTTCTCGAAGGCTGACCCTGTTTTTGGAATTGCAAAAGGAGTGGAATGTTTTCCAGAACATTGGAGGGCAGGCTTGAACTCAAACCACTTAGAAAATTTCTTCATTTCCAATTAATTACTTACTTACTTTGCTGGAAAAGATCCCATTATGAGACAGACCTTATACTGACTAAAGTATTTAATACGGGATTATGCATCCATAATAACAGGTTGATTCACAGGCACCATGTATGTGGCACTTTCTCATCTCAGAAAAGAAGTGATGCCTGAATAGAACACACTCTTGTGATTCATTGAGCCCTTTTTGTAACTGCAAAAGAGGTCTGTTATCCATTTATGCAACGATGGGCTCAGTTTATAATAGGGCTGTGCACTCAGGTTTCAAGGAATCCGATATTGCCAAACATTGGGGTCTTGAGGCTCCCAAGCCAAGCCATGTGGCTAGGATTGCAAGCCACCTGCTTGGGGAGGCTGCAGTGATCCCTCCCCACTTGCAGGGGCCACCGCTGCCTCCAGCTTACAGCCACTAGTCCTGCCCAGAGAGCCACGGTGGGGCTGTGGAGCCATACAAAATGGCTGCCGGACCGTTCTGCACATATGTGACCATCTCCAAAATGGTGGCGGCAGTGTCACTGCCATTTTGCAAAAGGGCAGCCAGTCTGCACATGCTCAGTGACCAGTGGCCATTATGTACGTATGCAGTCATTTTTTAAAAAAAATTAAATTGTTTTTAATTGATTTACATACGGATCCATAATATGAATCCACATTAAATCCAATAACTTTGGGAAATGAAACAAAAATAAACCAGTACGAATCTGCATCCAAAGGACCATCCCTAATAAATACACACACACACCTCTGCCTTTAGCACCATACAGGCCAAACAGAAACACACATGCTTGCTAGCAGCAATCTATACTCCAAACACAGATGTACACACACCTGTGCCGGCAACACTTTAAACATGTGTGCCCCACCCCTACGCGCACATGCATATGTACACACTCTTGTCTTTTCTATGGAGCTCTGTGTATCTCTGCTGTCGGTTCTATAGAATGGGTGTGTGCTTAATGGAGCTTTGGTCTATTGAGTTTTATGGAGGTGGGCTCTCTTGAGTTTTATGGAGCATGTTCCCTGAAGTTCTATGGAGCCAGTTCAAGTATTCTATAAAGTTATGCAGTGCAATCCTCCCATTGTCAATGGGAGTTGAGCCACTCAAATGATGATGTGCCTTTGCTTTCCTGTTCTACAGAACGGTAGCCTGTGTTTAATAGCATTCTATGGAGCTATGGTGTTCTGTGGTTGGTCTGTGGAGTTCCAACTGCCTTACATCCGCATGCCACTAGCTTTTTTCATTGGACCTGACTCTGTTTCAAGCAAGTGACTATTTCAGACTTGCATTAACATGAACATTTATACAAATTAACAATGTCCAGTTTTCATCTCTTGGGAGAGGGGTGGCAACCCTACCGTTCTTATCACAAAGCAGTCAGAGCAAAATGGTTCTAAGGGATGGGCAGCAGACAGACTTGAAGATGAAGTGTGGGTCAGAACCACACTTAATATGAACATCAGCAGGTGGAGGCAGGCAAAGGTGTAGCCTACTCAGAGCACAGGTCAAACCAGGTGAGCAATTAGCATAAACGTCAGCAGGTGAGGGCAAGCAAGGGCGTAGTGTAGTCGGAGCACAGCTCAAGCCAGGGAAGCAGTTAGCACAAACATCAGTGGTATGAGTGGCAACAGGCTGCGAGAACGAGAAAGCAGGAGGGAGTGCAACAGCAGAACAAGAAAGGACAAAGTGGGCTTAGCCAGGGAAGTAACATGTTGCCAGATGTGACAGGCTCCTCAGTCCAGTGGTGGGACCTTTAGAGGCAACAGCAATGGCACAACACAATTTCAGGGAGGAGTAGCTGGTGGGGTTGCTGTACTTGCACACAACTCTTAGCTCCCATGACAGCCACATCGTGCAGGACCCCGCCCCACCTCAGTAGGTGAGACAAGATGGGGAGAGGGCAAAGAGAATAGTCTTGAGAAGTGCAGTGGTGCTCCCTCTCCACTATCCTATGCCTGGAGCAGCCAAGCTCTACCCCAGGCCCCACCTTCTCGAAGGCTGACCCTGTTTTTGGAATTGCAAAAGGAGTGGAATGTTTTCCAGAACATTGGAGGGCAGGCTTGAACTCAAACCACTTAGAAAATTTCTTCATTTCCAATTAATTACTTACTTACTTACTTTGCTGGAAAAGATCCCATTATGAGACAGACCTTATACTGACTAAAGTATTTAATACGGGATTATGCATCCATAATAACAGGTTGATTCACAGGNCAGGGAGGAGGAGCTGGTGGGGTTGCTGTACTTGCACACAACTCTTAGCTCCCATGACAGCCACATCGTGCAGGACCCCGCCCCACCTCAGTAGGTGAGACAAGATGGGGAGAGGGCAAAGAGAATAGTCTTGAGAAGTGCAGTGGTGCTCCCTCTCCACTATCCTATGCCTGGAGCAGCCAAGCTCTACCCCAGGCCCCACCTTCTCGAAGGCTGACCCTGTTTTTGGAATTGCAAAAGGAGTGGAATGTTTTCCAGAACATTGGAGGGCAGGCTTGAACTCAAACCACTTAGAAAATTTCTTCATTTCCAATTAATTACTTACTTACTTACTTTGCTGGAAAAGATCCCATTATGAGACAGACCTTATACTGACTAAAGTATTTAATACGGGATTATGCATCCATAATAACAGGTTGATTCACAGGCACCATGTATGTGGCACTTTCTCATCTCAGAAAAGAAGTGATGCCTGAATAGAACACACTCTTGTGATTCATTGAGCCCTTTTTGTAACTGCAAAAGAGGTCTGTTATCCATTTATGCAACGATGGGCTCAGTTTATAATAGGGCTGTGCACTCAGGTTTCAAGGAATCCGATATTGCCAAACATTGGGGTCTTGAGGCTCCCAAGCCAAGCCATGTGGCTAGGATTGCAAGCCACCTGCTTGGGGAGGCTGCAGTGATCCCTCCCCACTTGCAGGGGCCACCGCTGCCTCCAGCTTACAGCCACTAGTCCTGCCCAGAGAGCCACGGTGGGGCTGTGGAGCCATACAAAATGGCTGCCGGACCGTTCTGCACATATGTGACCATCTCCAAAATGGTGGCGGCAGTGTCACTGCCATTTTGCAAAAGGGCAGCCAGTCTGCACATGCTCAGTGACCAGTGGCCATTATGTACGTATGCAGTCATTTTTTAAAAAAAATTAAATTGTTTTTAATTGATTTACATACGGATCCATAATATGAATCCACATTAAATCCAATAACTTTGGGAAATGAAACAAAAATAAACCAGTACGAATCTGCATCCAAAGGACCATCCCTAATAAATACACACACACACCTCTGCCTTTAGCACCATACAGGCCAAACAGAAACACACATGCTTGCTAGCAGCAATCTATACTCCAAACACAGATGTACACACACCTGTGCCGGCAAAACCTTAAACATATGTACCCCACCCCCACGCGCACATGCATATGTACACACTCTTGTCTTTTCTATGGAGCTCTGTGTATCTCTGTTGTCGGTTCTATAGAATGGGTGTGTGCTTAATGGAGCTTTGGTCTATTGAGTTTTATGGAGGTGGGCTCTCTTGAGTTTTATGGAGCATGTTCCCTGAATTTCTATGGAGCCAGTTCAATTATTCTATAAAGTTATGCAGTGCAATCCTCCCATTGTCAATGGGAGTTGAGCCACTCAAATGATGATGTGCCTTTGCTTTCCTGTTCTACAGAACTGTAGCCTGTGTTTAATAGCATTCTATGGAGCTATGGTGTTCTGTGGTTGGTCTGTGGAGTTCCAACTGCCTTACATCCCCATGCCACTAGCTTTTTTTCATTGGACCTGACTCAGTTTCAAGCAAGTGACTATTTCAGACTTGCATTAACATGAACATTTATACAAATTAACAATGTCCAGTTTTCATCTCTTGGGAGAGGGGTGGCAACCCTACCGTTCTTATCACAAAGCAGTCAGAGCAAAATGGTTCTAAGGGATGGGCAGCAGACAGACTTGAAGATGAAGTGTGGGTCAGAACCACACTTAATATGAACATCAGCAGGTGGAGGCAGGCAAAGGTGTAGCCTACTCAGAGCACAGGTCAAACAGGTGAGCAATTAGCATAAACGTCAGCAGGTGAGGGCAAGCAAGGGCGTAGTGTAGTCGGAGCACAGCTCAAGCCAGGGAAGCAGTTAGCACAAACATCAGTGGTATGAGGAGTGGCAACAGGCTACGAGAACGAGGAAGCAGGAGGGAGTGCAACAGCAGAACAAGAAAGGACAAAGTGGGTTTAGCCAGGGAAGTAACGTGGTAAGCTGCTGTCTTCCTGGCAGCATCTCTTTATAAGGGGGAAAGGGAGGAAGTGCTCTGGACTTCCTGTCCCACCCCAGGGCAATTGGAGCTGACTGTGATTGGCTGAGTCTACAGCTTTCATGGCAAAAGCAGCAGGTGCTACTTGAGGTCCAGTGCTGGTGGTTAGTGGAGTCCTCATCAGTTGGAGCAGATACTGCTGTGGACCGGTGCTAGTGCAGCTAGAGAATCCCTCATCTGCAGGGGCTGCCTGTGGGCTGGTGCAGCTAGAGGATCTTTCATCTGCAGAGGCTGCCTGTGGGCTGGTGCAGCTGGGATTCCTCGCCTACAGGCGTTGCATTCAGGCCAGCATGGCTGTGGGTAACAGTGGTGGTGTCAGCACTTGTGACTGGCGTGGCTACGTTATTATGTGTGATCATCTCCATTTTGTATTGATATGCTTTTCCTGTAAAAATATTTTAAGTTATATCTTGTTTTAGTTTTAGTTAACACTTTTTAAATTGATAGGAGCACAGCAGTTTTAACTGCATTTTCCTTATAGACATGTCAAACTGGCAGAGCCTCTGAACTCCTACTCCAAAAATCCATACAAAAAGATACAGATACAAATACAAATGCAAATACTAAAACCACAATGCAAATACTTGACCCTGTGCACATCCCTAAGCATATAATGAGGGAAGGGCTTATGCCAAATCAGATACAAAAAGAATATGTCCCCATTTCCATATATGCAAATCGGTATTAATATTAACTCCCAAAATATGACAAGTGATTTAACAGGTGTGTCATGCATACTCTGCTATAAGGAATGGGTATCAGAACTACTAGGTTACCCTCTATGTGCAATATTGCATCTGAGATAACTCATACATGGCATTTTAGACTTTAGTGATTGTAGGTGCTTGGGTACATTAAGCACTGTATATTGAAATGGCATTTTAATATTTTTTTAAAATTATAATTTATTTATACGAGTATTGATACTTCACTCCCTCCTGCACAATGGCAGCTCAGGGCTGCATACATCGCTATCATAAAATAACAATAAAATCCTCTAAAATACTACAAAACAATTAAAGTACAATATAAAATACAATGGGCACAGTGATGCTCAGACAATAAAACCCTCCCACCCCACCTACCCCCACCCCCTCCCCAAAGGCCTGACGGAACAGCCAGGTTTTACAACATCTACGGAAAGAGGGGGGGTTCCGGGGATAAGCAGGCCGCCAGCGAGAGGGAATTCCACAGCTGAGGCGCGACCACCGAGAACGCCCATTGTGCCGTCGCCACCCAGCGTACCTGGGGGACTTCAAGCTGGGTGTCTTTGGCCGACCACAAGGGTCACGAAGGAACCTGGTGTCTGAGGCAGTCTCGCACGTAACCAGGACCCAAGCCATTTAGGGCTTTATAGGTCATAACCAGTACCTTGAATTGGGCCTGGTGGATAATAGGCAGCCAGTGCAGAGTGCGGAGCACAAGTGTAATGTGCTCACGGTGGCCCGCACCTGTCAGGAGACGGGCCACCGCATTCTGCACTAGCTGCAGCCTCCGGACCGTCGTCAGGGGCAGCCCCACATAGAGCGCGTTGCGGTAGTCCAGTTGAGAGGTAACAAAAAGCATGGATGATGGTGGCCGGATCCAAGTCTGAGACATACAGCCGCAGCCATCACACCAGATGTAATTGGTGAAATGCTCCCTTCGCCACAGCCTCCACCTGACAATCCAGGTGAAGCTGTCAGTCAAGGAGGGGAAGGGACCAGTTAGGATGGTCCGCCCTCGGAGGCTGATGGAACCCCAGCGGTTCCAGGAGGTCCTGAGGGAGCTTACCCTGGATGTGGACGGTCACTCTGTGGATGAGCTGGTC
>QEPC01002054.1:4191820-4205894 GCA_003113815.1 Sphenodon punctatus | reverse complement strand
AAAAAAAAAAAAAAAAAAAAAATAAAAAAAAAAAAAAAAAAAAAAAAAAAAATTAAAAAAAGGAGCACCCCCAGACTATGAACCTGAGCGGCCAAAGGGGGGCAGACCCCGCCAATGACGGAAGCCACCACTTCCTCAGCCCTCCCCACCAACATCACCTCCGTCCTGTCAGGATTCAGTTTCAGACAGCTCGCCTTCATCCAGTCCCCCACAACTGCCAAACACCAGGTGAGCACCGAGACTGCCGGACCTGGATCACTCGAAAATTAGAGGTAAAGCTGTGTATCGTCGGCATACTGATGACATTGCATGCCTGAACTTCTCATGACCTCACCCAAAGATTGCATATACACATTGAACAGGAGAGGGGACAGAATAGTACCCCGCGGGACTCCACACGTGAGGTTCCGGGGAGATGATATACATTCCCCGAGAACCACCCGCTATGTTCTCCCAGCCAGAATTGAACGAAACCATTCAAGAACAGTTCCATTCACCCCGGCCCGGTCCCACAGCTTCACCACCTACAACTCGTGATCAACGGTATCAAATGCTACTGACAGATACAGTAAGATCAAAATTGTGAATCTGCCCTGATCTAATTCATGGTGCAGGTCATCCATCAAAGTCACAAGTGCAGTCTCCTCTCCGTGACAAACCCGGGGCGAAATCCAGACTGTGAGGGATCAAGAAAACCATCCCGGTCCAGGTGCTCCTGTAACCACCGGGCCACCACCCATTCAACAACCTTCCCTCAAAAGGGAAGGTTAGAGACTGGCCGATAGCTGGCCGGGGAGTCAATGCTCAAATATGGATTTCTTAGTAGCAGCTGTACCACCACCTCTTTAAGACAGCTCGGTACCCTTCCCTCCCTAAGGGAGGCATTGATCACCCCCACCAGCAACGGCCCTAACATCTCCCGGCTGGCCTTCACCAGCCAGGATGGGCACAGATCTAATTCACAACAGGTGACCCGGACTGTCCCAAGAGCATCCACCGCATCAGCGTGCGATATCCACTGAAACTGATCCCACAACCACTGACAAGGCAGGGCTTTCTGTACCTCCGATTCATCCACTGTCATTAATGCAGCATCGAGATCGTGGTGAATCTGAGCAATTTTATCTGCGAAAAAGTCAGCAAACATGTCACAGCGGGTACTGGAAGATTCCAGTTCCAGGTGGAGAGAGGCCAGACTGACCAGCCTCTGCACCACCTGGAAAAGCTCCGCTGGATGTGACTTCGTAGACGCAATAAGGGTAGCATAGAACTCTTTCTTTGCTACCAGTATTGCAACAGCATAAGCTCTTAAATTAGCTTTATTCTGCAATCGGTTTGTTTCAGCACGATTTCAACACCACCATTGCTCCAACCGCCGTTCATCCTGCTTCATTCAGTGGAGGTCCTCCATGAACCACGGCGACCTCCATGGTCAGCTTTCTGGAAGCGGACGCTTCGGAGCCATTCGATCGATAGCCTCAGGCAACAAGCTGTCCCAGAAGGCAATGAGGTCATCAAGTGAATGATCATCAAGATCAGAGGGCATTTCCCCAGTGGCTTTCCGGAACCTCTCTGGTTCCATAAGTCTCCAGGGGCAGACCCAACAAATTGGTTCTGCACGCTTCCAGGGGAAGACATGCATCAGGAGACTGGTTCAGAGGAGGCAATGATCTGTCCATGACAGGGGTAAAACCGTTACACCCCACCACTGGATCCCCCGCCTCAAGGCTGGTGCAGAACATCAGGTCAAGGATATGTCCCCCCTCATGCATCAGGCCCTTTACCCTCTGAGACAGTCCCATGGTTGTCATGGCAGCCATGAATTCACGCTCTGCTCCCCCTAACCCGGCATTGGTGTGGATATTTTTATTTTTAATTTATTTTTATTTATTTATTTTTAAATTTATATCCCGCCCCTCCTGCCCACAGGGCAGCCCGGGGTGACGAACAACATTTCATTTAAAACAATAATAAAATTTTAAAACAATTTAAAATACCCTACATGGGGAAAACCCCCATCCCTATCCCCAGCCCCACCCCACCCCTACCCACCGCCAAAAGCCCAGGACCACAGTCCTCAGGGATCGCAAGACTACTTCCGATACCAGTTCCGCTAGAGCGTGTAGGGTTGCTGCGGTACAGGTAGGTGCACGGTATACCAAAAGCAGCCCTAATCTGTCTCCTGCCAAATCAACCACGAGGTGGATCCCCTCCATGCCCAAGATAAACTGCACTGGATACTTCCTCACAGTCCAAGTATCCTTGAAAACAGTGGCTACACCGCCTCCCTGTCCCTCTGACCTGGGCTGGTGCTGTACAGAGTACCCAGCTGGAACAAGGTCAGCCAGTATAGGCCCCGACTCCTTGTCCAGCCAGGTCTCTGTAATACATACGAGGTCGGCCGCTTGATCCAGAATCAATTCCCGGATTGTAGTTGATTTATTACAGACCGACCTCGCATTCAACAGCGGCAATTCCAGACCAGGGGCTCTTCTGATCCCGATCTCTGTATCACCTGCCAGGGGGCCTGTGTAAGGGACAGGAGCTAAGCATCTGTCCCTCCTCACAGCTGTCCTTCACCTCCGTGAGAGACCATAATTACCCCAGCCCACCACAGCCCCAATGGCTGTGGAAGCCCCCAAGCCCGCTTCCCAACCCGCCCCCCCGGTGGCCGTTCCGCTGGACCCCCAAGGACATACCCTCCCCCACCATCCCTTTCCTCTCTCTCCCCCCTCCCCTGCCGCCTGCTCACCGGGGGACCAGCACCCCCTACCCTTATTAAGTCGTATCCCCCTCTCTCACTGGGGGGCCATACCCAACCTTCCCCAACTCAGTCCCTTCCCCACCACCACATAATTGATTTTTTTTAAAAAAACTGAGGGGAGCAGGTAACAAAAATCTTATTTACCCCAATAACACGTAGAATAAATGTACTGTATGCACTACTTTTCCGAAACAAAGGACATCAGTTATGTTTAAAGGATTGGGGTGGAAGGAGAATGAATGTAATAGAGTGTTCCTTTACCATAAGGAACATTTATGGATTGTGATAACAGAACTATTATCCAATTCAACCCCACTCCCACAAAAAATCATTCAAGAACATATCAGAAGTAGGGAGCTTCTCCAGAACCTTGATGCACCTCCAAAAAAAACCCCATGTGGCTCAGTTTTGTCTCCTACAAGCTTTCTTGTTAGTTTCCCTTGCAGGCTTCTCTCCTGTAGCCAGCAGCACTCTGGTTGCTTGCTGTAAGAGTGTATCAATTGGCCAGGGAACGCAAAGCCAGATTCACAAGTGGCAACAAAGAGCTATCCGCTTATGGGATGTCCCCTAGTGATAGAAAACTTTGGCTTAAAAGACTTGCCTCTCCACCAAAAGTAAAATAATTTTCTATTACCAATTTTAGCAAATATGCACGCACAAACTTTAGGGTAAAAAGAAGTTTTATATCAAGAAAATAAGTTAAATGTATATATTCAGTAGTTAATAGAAACCAAGAGTTGCTATTCAAAAGAACTAGAAGAACATGCAGCCTGTACTAGTTATGCTTTGGAGAATCTCCTCTTTTGAAATAAAGTTCAGTTAGTCAGCAGTGTAAACAGTTCTTTCAGTCATGCACATTTCTCTTCACTGTAGGTGGAAAGTACATTGTTCATTTCTTTATATCCTAGCTTTTATTCTCCCAAATCCTTTAGATCAGTCTGTCAATTTGATTTCTTCTTTTGCAATCTTCAGTTTGCTGTCCCTTGTAGTATCTCCCCTTCTACTCTGCATAGGTGTTTAACATCTTATCAGGTTTTTCTGGCTTTCTGCTTGACTGATTTAGAAGCTACTATCTTTTCTTACTCTTGCCCCCAGAATAATTAAAATGTGTCTGCAACAGAAGCCTCTCAGTGCTCAGCTTTTAAAATATCCATGGATTTTGATTTTACATCCCAATTCTGATTCAAAATATTCTTCTCTCATTATACTCCTTGTCTGACAATGATTTAAAACACCACCAAACATGTATGTTTAACACATTGCATTTGGAAACTTAGACAAACTGCTGATTTTACAAGATTCAGAAACTTCTGTTAGGCACAAGCATTTTACAAAATAAACCCACTGTCGTCAGCAGACACTTAATAATTGGTGCATTCATTCATTCATTCATTCAAATTTAACATAAACTGAAAGTATCTCTTGAAATCCTGTCAGATGTTCAAAGCATCAAGCCCAACTAGTTTTCTCTGTAGAACTAGGCTGAAACTACTTCCTGCAGTAAGGTAGTGAGCTGATCGTACAGCTGAAATGAAAAAGGCCCCTTTGTATTTGTGTATATTATTTGCATTTTTGGATAGCCTACCAAATATATGAATAAGTATTCACCACAGAAACAAAAATGATATTACATGTCTGCTTTATTTCAGTTTGGTTATTACTGTGCACATGTGCAGAAGCTAACTGGAAGTTCATTTTGACAACTTTCAGTTTGCTTCTAGGAACCTCTTAGCAAGTACAACAGCCCTCATAGTCGTGCACATGCACCTGGGGTGGCTGGTTTGGGCTACAGCATGCCCAAGCTGGCCTCCAGGAGCTGGATGCTGCTGCCTACTGCCACCCACCCATCACTATACTGGTAAGCCTCCAAACCCCACCGTGCCCCTCCCTCTTGCTGCCCCATCCTGTGTCCCCGCTCCCTAGCCAATTTTTGAATAAGAGCTAATCTGCTGGTAGGTTAGCTGTGAGGCTGCAGAACTACTAGTATACCATGAATTAGCTGGCGGTTTAAAAATCAGATATTTGTTTCAGCTCTAGAAAGGACACAGTCCATTTCAGCTTGGTTATTCCTACACACATGTTTCCAGTTCATGTCCACAGCTTCCAGTTCAGGGAGAACAGTGGTGAACTGGACAACAACAGACAACAACTTTGTGCAAAAGCCCAACACACAAGATGGACTTTACATTGCTGGAGCTTACACCATGAGTGACTGGTTCTGAGCCACATCGTAGTGGCTCTGCATTGGCAAAAACCTGCCACATAATACACTTGTGAGTAGATACTGTCATATTGTTTACACCCACTCTTGTCACTTTTACTTCATTCTGAGTCGGTGATATCCTGGGATGCACCAGTGTCGTATAATACTTAATATGTGGTGCAGTTTAAGGTGTCTAAGCCCCAGAATGAGTGTGCGCTAAAACTGACAGCAGGATCGGGGCAGTAGCTATTAATTCAGCTAGCAAAAAATGTGAGGAAAGTAAGCCATCTATGCACCAGCGACTAACAAGATACTAATGGGGTTTTGGATAGCAGACGTTCCTTTCAATGTACCGTTCAGACTCCCCTGATTAGCAATGGGGAAGTATGAACACTGAAAGTGTGAAGTCCAAGGCTTTATGATAGGTCATGGAGATGGATTGGAGACTTCTCTTACTTCTATAATAGATGATTGTCTGACTTGCCTTTTAATCACATTTTTGCCTGCCCTTTTCTCTTTATTTGGATGCCTTTGGGGAGGTTTGGGACATATCCATATTTATTTATTTATTTATTTATTTGTTGCATTTATACCCCGCCCCATCCTGAACCCAGCCCGGGATGGCTTACAATAATAAAATACCATAAAACACTCCAATACCTAAAATAACATATATAAATATTTAAAACGTATAAAACACATATAAAACAGGGCCTGGGACATAAATTTCTAGGGGTAGGGGGAATAAAAATCAACTACCCACCCCTCTCCCCAAAGGCCCAGACGAACAACCAGGTCTTGCATCTTCGCCGAAATGCTAAAAGGCTTGGGGCCAGGTGGGCCTCCTCTGGCAGGGAATTCCAAAGATGCGGCCCGGCCGCTGAGAATGCCCTCTCCATTGTGGCCCCCTGCTTAATGCGGGGGACCTCCAGGAAGGCACCCCCGGCAGACCGCAGGAGTCGCTCTGGGGCACGGAGGGCTTGGCGGTCCCTGAGGTATGAGGGGCCAAGACCGTACAGGGCTTTGTAAATCAATACCAACACCTTGAATCTGGCTCGGCACACTATCGGCAATCAGTGCAGAGCCTGGAGCACTGGTGTTATGTGCTCCTGGCGACCCGTCCCCGAAAGGAGACAGGCCGCCGCATTCTGCACTAGCTGCAGCCTCTGAACCAAACACAAGGGAAGCCCCACGTAGAGCGCGTTGCAATAGTCCAGTCTCGAGGTGACGAAAGCATGGATCCATCAGTGAAGTTCTTTAAGGCTGATGGTGAACCTGGAATTTAAATGGCACTTTCTCCATTTGTGAGTCTGTGGTGATACGTTTGATTAGCTTTTCACTTAAGTCTATCCACTTCTCGGTAGCAGTGATTCATGCTAAGATTCTCAGCATTGCGTTAGGGTCCTGGTCCCCAAAACACTGCCAGTCAGGCCCTTTCCTGTGGCTCTCCAAGCCTTGGGGAAGAAGAAAAGGGCAGAACTTCTACATTCCCACACTGCATGGCTGCTACTAGAGTTCAGGACCAGCCAGTAGGTGTGTGGGTGCGTGTGTGTCCATAGACAGGATCGGTGCTACCATTAGAGGCAGCACAGGTGACCACCTAGGCAGCAAATTGAAGGGGGCAGCAAAAAATGCAAGCAACCCCAGCTCTGGTAAGTTCCGTAACAGGATACTGGTTGGGGGGTGGGTTCGGGGCAGGAGAGGTGGGGGAGTGGGGCCACCAAAGATAGCAAAAATTCTTGTGCTATTCTTGCGCGTAGACTCTCCATGAAAATCGCCCCCGACTCACCCTGGCCCTGGCTGTCTCCCATACTCCTCACACAAAACAACTTCTTGAAGCAGTGCTATCACAATTTCCCTCGTCTCTGTATCTGGGGCATGGAGTGTTGGTGCACTAATCCTGCCTGCCTGGCAGATTTTTGCTTTCTTTGGTCCTTTGGACTTCTGGCCATGGAAAGAGGGCTTAGTCAGACAGCAGCATGGAATTTGTTTTTCTTAGCCCCATAACTGGTGTAGGGAGGATGGGTGTTGTGTGTTGTACAGCTAGGCTCTGTTCTTGTTGGCTCCTCGGACCTCTAGCTCCATGGATAAGCATGGAGTGGGGAAACTGGACTTTCTCTCTCTCTCTCTCTCTCTCTCACTCTCATATCCCGATGGCTGGGTATGGTTGGCAACTGGACTCTAAGGAGCTAACAGGGGATAAAGTCCATCCCTCTTCCATACCCAGACACGGGGCCAGAGCTCTGAAGTGCTGACAGGAGGAAGAATTCTAGCCCCATGGCTGGGGGCGAACACTAGGCTTTGTCCCCTGCCAGTTCTCTAGAGACACATGACTAGTTATGGGGGGACAGAGGGAACAGCTGGAGTCCCCATCTCCCCCCCCCCCCCTGCATTTTGCTCAACCCTACCTTTGTGCGGGACAGACTCAGAGGCTTGTCTTTTCCTGCCTGCACTGAACCTCCCAGGAGGAGATGGAGAGTTAGGAGGAGATGGGGTTGGGGGGTTCTGGCTGCACCAGGTGGGGAGAAATTGGGAAGCTGCACTCAGTTTTACTCCCAGTGCAGCAGAAGGTCTGGTGACTGGCACCCCCAGTGCCTTAATTTGAGGGGGGGTGTGTGATTCCAGAGCTCATCCCTGGCAATTAAATTTATGGGAGGGCTGAGCCCTGGGAAATGTTCCCAATAGGAGTACGTATCCCAAAATGTGAGAGACCAGGAAAGGGCTGATATTGACCATTTCAAGGCTGAAAATGAAAGCCAGAAAAAAACCTGAATGATTTATTTGGCTTTCATTAATGACTTCCTGCCCTTTCCCCTGTACTGGCCATCCTATATTAAATTACAATAATTCCTGTTTTGTATTCAGCTGTAGGGAGGCAGGGTGGTCCAGTATTTGGGGTACTAGCTGGAAACTAGGGTTCATTTCCCCCCTGTGGCAAGACCTGGGGCAGTGGGCATGGTTTCTGGGGGAGTCCCACAATTCGTTTTTTACAAATTAGGCCTCCACCCTCACCCCCACTAAGAATGTTGAGATGAGGAGGCCAAGCAGAGAGTCCATGCAGCGAGTTGCGTGCCACGCAAGCCCATATCATGCATTTCTCACAACAAGCACCCTAGGTGAGTGTCTAGTAGTGGAGGAAGAGGGTAGCTGGCTGTTGTTAATTATTCTCCAAGAGGTGTGTATGTTGACATTAGAGGTTCTGTATTTGGAGGGACATCCTGCATTTCGTAATGCCACAACACACTATCTCCACCACAGCTCTGTAGATCTCCAGAGGACAGATGGGCCTCATAACCTATAGAAGAGACACCCCCACAGAACAGAAACTGTCCCCTCTCTCCATTCCATCATGACCCTTATTCTACAAAAAATTTTTAACCTGGTGACACTTCTAGCATTGCCCTTCTAGACACCGTCTCCCCTTACCTAACTGTATGGAGTCCACTGGTATGCATTATGATCTTTTTTTTTAAAGATTGCTTTTAAAATATATATTTGCTAGCTGCATGACAGCTAGACAAGAGGCTGTTTTAAATTTGCATGAATTTACATATGCATATATGCAAATTGAATGCAAATAAATTCATGGATCTCCAAAGATCTAAAACTTTGAAAGTGGTTCACAGACGCAAAACGGTTGGGGACCACTGTATTCAGGATATTTCTTTTGGTATTTTCCTAGTTGGGAGCACAGTGAAAGAAAAAGTGGAAGAGTGTAACTAGCAGGTGCTATAGTTTCATGAGGGTACCAATGGTCAGAGCAGCAGGAGTAGATGCTTGCTTTTGAATACTGCATCTTGGTTAAAATGTAATGAATCTGGGGGTGACTGAACTGGCTAGCTCTCAGTAATCTTTAAAAGCACTTTTTAGGACCTATGCCATAGCTGTACAGGCAGCAAAGAAACTGTTCTTTGCTGCCTTCATAACGTATGCTCAGTCATGTCTGGCGAAGCTGTTCCGGGTGGTAAGGGGTCTTGTCAGTCCAGCCTATGTCCGCCTGGAACCAGATTCACCCAAGGCCCGCTGTGACATGTTTTTAGTGTCCTTTGTGGACAAAATTGCCTGCACTGAGCATGACTTCGACTCCACCATTTTGGAGACAGTAACAAAGCCAGAGGTTAGAATGCTCTGTTTGGTCTGAGTTTTGGGGATGAAAACCATTCTCAAGAAACCATCTCTTGGTGATGATGCCCTGGCAAACTACTGGCCCGTCTAACCTTCCTTTTTTAGGGATGTTGGTGACTCGCCTGTGGGACCCGTCTGGGGTGGACTGTACTGTTTTACAGTGGTTCCGTTCTTCCTTAGCAGATAGATCTCAGCGGGTGGTACTAGGGACTGTACATACATCATGGGGGCCTCCCATGTGGGGTGCCACAGGGTTCTATTCTGTCGCCTCTCTTATTCAATGTGTATTTGCAGCTGCTTGGGGAGGTCGTGCGCAGTTGAGGGGTTTGTTCCATCAATATGCTGACAACACCTAACTGTATCTTTCTTTTTCAACCGACCCCAGGCCCTGCAGTCTTGTTGCTGTCTCGGTGTTTGGCTGCTGTGGGGAACTGGATGAGGTGCTGATTGGGACAGAGAGAGTGTGTTTGCCATGTTGGTTCCAAAAATAGGTCGTAGAGACAAAGTAGTGTAGAGATATCTTTTATTGGACCAACTTAGGTTGGTGGAGGTTTGCAAGCTTTCAGACCTCGCAGGATCCCAAGCCAGAAATCCAGGTTAAGCTGATTGAAGCTCAATTCCAACAAGAAAGAGGTGATGCTGGTGGGTGGAGTTGATGATTTGGGTGAAGGGGAAACTTCCATTATTGGGAAGATCTGTCCTCCGTTGGCTTCTCATGTGCAAATCCTACGGTTGCTCCTGGATCCACAACTGCGCCTGGACTTGCAGGTGTTGACTGTGACCAGGAGCACCTTTTGCCAATTGCATCTGGTGAAGAGGCTCCGTCCATACATCTCAGCCTCCGATCTCACCACTGTTATCCATGCATTTGTCACCTCGAGGCTGGACTACTGTAATGTGCTCCATGTGGGGCTGCCCTTGATGAAAGTCCGGAGGCTGCAGCTGGTACAAAATGTGGTGACCCACCTACTTACTGGGATGGGCCACCGGAAGCATATTCAACCAGTGCTCCAAGCATTGCACTGGCTGCCTATTGTCTTTCAGGCCCAATTCATGGTGCTGGTTTTGACCTTTAAAACCGCTTATCTGAGGGACCGCCTCACTCCCTGGGCCCCTGAGAGTCCACTGCGGTCATCTTGGAGTGCCCTCCTGGAGGTCCCATGTTATTGGTGGGTCTGGACTGGCAGGCAGGCATTCTCAGCAGCTGCTCCGTCGCTACGGAATACGCTCCTGGTGGAGATTTGCCTCTGCTCAGATCTCTTTGCCTTCCTCCAGCAATGTAAAACCTGGCTTTTCTGCCAGGTGTGTGTTAGGGGCAAACGGGGTTTAGTTAGGTGGGTAAAACATTTTTTCAAAGTCTGATTTTATTATGATAATTGTATTTTAAATATTTATGAATTGTTTTCATTTTTCTTATTGTTTCATACTGTTTTATATATCAAATTTAATTATTGACTGTTAGCTGCCCTGAGTTGCCATTTGGCGAGAAGGGCAGGATATAAATATATTTAATAAATAAAAGCTTAACTTGTTACTCCAATCTATTTAAGGGGCCATATTTCTCTGTCTTTAAAATAATGGAATTCATTTAATTTCTTTTTTGACTGCAGGAATGTTTTTTTGGGAATCTTCTGATCTTTTGACAGCAAGTGATTTTGATCTTACTGTCCAATAGTTGAAGATGCTTTCTCCACTTTTACAAGTACATTGTATTCTCAGTATTGCTAATGGTACAGGAGCTTAAGGTTGTTACGTAATCTTGCCTGTTTAGGATTTTTAATATAAATCAAAAGACAGTCACCTTTATTGTATTCCCTGTGTACATATAGAAATCTCAACCAAGAACACTGTTTGTAGCAATGTGATAAGGATAACAAGCAGGTAAAATACTTTTGAAGAGGCTTACGTAGATGTTGGGCATGATTATACTTACTTTCAAATAGACTGTTTTCCTCTTTCAAATCGTCCACTAGTCTGATTTGTAGGCAAGTTATCTATATGTTCTGATTTACTAGTAATGTGGCTTTGGAAACTTTGCACTTGGGAGTATAATACTCTTCAAGCCAAGGATTACGGATACTGTCCACGTTTGCTGGGAATACTGGGACAGGCACTGATTTATGTCACTCATCCTTCATTGTGTGTGACACTGGGATAATATTCTGAGGATATAATTTAAATTGTGTCAAAAGAGCACCATGGTTGAGGGCTTGATTGACTTTTCTGCTTTACAGAATTAAGGTGGATTATGCCTTGGTCTACATTTCATGGGCTAGAATTAGTGGATTTAATTTGGTGCTGTGTCAAATAATGTAATGGCTGGGAGTACTGTATGCCATAATTTGATTATTAAATTATGCCATATTGCATAATTTTACAATGCTGAATTTTAGTTCCTGAAAACAAACTGGTATACATATATATTCTTTGCATATGCAGTATACATGCAAGAGTTTTGGGGATAAGATTATATCATGATAAGGTCCAAGACTCTCAACATATATTTTCAAGAAGTGATAGCTGCCTGAAACTTAAATGCACAACCACTCTCCATTATTAACAGGGGACTGCTGAACCCCCGATTTTGAGGAAACCGCTTGAGCTATGTTGCTGAAAATGTATCCATGCCTATAAATTGTGTGGGCCATCATATGCACAGCGTTTGAAGAAGATCCATCAGGAAAATAAAATGTTATGACTGTTTTAACGTTAATTGGTTGTGGTCAAAATGCACAGCGTTCTCATGATTTTGATTTATTAATATCTCCTTCCCTGGATGATTTGACCCTCCAAACTTCACAGGATTGGTGCATGAGATCAATAACAAAAACTTCTGAAATATGATATTGATTGGTGCAGCCAAAACCGAGATAGTAATGATTCACAAATTAGTTCTGCAGCCTTGCACGTGCGCACTTGAGCTCCTCTCCCCTGTCCAAGTGCCGGGGAAGCGGAACTCTGTAAACACTGTTAGTCTCCCCCTGGCTTGTGCACTGTGCTGGAAGGCAAGCATACCTCCCCGCAGCCCTGCCCCCGCTCGCCTTGCCCCCCTCCCCACACACACAGGCAAAGCAGACTCAGCACAGCTTTCTGGGGCCGGAGCTGGCACAGCCGCAGCTAGCTGGGGCCCCGCATTTGCATGGCTGGGTGGCAGGCTGCAACTAGCTTCTCCCCCAATAAGTTGTTCTGCCTCCCCTCCTTAGCTCCTGTCCCCATCCCTCACCTTCCTCTCCCTCCTAGTAGGGCTACAGCAGCAGCAGCTGGACACAGGGGATGGGCTGGGAGATAAGGCTGTTTGTTTACAAACAGCTCCTGCCCATGTGCTGATCAGAAGGTTGTTACCTTGTAAAGAAGGTTCTTCGAGATGGCTCCCAACATTCTCACAACTGGGTTTTGCACGCTCATCCTTTCCAAATAATAGACTGCATGATGGTCTCGAGCTCCTCTAGTATAAAAAGCACTGACTCTCCAACCCTTTTTAGAAATATAAGAAAAAAAGTCCATGCGAGCTGGAAGGGTGGATGTTGTGAGAATGTTCGGAGCCATCTCAAAGAACCTTGTTTACAAGGTAGCAACCTTTTGTTCTTCTTTGAGTGGCTCTTCACATGCTATTTTTACATGGCTCCACCGGGTGGGGGGTCCGTGGGTGTGCCAGTGCATGGATGGGGCATGCACAGGGCTGCACACGCATCCCCACTCATCCACATCCACGGAGTAAGCGCTGTTTCCCCCGGTTGCTCCGTGCATGGGGACGAGTTGGGGGTGCATGGGGATGCGTGTTAGGCAGGCGCGCATGCACCCCCACTCACCATGGATGCGTGTACCGCATCGTTCACACGGGGCTGCCCCACCCATGAACACACAGAAATCTGCGTGTTCATGAGTGGGAGAGGCCTGTGTAAAAAGGGCCACATTCTCACAACTGTCTTATACTTATACTATCTTAGGTAGGAATTTAGGATGTAAAACAATCTTTATTCTGTCTTGGAAAATAAATCTGCAAATATGGTTCTGAGATTATTATGGCTGCTATTTCACTAACTTTTCTTAATGAAGTTATTGCTAATAGGAATACTGTCTTTAAACCCTCACTCCATAACTAGTTCATTTGTGCCCCCTCCCCCATGTAATGAATTCACGCTGCCCCAGGGGCACAAATTAAATGGTTATGGGTGGGGGGCAGTGTGAATTGATTATATGGGGGCGGGGGTGAAAATGAACTGGTTATAGGGTGGGGGCAGCATGAACTGATTATGGGGGCACAACTTCCCTCCTCAGGACTTTAATGAAGGGTTCCCCAGGAATGGTGGTGCTGAAGGGAGTGGGCCCGATCTCCAAATGGGGTGGAGCTCAAAGGCAGTTATTTGGGTAATAACTGGTGCTCTAGTCTGGAGCTGAGGGGGGGTGGGGACTGCTGTGGGACTCCAGAGCTGTGCATTGTCTGTGCTGCAGGGTCCTGTTTGCTGAAAACTGCATCCCTTGGTCTTTAACCCTGAAAAAGGGAGATGACCTGTCTAGACAGGGATGGACCTGTCTAGAGCTAGTGATTGTACAATGCCAGGTATATATATGAATGACAGGGGACAGTTTTATGTAATAAGGATGCTGGGAGGAGGAAGAAGAGAGGATAAGGAAGAGAAGAGGGGTAGGGGGCCCCGAAACCCATTTCTTGTCCCTGGGCCCACTCCAACCTAGCTACGCCCCTGAGTATTAGGTATTCTGCCTGAGCAGAAGGGGCGCTCCCGGTTGCTCAGTGCCAAGGGGTGGCAGGCTCCTGCAACCAGCTGCACAGGGGAGCAAGATCCTGCCCTCCCGAGCCCCGACCTGCCCCCCCAACACCCGCCCCAACCTGCCACCCTGCAACATCCCAAGACCCGACCTGCCACCCCAACCCCCGGCCCTAGCTCCCCCACCCCGCAACATCCCAGCACCCCAACCTGACCCCCACTTCTGCTTCCTACCTGTCCTATACTAACCCCCCC